>CM065806.1:95491531-96091531 GCA_033398695.1 Orobanche coerulescens
TCTAATTTCTCCACCGCCATATGTAAGAACTAAGTCTTTAGTCCTCTTTAGGTACTTAAGAATGTTCTTTACAACAGTCCAATGTTCCTGCCCTGGATTTGATTGAAACCGACTTACTACGCTCACAGCATAGGCAATGTTCGGTCTAGTGCAAATCATAGCATACATGAGGCTACCTACTGCCGAAGCATAGGGCACCTTACTCATTTCCTTTCTGTCTTCCTCACTTTGAGGACACATCTCTAAGGAAAGTTTTGCACCATGTTGCATAGGAAGGAACCCTCTTTTAGAATCTTCCATCCTAAATCACTTCAGGATCTTTTCTATATAAAGGGCTTGGGAAAGACCTAACACTCTTTTCGCTCTATCCCGGTAGAGACGAATACCCAGAATATAGGTAGCTTCTCCCAAGTCTTTCATTGAGAACTCTTTAGAAAGCCAAGCTTTCACAGAACTGAGCATTCCTACGTTATTTCCTATAAGTATAATGTCATCTACATATAGTACTAAGAACGCAATTTTGCTCCCACTAACCTTCTTGTAAATACAGGGCTCCTCTTCGTTTTGGAAAAAATCAAAATCCTTGACAGTCTCGTTAAAACGAACATTCCAACTCCGTGAAGCTTGCTTCAGTCCATAAATGGCACGCTGAAGGTTGCATACTTTATGAATATTGGTTTGAGATATGAATCCCTTAGGCTGTTCCATGTAAATCTCCTCCTCTAGGAATCCATTTAGGAATGACGTTTTCACATCTATTTTCCATATTTCATAATCTAAGTTGGCTGCTATGGCAATCATCATGCAAATAAACTTAATCATAGCTACAGGCGAGAAGGTCTCGAAGTAATCAAATCCTTCTCTTTGGGAATAACCCTTTGCCACAAGCCTGGCCTTATAGGTATCAACCTTGCCATCTCCATCAGTCTTTCTTTTATAGATCCATTTGTTTCCAATAGGCACTATGCCTTTAGGACGATCTACTAAAGTCCAGACCTGATTAGCATGCATTGAGTCTATCTCATCTTCCATAGCTTCTTGCCACTTGGTGGAGTCAACATCAACCATCGCTTGGTCATATGTAGAAGGATCATTCTCTTGACTACTTTCTGTCATCTCATGGACACCCAGTTCCTCTTGATGCAGATAGCCATACCTCTCAGGGAATTGAGAAATTCTACTAGACTTGCGAGGTTATGTTTGTATTTCAGAAGGTTGGGTTCTAATATCTTGCATAGGTGTCTCATTTGGTGTTTCTTTTATTTCTTCTAAACAAATATTTCTACCTGCCCCTCCTTCCTGAATAAACTGATCATCCATGAAGTGTGCTTGTATAGCAACGATGATCCTATGATCTTCGTACATGTAGAATAGATATCCCATGGAATCCCCTGGATATTCTATGAAATGACCTTTCACAGACCTAGTTTCCAATTTCTCTACTTTAGTCTTCTTGACATAAGCAGGGCATCCCCAAATCCTAATGTGATTAAGACTTGGTTTCCTACCTCTCCACATCTCATGTGGAGTCTTAGGAACGGATTTGGAAGGACATCTTTTGAAGATATGCACAACAGTAAGGAGCGTGTAACGCCACAGATAAATCGGTAGATCAGTATAGTTAAGCATGGAGTGAACCATGTCCAACAAGGTTCGGTTCCTTCTTTCTGATACACCATTTAATTGTGGAGTAGTTGGAGGAGTGAATTGTGACACTATTCCTAGTTCTTTTAAAAACTCATCAAATTCGGTACTCATGTACTCACCACCCCGGTCTGACCGAAGAGTCTTAACACGGTTTCCTGTTTGATTTTCAACTAGGGCTTTAAATTCCTTGAATTTATCAAAAGCTTCAGACTTATGTTTCATTAAGTACACGAATCCATACCTGGTATGGTCATCAGTGAATGTAATGAAATACTGAAAGCCGTCTCTTGCCACTTCAAAAGGGCCACAAACATCGGTATGGATCAATCCAAGTTTTTCAGCAGCTCTTTCAAAAGTCATTGCGAAGGGTAACTTAGTCATTTTGCCTTGAAGGCAAGATTCACAAGTTGGATAGGGATCTGATCCCAATGGACCCATAAGCCCATCTTTCTCCATTTTATGAACCTTGGTCTGACCGATATGACCAAGTTTAAGATGCCACTTAAGTGCTTGGTTCGTTTCATCCCAACCACGCTTCCTAGTTATAGTGTTCACAGTTGTTTTATTCTTTAGATTTAAATGGTATAAACCATTTAATATTGTAGCAGTACCAACCAATTTATTTCTAAAATAAATACGACAGGACTCATCTCCAATAAAGAAGTGAAATCCCTTTCGGTCCATGACCGGAATTGATACAATATTTTTGTACCCCTTGGGCAAAACAAGTACATCATCTAAAGTAAGAATAAAACCAGATTCTAAATCCAACATAAGGGATCCGATATCAGAAGCCTCGACACTATGCCCACTTCCGACGGTGGACCATCACCTCCCCTGAATCCAGCTTCCTACTTCATTCCAGATCTTGATTCATTGTACAAATGTGAGAACTCGCACCGGAATCAAGTATCCAAGAAGTAGAATATACAGTTACAGAACAATTTGTTTCTAAAACCAGTAGTTCTGTACCTAAAGACGTATTACGGTCAATCTTTGGACAATACTTCTTCCAGTGGCCTAGCTCACCGCAGTTGAGGCATACATCCGTTTTCTTGGCCCCCTTGCTCTTTTGAACCATTGGGGCCTTGCCCTTTCCCTTGTCGATCTTGGCTATTGGACCTAACTGATTCTTGTTCTTTTTCTTCTTATTCTTGGACTTCCAAATCCCAGAAGAAATCACAAGTGCAGCTTCCTTTCCCTTTGTCTTCATCTGAGACTGGGCAGTCGTCAGTTTGTTCATTAGCCCAGCTAAGTTGCATGCAATCTCATTGCAGTTGAAGTTCATGACAAATTGTGAAAAGGAGTCAGGAAGTGACTGCAGGATAAGGACAGTTTGGAGAGATGCATGCATCTGAAAATCAAGATCTTCCAATCTCTCAATCATCGAGATCATCTTGAGGACAAGGTCCCCAACCCCCTCTCCTTCCTTCATACTGGCGCCGAATAATTGCTTCAATATCTCATATCTAGCAGTTCGGCTATGCTCTCCATAGATCTCAGCCAGGTGCGATAAGATGGCTCTCGAAGACGTCATCTTTTCATGGGCTCATTGAAGCTCATTGGTCATTGAGCCTAACATGTACCCTCGCACTCTTATGTCGTATTTTACCCATTTTTTATGGGCATCGACATCTTCCTGATTGGCTCGGGTTCTTGCAGGAGCCGCTGGGATGTCCGCCTCCAAGACGTATCCCAGCATTTCCATAGTTAGGACAATCCTCAAGTTCCTAAGCCAGTCCACATAGTTCGGACCAGTCAGGACGTTCTTTTCAAGTAGTATAGCGAGTGGGTTCATTGTCATTTTGAGAGTTTTGTTAACTGCATAGAATAATTTAAGATTTGTAAGTGATTGTTTAATTATGATCCGAGTAAAGAATTTAAGGACTTTCATTATTCATAACTCGGCTACCACTATTTTATCGGCATTTACACACTCCCATGTTAAATCCGAAAGTTTAGGGTGACTTCATAGTGGTGATCGATTTCTTTACAAAGTTTAATAGAGGGCAACCATACGGTTTCTATTCTATTATTCTTTATAAAGTGGTGTCTAACACCAACCCATCTAGTGGATGATTCGATCTTCTTTTACCCCTAGTTCACTTGCCCTCAACCCATTCGGTTTCTATGGCTCGCTGAACTATCTAAGTTTAAACCGTCAACTCCTATTAGTCTGATAATTGAATCTTACCCGGCAACCCATACGGTTTATAGGGGATTGATTTGTCACAACCAAAGGCATCTAATGCACTCTAGGAATTTATCAACTTTCCCCAAAAATATTACCCCGACATACTCGGAAGAATAATATTCCGGTTTAGATTTCAATTTTGCATGAGTTTGACGGAGGGTAGGAAACCTCGTAACCTTTATAATTTAGTGTTTGTGAGTGGGGGTATTAACGCGATTATATGTTACACTTTGCACATTAATCCGTTTATAAGCGCGGTTTGTCGGTTTGTTTGTTTGTCATACAATATGAAAACATACACAACCTAAAACTAACAACATGCAGTTCATGGACCGTTCCTAGAACAAAAACATCGTAATCTAATTACATGTCTTCGGTCTTGAATCTTCGTCTTCTCGAGCGGATCTTCCTCCGGTCTTCGTCATTACATATAAATTTTACATTTGAAAAATTGAATCCTATACAAATTTTCTAGTAAAATAAATAGGCTTAAAACGGCCTTTACAACCCAATCGAATAAAACAATCGATTCAAAACTAGGTCCATGAACTACATCCAACAATTACATTAAAATAAATGACAATAATGATTAATCTAAAATTGATCTTATCAACAAAAATTAATCCAACAATTAGAATTAATCCAATTAATTCACTTGATCGTTAATTTTAATTTGCTCCGGACAAAATAAATATTTCATTAAATTAATTCCCTTAAAATAAAATTACCATAATTATATTTTAGTCAATTAAATCCAATTTAATTTGCGGAAAATTAATTTACCAAACGAAATATAAAAACGGAGTCGGAAAACACAAGGCCGGCGAAGCTCATGGCCAAACAAATGCCCATTGACCCAATGACAGCCATTGACCCAAATTTTAAATTGACCCGGCCAGAATTATTACTTGACCCGTGTCCCAGCCAATTTTCCACTCATTTTTTTCGTCCGAATCCAAAATAATATTTTTCTAATTTTTATATTACACAATTAAATCAGTTTTTCAAAAAAAAAAAAAATAGATTTATATTGTAACATAAAATCATGACAAATAATTTTTAGATGAACAATTAAACATCAACAATTAAAACGATTATGATTCTAAATCATAAAAAATAATCAAGAATTCCAAATGCAAATATCGAATATACGATCGCATAGACCTCGCTACTGTTGGAATTCGGTGATTAAAAACGAATTACGCAGCGGAAAATAAACCGGTCCAACCGGATAAAACCAAACCCCAAAAACGGACCGATCAAGCATCATATAAACGAATATAAATAACGAGGAAGAAAATCAAAGAATACTTACCCTCGTAGTCCTTTGATAATATAATCTTCGAAGGAAAAAACCCGAGCTAGCCTTTTCTCGATCACCCACACGAACACGAATCTAATTCGTTGTAGCTTGTTGAATGATCCAACACTGAAAATGCCGAATGTCTCTACGTTATCACGCGTCGGATATTGATCGGAAAAATAAAATATCAATTCGTTCTCAAAGAACACAGCTAGGAATTGATACGGTATTTTTCTTCTCTTCTCTTCTTCCTTTTCTTTCTCTCAAAGATGAACAAGAAATTGAAAGAAAAATATTCTCCCTATCACCAATATGTTCTCACGGCTGATGTTATGTGTGTGTGTGTGTTTACTTCACAAGTCATCTTGAAAACAAAGACCAACACACCATTTTATATAACTAATGAGATAATATTATGAGATATGGAATCTAATCCCAAGTCTTCATCATTTGCCATATAAAATACACCTCACATGTTAGAAAGTAACATGGAAGGTGTGGAGAAGGTGAGTGGGGCGGCCCACTTGGTATTAGGTGAGAAAACGAGCCGAGCCACTCGGTTCGTGTACCGGACGTTCCCGTGTCTAGTCCGTTAAATACACTTCGTTTGATCCCAAATGTATTTATACTTAATTAATTAATCCAATTAATTAATTTTATCAAATACAAAATTATAATAATATATTTCCAAGAAATAATAATTTATGAATTAAATTAATTACCCGGTAATTAATTTCAATTCACTAGACCGCATGATTTATCAAATAAACAAAATTAGATATCTAATATCCAATATTAATGAAGAGATAATAAATACATATTTATCCATCAAATATCCTTGTGCGCGACTCCGTAGGTCCGTCTTAGTCGGCAATGGGAGGAACCAAGGAGTACGGATAACACTTAGCAGTCTAGTGCTTCGTACCGTAACCCAACTAAGAACGAATGATCGGATCATTCCAAAACTATTATGTCGTGAGTACCGTATACGTATAAACCCTTCAATCATATGTCCCGGTCAAGTATTAGGGTCACGGTAAAGTCAAACCCTACTGTAACTTGACTCTATGCTTTCTGTTAATGCAAACTGAGATCATCGAGCTCTCGTGTATCAAATACAACTAGCTCTAAATGCTTTGGCCAAAGACTTATAATCTCATTTTCCATTAACCGCATAGGACATTTACCTGATCACTTACACGAGAAAGAATTCTATCTTGGTATTCATTAGAGACTGCTACTTGCCCACTAAGTTGCATTTCGAGGTTGACCCCACCCACCGGCGATTGGATCGAACTACTCTAATGACTGAATCAATGTCACAAGCACATCTCCTACTGAAACCTCAAGTCAAAGGTCCACGTATACCTATCAAAACCTTTCGATCCAGTCATTGACAAACCCTGAGTGATATCCATGTGACCGAATCGAGGTGAGTCGTGTTCGAGTACACTAATCTCATTAGCATAGCTATAACGTGTGCTCCCACTAACTCTTAGTGAACACCGGCACTCTACATGTCAAAGTACACGTTATACAAGTCTTGTCTAAACTTATTGCCCAGTTAAGTTTTATCGACTTGCGAACGAGTTAAGCATTCGAGCTCTAAACACTTCCAGCGCCTATCTCCTTATCTCCATAAGGAGTAGAATGTTTGCTCTCAAATGCAAGGACAATTATTCTATATACCAAATCACAATGCCAGTGATATACAATAATATAGAAATAATTATTGCCTTATTAAATATTCATAATTACAATACAAATACTCTCACTCTCTCATCATCTGAGTGGCATTCAAGGGCATATCCCTAACACAGGCATCTTCTGGGTAGGTGCAGGCTTTCAAGTCAACTATGATTAGCGCACGCTACGGGTGGATAATAGCGTACGCTAATGAGACTTTTACTGTAGCAAGTCAACGCTATGTTACGTACGCTATGACAAGTATTTTACGTACGTAACACTTGGCACGAAATGAGGCAGTAGCCTATGGACCTCGATAGCTCACGCTAACAAAGTCAGTTACGCACGCTATGGCAAGTAACGCACACTATTTTGTGAGAGTAGCGCAAGCTAGTAGTGTGCAATTGAGTAATGTTATCCTTTTCGGCTCGTCCTTTCTTTTCCACCGAAAGAGAGAGTTCCTGGAAGATATTTTGAGGTTCTAAATACTTGTGTAATCATGGAGTTGATCGTTTTAACAACTCTAAGCTTGGAATCGATTAGAAATGGATTCAACCTTGAGAATCAATCCATTTCTTCGAAGAGGTAATTAACATTCACTTTGGATTTGGTTTTGGATTGAATATCATTGTTCTTGAGTTGATAATCGTCATGTATATGAGTTGATAAGTATGATTATGGATGGATTATCGCATTATGTTGATATTATTGTTGAAGTGCGGATATCGATATGATTCGTGTGGTTTTGAATGGTGTTGTTTATCTTAAAGAGATATGTTGATTAATATCTCCAAACATTTCGACTTTGACGTTCTTGTTGATGATTAGTTCGTATGATAATAGTTTATGGAGGCGTTATGATGATTCTTGGTATCCCACGGGAAGTTTGTTAAGGAAGATGATGACATGATGACTTATATGTTGGATTATGTTATGTTGTCATGAGTATGGTTAGGGGATCATAGTGTTCTTGGCAGTATTATTACGATTCCTGATGTTTTGATGATATATGCCTTAGACTATGAGTTAGATGATGGCTTAGATGTTAGCACATTGGATTTTGTCGTTTGGTCGATTGTGGACGTGATTTCGGATTAATTCATGATTCCTGAGAAACTCTTGAATTATATGAGATGATGAACATTTATAAGAAGTGTGGGTGTTTTGGATATGAATATGGAATATTCATGTCTAGAGCTGAATTACGTGTTTTGATATAATATTCGCATAGGAATACGAATATGATTACGAGTTTGATGAACTTATTATTCATCTTTGAGTTTGGAAGTCCATAAATATTGAACAAATGTTCAAGTCGAATGATTGGATTGGTTGATAACCTTAGAATATGATTATCTATAATGTTGAACTAATTGGATGGTTCGAATTAATGATGATCATCGGAAAATTTTAACTATGGGTTTACAAGAAGGAACCTTGTTAATTCGTATTTAAGAATTTAGTTTGGAATTGATAACATCTAGACCCTTGTTGGTTCGAATTGGTTGCTGATATGATCATCATATTTCGGCTCGTATTGCGGACAGGGATTTGTAAGTGTCTGAGTTGGATTGTTCAGACTGTGTTTAATCGAGATATGGTGGAACTGTTGAGTTTGTGGTTTGGTGGTATTGATATTGATCGTTATCGAACTTGTTGATTATTAATCCTTCTTTATACAATAAGTTGTGATGTCTGATCGTGGATTATGAATGTTGTGATACGGTTGAGGTTGAAGAGTTCATAGATTACTTTGGTCGGGGCTAAGGAACTCGTAGACGAAAACAATTGAATTGGTAACAGTTCGTTGCATTGATATCGAGGCAAGTTTTATACTTGTACTAGTCAATGAGACTGATGTTATCATGTATGTGCATGAATGTGTGTATCATGTCGAGACATGGTCTCTTTGTGATTTTGTTGATATCAGGGGGCTGTTTGAGACGATATACTTCGGCAAGTTATGCCAATTGTTATTGTTGTTCGTAAATGTCCTGTTTAGGGCATTACGATACTTGTTGATTATATTGATGTCGATAGCCGGTTCGCGGTATTGGTGTATCGACTTTTTTTATTGATATTGGTGCTTCGCTATTGGTGTTGTATTGGCCGATTGAAGGCATTGATGTATTCGATTGTCATCTTCGTTATCGGTAACCGATTAAAGGTGCCGAGACATCCATTGAACTGTTGTTATCGGTTGGCCATTCTAAGGCAATCGAGGTATTGAATTGGGATTATTGAGGTTAGTTCCCATCCGTTGTGTCGTTATTATCGATTGACCATTCTAAGGCAGTCGAGGTATTTGAATTGGGACCGCCGAGGATGGTGCCCATCCGTGAGTTATTGTTGTCGTGTTGGCCGACTCAAGGCTGCACACTATCATTCCTGTGAACTAGGTAATTTTGTGATCGTTGAGGGTTGAAGATTCCAGGAGTGTTGTGTTGTGATTGTCGATCATGTTAATCAGTCCGTAGGGATTGTGATCCCAGGATGGTTGTTTTAGATATTGTTGGTCGTGTCGATCTTCCATTATCTGTGTGTCATTGTTCACTTCGGTGAGTCTTGTGAATCCGTATCGGATGTGTTATCCTTTGAGTTTCATTGTCATGTTGCATCGTGACATATCTGGAATCATATCTGCGTGCCGATTGATTATGTGTAGGATTTTTAGCCAGGCACGCGATGGTCATGCGTGGATGTTTCCGCATTGGACCGTGCACACGAAACGTAGTTCGTGAGGCTAATTATTTACATTGTCCCACGTATATTCTGGATTCCGTCTACGGAGTGGACGTGTGCGCGGACACATTCCCGGATCGAGCTTATTGGTTTGGTCGTTCGTAGTCCATGTTGTATTCGATATGTCCGGCGATTTTGCGACTAGTTGTTCATACGCCGAAGGGTATGTTCGACAGTCGGGGTTATTTCTTTGAGATTTGTTATTGTTGATCATTTAGAGTTTACCTTGTTGATGGTACTCTCAGTCGCTGTTGATCCCTTGTTGATCGTGTTGGAGTTTATCATGGTGATGGTATTCTCGATTATTGTGGATCTTTCACTGGTAGCATTGGAGTTTATCATGTCGGCGATATTCTCGGTTAATTTATTGGTTGAACATTGTTATTGATCATGTGAGCGTTCGTACTATAGGTCAATATTTCGGGACTTGTTCTCAATGCTTTGTGTATTACTGGTTTTTGTCCATATTGAGTTTTATCGGTGCAATCCGACGGACAGGAATTGGCACAAATAGTTCATTATACACTTATGAGTTATGATGATGTTTTGAGAATCCTTGGTATTGTTGGAACGTAGTACAGATGGTTGTAGTTGAATTCATTTTGTATTTTGAGAATACCCTTCAGCATGTCAAATCGTATGCCGGTACTCGTCGCCTACCTTTGGAATTCGATTTTTGGAGACCATGTTCTACTCCAGCATTGGGTCTTATCCATAGCGTTTTTCATGTTTCTCAGTTGAGAAAGTATGTGCCAGATCCAAGTCATGTTGTTGACTATAGTGGGTTTGACATAACCGAGGATGTTACCTTTTCGGAGAGACTAGTGAAGATTCTTGAACGTCGTGAGGAGCAGTTTCAGCACAAAACCATCTAGTTGGTTAAAGTGTAATGGTCGAGACATGGAGTCGAGGAAGCAACTTGAGAGACGGAAAAGCAGATGCGATCGGATTACCCCGAGCTTTTTTTTTATTTATTTCTTAAGTTTCGGGACGAAACTTCTTTTTAGAGGGCGAGAATGTAATACCCGTGCTTTTTATTGACTGTTTGACCTTGCCGTTCTTCCTATTTTATCGCTCTGTAAACTCTTGGTGATGTTGTCAATGTTTATCTAGAGTTTCGTGCCTTGTTTGGGTCCTGATCGTGTTCTTTAGACCTTTCGGAAGTGTTCTGGGTCAGGGAGATTGCGCACGCTAGGCCTATGCTAACGCATGCTAATTTTGGTTGAGTAGCGCATGCTAGCTTTGAGCCTTAGCGCGCGCTAACGGACCAGACAGGGCAAAGGCAGTAGCTATTTCCACTCTCTGGACTAGCAGTTAGCGCATGCTAAGAGATTCACTAGCGCACGCTATTCGTGGTCAGTAGCGCACGCTAACATCGTCTGTAGCGCACGCTAACGAGCTGAATCGGCAGAGGCAGTGAGGTTTTCAAACTTTCTGGACTAGCAGGTAACGCACGCTAAACAGCAGCTAGCGCACGTTATATGTGTTGCGTAACGCGCGTTAGTGCTCAGTGTTAACGCACGCTAGCGGACTGAGACAGTGAACTGGGACTTTGGCAGGACACCAGTTAGCGTACGCTAAGGATGTTGAGTAGTGCACGCTAACATCTGTGGACAGTAGCTACTTGACTACCGTGTGACCCCGTTAGCGCACGCTAATATTAAGGCGTAGCATGCGCTAGACTGGGACTGTATATAAGGGGACAGTCAACCCCTGCACTTGCCATTTCACATCATTTCCACTTTTTCCGATCGAGAGAGCTCGGGAGAGGCGATTTGAGGCGGTTCTTCTTCAGATATCATCATCTTGGATTGGATAACAAGGATTATACAACATATAATACATTTCTATCCTAAAAATCAAGGTAAATTCCTTAGAACCCTAGTTTTTGGGAATTTTGGGGATATTCTTAGATTCGTCCTATTTATCCATTTTGGAGCTTGAGACCCTGAGATTATGATGTATCTATTCCTTATACATGATTTTCCTACGATTTTGCGGATTGGTTTGTGCCGTGTTTGGACTTGTAAGGATTTGGGTGATTTTCCAAACTCTAGTTGTTTACCCTTGTATTTTCGTGAATCGTAAACGGGTTTCGGGAGTTTCTTCGTGAATTATGAGTATGGACTATTGATTATCATATCCCTTACGAATCGTTTAGGTGCCGGAAGCACGTTATTGGACCTACCGAACTCATACTCCTTTCCGTTCAATTTCTCGATATCTCAAAGGCAAGTATATATTTATGATTGTACGTTCTCGACTTTGAAAGTAAGATATATGAATGGCATGTTTATTTATATCCACTCTGGGTCTCCTGAGGGTTCCGTAGACTTTGGTGCGGTTCCATGGTTGATCATGTATGCATTGTTGTGATGCTATGAGATTTAGTTATTCCGGAATACTAGTCCTGAATTGATGAATTGACGGTTATCTTTACTTTATTGTCGAGAAGTATTGTGTTTCATACTTGATATACTTGCAGTAGCTATTCGACGGCTAACCCCTTTATGGGGGGAATACTTTTTATGTATTTCAGGTTCCAGGAGAGCGGATAGGCAGGTATCGGGTCGGCATGAAGATGATGGGCAAGCGTGATACTGTGTTTTATCTCCAGTTATGTTTTGTGTTCTTTCATTCAGTGTTGTTGTACTGGAATGGGTATTAAATACTCGAGTATTATTTGCTTTCAGTCTTTCTTGATATTCCAGCCTATGTTGCCGAGGTCTTGAATTTGTACTGTGATGTATTTGGATTCATTGGACATGGTTTGAATACCCCTTGTATCGTCTTTCATTTCATTGTATTTGGACCTTCTCGGTCAAGTTTTATAGTTCCGCGTATGATTAGCCTTGTGGGTCCCACGGTGGGGTTCACGGCGCTGTAATATACCCTGAATAACATGGGGGTGTTACCCTATAAGACCGAGCTCACCTCGGCAATACCAATGACCGGATCCTCCGTCACTATAAGACCGAGCTCACCTCGGCACTATCAATGACCGGCTCCTCCGGCACTATAAGACCGAACTCGCCTCGGCATTATGAATGACCATCTCCTCCAGCACTATAAGACCGAGATCGCCTCGGCACTATAAATGACCGTCTCTTCCGGCACTATAAGGCCGAGCTCGCCTCGGCACTATGAATGATCGGCTCCTCCAGTACAATAAGACCGAGCTCACCTCGGCAATGTGAATGACCAGCTCCTCCAACACTATAAGACCGAGCTCGCCTTGGCACTATGAAGGACCGAGCTCACCTCGGCACCATCCATTGAGGACATCGAAAAACAACGGCCGAACCAAGCCGGCCGGAACATCCAAGATAAAACGACTAAACAGGAACTAAAAAGAAAGTTTAATTCATTAAAAAAAACGTTCTTACAAAAGTATCCAGGAAAACCCAAGGGAGAATAAACACTTAGAGGGCACGCAGGCCGTATACGCAATAAATTTAAATAAAAAAAACTAAGGCTATTCAACTCCGCCTCCCTGGTCGGATGTAACGCCCCAAATTAATCCGGACGTCACAGTGCCGTGAATCCTGGGTGGGACCCACAAGGTGGGTTTTAAAAGAGGTTTCAAAAACAATTGATTTAACAAGTAGTTTGCGGAAATGTTCAAATGAAAGCGTTCATACATCCGAAATATAAAAGGTAACAAAGTCCGTTCATACGGTTATTACACAGTGTGGATTATTCAAATTTAGTTTAAGAAGTAACAAGCCTCCTTTCCAACACTGCTCAGACCTGACCGGAACCTTCGGGAATATCCTGCACATATTCAAGAAATTTGCCTGACACGACGTATCGTGTCAGTCAAACCAGGTTAGACATTTCGAACAAACTTCAAAGATAGAATCAGATGAATTCAGAAACAAGGTCATCACCGAGTATTCAATTTAACATCATTCCTTTTATCAGCACATAAACTCCCAAGGTCGCAACCAAGGGTCACGGAAGTATCTACACAGGAATACTCCGGACGTGGGTACCATTCAGGTTTTATCCCTCAACACAGTCCCGCAATGTATATCAACATATGAACTCCCAAGGCCGCAGCCAAGGGTCACAGAAGTATCAACACGGGAATACTCCGGACGAAACAGATAAGACGAACACCTTACCATAGACAGTAACACATGTAAAATTCTGAAATACTAATACGTAAGGTCCGAGCAAGATTCACTTGCCTCAAATCCGACGAGAGTTACTTCCTTGATAACACGACGGCTCGAATGACCACACCCGAAAGCCTAACCTATTACATGATTGTCGATTAACATTTTGTAGTAATAATGATGATTAATGACAATCCTCCCCATCCCGTAAGGATTCTAAACTTGATTGTTCATGTTGCCAAAAGCGGAATTCACTATCTGACCATAATGCGTTTTACTAGTTCCCTCTATGTCGTGATTATGGTTCAAGGCCATTGTATTTACATTACTAATTTTAGTTTAAATTACTAGAATGGAATGATTAAGCACTAATTCCCCGAACTTGACATGTTTGATCACTTATCTGATTTGGTCCTCGTTACTTAGTTCATCAAGGGAATATTAACGTTCTTACGATATGGTAATCGGATTATAATTGAAATCTACAGCAAGATAATTATAAGGTGTTGGTGATTAACAATTCGGTTATGAGTTCCCATTCAATTATGAGTACTACCACTACTCATTCTAGCCACTTAATAAGTTAGGCATCGATTAATAATTGTGATATACTTACCTTAGATGACAAAAGAGGATGAAGAACGGCGAAGGACGATGAAGAACAAAAGGTTAGCACCTTCAAAACCTCATCCGGAGCTTGATCAACTTACTCCAACAGGATAACACTTAATTAGGGAGGCTAAAAACAAACTTAGAGAGGGTGGAGGATAGTGTGAAGAACAAAGAGTGAGTTTTGGGTCCGAAGAAATGAAAGGGAAGGTGTTCTTATATAAAACTGGAATGGCTTTACGTACGTTAGGCCTGAAGCTTTACGTACGTAAGCTTTGTTACGTACGTTATCATTGAGAGCTTAAGTATGTAAATAAAGACTCAGAATCTGCTGGACTATTTTACACACATCGTTACGTACATAGCGAAAGTCGGCTAACGTACGTAACACCCGTTGACTTGCCTGTCGCTATCGCGCCGAAAGTTGGTCTAACAATGTATCATCCGGCGAAGATTCCCTATCCGAAGACCGAAAACCACGCTACGTACGTAAGGCATAACCTTTAGCGTACGTAATGGCACATACTTAGCGTACGTAATACATAGTTTTTAACGTACGTAAGTTTCAGTTTGTATAATAAGTTATTATCACATTGATTCCCATAACGCGACTCCCTCTCAATCTCGCCGAGTAATCTCTCGGGGAACAATACGTTGACCACCATCATATTCGCACCGATAATTGCCCAACGACATCGAGGTTTGTCACCGACAAATCATCAATCATCATACAATCAAGATACAAGAATAACAGGCGTGGACAATCTTTATCCATGTTAAACCAGTTGGAACACATCATCTAAAATAGTTTATCATGACGGGGTACATTTATTTATTAAATAGATGAAATAGAAATGATCGCTCAACGTGAAATAGCATGTAATACTGGTGGTATTACATACCACTCCCCTTAAAAATAGTTTCGTCCCGAAACTAACAAAATAACTCGGGATGATTTTCCTTCATGCTCGACTCGGTCTCCCAAGTCGCTTCTTCTATGCCATGGTGCGACCATTGAACTTTTACAAGAGGTATGGCTTTATTCCTTAGACTCTTTACGCGTCGATCCAAGATCGCGGTTGGGACTTCTCTAAAGGTAGCATCATTAGAAATCTCCACCTCCTCGAAATTAATCTTGTGGCTTGGGTCGTACATGTACTTCCTCAGCTGGGAAACATGGAAGACGTTATGCACTCCGTCTAATGAAGGTGGCAGTGCGAGTCGATAAGCGAGTTTACCAACTCGGTCCAGTATTTCGAACGGGCCAATAAATCTCGGGCTCAATTTGCCCTTCTGGCCGAAGCGTCGAACACCCCGCATTGGTGATACTTTGACCCAAACGTGGTCCCCGACCATAAATTCTAACGGTCGCTGGCGGTCCGTAGCATATGACTTTTGGTGGCTCTGAGCTGCCAACATATGTTTTCGAACGACGTGAATCTTCTTAATAGATTCCTAGATCAGATCCAACTCGGTAGCGATGACATCAGACGCATCATCCCAACACAGAGGAGACCTGCACCTTCTACCGTATAAGGCCTCGAAGGGTGTCATGCCTATGCTTGGATGCCAGCTGTTGTTGTATGAAAATTACGCCAGGCAGAGGTGTTTGGCCCAATCCTTGCCCCAATCGAGTACACATGCTCTTAATATATCCTCGAGGGTTTGTATAATATGTTCTGTCTGTCCATCTGTTTGAGGGTGATAGGCCGTGCTGAAATGTAACTGAGTACCCATAGCCTTGTGGACAGCCTTACAGAAGCGGGACACGTATCTAGTATCTCTATCTGATATAATCCCCGAGGGAACGCCATGTAGCCTTACGATCTCTCGGATGAAGATGGTGGCCAGCTGCTCTGTCCCGGTGGTCTCCTGAATTGGAACGAAATGTGCCGACTTTGTCAGTCGGTCTATAATGACCCATATCGTGTCCTTTCCTCCCGTCGTCACTGGTAACTTGGTGACGAAATCCATTGATATGCTCTCCCATTTCCATTCCGGAATGGGTAAGGGCTGCATGATTTCGGCCGGCCTGCGGTGTTCAATCTTCACCTGTTGACATGTCATGCATCGAGCAACGAACCTCGCTACCTCCTGTTTCATGTTCTTACACCAGAAGCTCTTCCACAAATCCTTATACATCTTGCTCGCCCCGGGATGCACCGAATAGGGAGTAGAATGAGCTTCCTTGAGTATAGTTTGCTTAAGCTCGTCATTCGGTGGAATACAAATTCTGTTCTTAAACCTCACCAAGTTTTCTTGGATCCTGTAGTCTGAAATAAATCCCCCTTCGGCCCTTGCGCTGATCGCACCAAGTTCCGGGTCATCCATCTGTGCCAGGAGTATCTCGTCTTGCAAGGATGAATGAATATTAATTGAGCATAACTGTCCCTGGCGGTGTTGTATCCATACTTCAATGCCATTTCTCCTTAGATCTTGTTGCAATTACGACTACACCGTTAAACTGGATAGTGTCATCTCCTGTGTAGTTTTCCGACTTAATGCATCTGCCACGACGTTGGACTTTCCAGGGTGATATAAAATCTCCACATTATAATCTTTGATCAGCTCTAGCCAACGCCTCTGTCTCATGTTTAACTCCCTCTGGGTGAAGATGTATTTTAAACTCTTTTGGTCTGTAAATATTTTATAGGTAACTCCATAAAGGTAGTGTCTCCATATCTTAAGGGCGTGGACCACCGCAGCCAGCTCCAAATCGTGTGTCGAATAGTTCACATCATATGGTTTAAGTTGTCGAGAGGCGTATGCAATAACTCTATTCTTTTGCATGAACACACATCCAAGTCCGTGCTTAGACGCATCGGTGTATATTACGAATCCTTCTGTGCCCTGCGGTAGTACCAGTACTGGCGCAGTAGTCAGCTTCCTCTTTAGTTCATTGAAGCTCTCCTGACAATCCATTGTCTTGAAAAACTTGCTACTCTTCCTTAGTAGATTCGTCATCGGCCGAGCAATACTAGAAAAAGCTTCGACAAACCGTCGATAATATCCTGCCAATCCCAGAAAACTCCTCACTTTCTTGACATTTCTGGGTGGTTCCCAACTCATGATTGTCTCGATCTTCTGGGGATCTACCTTAATGCCTTCTGCCGAAATCACATGTCCCAAAAAGGTTACCTACGACATCCAGAACTCGCATTTAGAAAGTTTGTCATAAAGTTGGTGTTGCCTCAAAACGCTCAACACCTATATCAAGTGTTCCTCATGATCCTGTCGGCTCCAGGAATAGATCAAAATGTCGTCGATAAAGACTACCACACACTTGCCGAGAAATTCTATTAAAACCTTGTTCATCAATTCCATAAAAATGGCTGGGGTATTAGTCAATCCAAACAACACCACCATGTACTCTTAGTGTCCATACCTCGATCGAAATGCGGTCTTTGGAATATCCTCCTCTCGAATTTTCAATTGGTGATATCCAGAACGTAAATCGAGCTTTGAAAACACAATCGCTCCCTGCAGTTGATCCAATAAATCATCAATCCTTGGAAGTGGGTAAGGGTTCTTAATAGTAACTTTATTTAGTTCTTTGTAATCGATACACAAGCGTAGGGAGTTGTCCTTCTTCTTTACAAAAAGGACCGGTGCACCCCATGGCGAAGTGCTCGGACGAATGAGCCCCTTCCTTAGCAATCCCTCGAGTTGTAACTTTAATTCCTTCATCTCAACTGGTGCCATCCTATATGGTGCCTTGGAGATAGGTGTCGTCCCTCGCTCAAGTTCAATAGAAAGATCGACCTCCCGTCGTGGCGGCAACCCTGGTAATTCATCGCGAAAAATGTCCGGAAATTCGCTTACTGTGGGAATATTAGCAACTGAAAATTGTGATGTGCCCTCCTGAAGAATATAACACAAATAATATGTTTTCCGTTCGTCACAAGATACTCCTGCCGTAAGGAGACTGAGGGACCCATTAGTACTAAAGTGTTCTCGGCCTCTCATTATGTGAGTAACACCATCAGGATTTGTAATGGAAACTGTCAGGTGATAGGTGTCTCATACTGTCCTGTGCATTGTCATCCAGTCCATACCCAAAATAACGTCTTCGTTCTGAAGTGGAAAAACCATGAGATTTGCTGTCCAGCCCTGACTATCGATGCGAATCGGGCAGTTTCGAACTACCAAATTACCCCCCACCCTGCTACCCTCGGGTAGCTTAATAGTAAAAGATTCACAAGGTACACAAGGAAGATTTAAATGGTTAACACATTCCACGGATATGAACGAATGGGTCGATCCAGTATCAAACAGTACATGAACAAGCTGGGACTTAATAAGAAGTGTACCTGAGACAGCAGGTGCAGCCTGGTTATCAGTGGCCCTTAGTTCGAACACGCGGGATGGCAGTGTCCCTGAGGAGGGTGCAGTGCCTCCCCCATGGCCACGTCCTCTTCCAGCACCATAAGGAGGAGTTTGGTATGGTGGGGATCGATAGTCGGACATGCAGGATGCTCTGGATGTCTGAATCGAGCCTTGCTGACTCTGAGAGGCTGAAATTTGTGCAGGTTTGATCCGTAAACAATAGTGAGACATGTGCCCACCCTTTCCGCATGAAAAACACTTTGTAGACGTCTTACGACACTGACTCATGGTATGCCCCGCTATGCCACAATTAAAACAGCTCCGGCGAGAGGGCCCGTCAGATGATCCTTTCTGTTGGGACGAAGCTGCTGATTTAGAGGAGAACCCAATTCCCGAGTTCATTCTGCTAGAGCTTCCAGACTGATTAGATGTCTTTTGCTTCTTCTGGTTATGCCAGGCATCCGAACTGACAACAGTACCGGCATATGGTGTGACCACGTCCTCATATGCCCTCAGGGTGGTGCAGTGAAACCCGGCCGCGTAACGTTGGACATCTTCCGGCAACGTTGAGCAAGATGGCAAATTCGTTGATCTTCCGATGGGACCATTTGTGCGACATAGCTTAGTTCGGTCCTGTAAGATCCAATGATTTCGGGTACTGGTAAGTCCTGAGGTCCTGCACTGAAGAAACTCCGCGCTCGAGCAGTCTGTGCTGACCGGGGGCAGTACTCGTCTCTCAATAGTTTGGAAAACTCAGTCCATACGACTACTCTATCCTCCGGCTTATAGGTCCTCCACCATCGGGCTGCGGTGTCGCGGAGCTGGTTGATTCCGAGCGGTACCTTTCGGTTCCCTGGGCAACTGATCACCTCGAAGGCAGTCTCCATCTCAGAGATCCAATCATCCACGTGACTATCCCCTGATCCATCGAATAATGGCGATCTGGCCTTCAGCATTTCTCCCAGCCAATGGTCCTTCCCAGCATTCTCTTCTATGTCAATGACCGGTACACGTTCTGCCCGATTGACCTGAGAGATTCCCATAGCAATGTCATGTGCGAGGGTCTGGACAAAGGCCGGATCAAATCCCCCGTTGTTCTGATTTTCCGCCTCCTGTTCGTTCTGATTAACGGGTGGTGGATGATTCCCGGCTGGGTTAGTTTCGCCGGTATTCATGTCTTCCTGTTGATTCATAGCGGAACCCTGTGCGGCGTTTACGTTCATTCTAGCTCCACGACGTGCCATTAGTAATGATTGCTCGATCTAAAAGGTTAGTTTAGTACAACAGTCTCTGAGTTTTTACTGAATTCAAACATTATACCTGATTTTCAGAAGTTTAAGTGTACTTTACCTCGACATTCCTCGATGAGTTACGGTCGCCAGGAGTGTTGGACTTTTGAAGGCAAAACATTTTCAAAGAAAATATTTTGATACACTTTCCATGTGAGTTTTCGGCTCCGATACCATTTTCTGTAACGCCCCAAATTAAGCCAGACGTCACAGTGCCGTGAATCCCGGGTGGGACCCACAAGGCGGGTTTTAAAAGAGGTTTCAAAAACAATTTATTTAACAAGTAGTTTGCGGAAATGTTCAAATGAAAGCTTTCATACATTTGAAATATAAAAGGTAACAAAGTCCGTTCATACGGTTATTACACAACGTGGATTATTCAAATTTAGTTTAAGAAGTAACAAGCCTTCTTTCCAACACTGCTCAGACCTGACCGGAACCTTCGGGAATATCCTGCACATATTCAATAAATTTGCCTAACACGAGGTATCGTGTCAGTCAAACCAGGTTAGACATTTCGAACAAACTTCAAAGATAGAATCAGATGAATTCAGAAACAAGGTCATCACCGAGTAATCAATTTAACGTCATTCATTTTATCAGCACATAAACTCCCAAGGTCGCAACCAAGGGTCACGGAAGTATCTACACAGGAATACTCTGGACGTGGGTACCATTCAGGTTTTATCCCTCAACACAGTCCCTCAATGTATATCAACATATGAACTCCCAAGGCCGCAGCCAAGGGTCACGGAAATATCTACACATGAATACTCCGGACGAAACAAATAAGATGAACTCACCATAGATAGTAACACATGTAAACTTCTGAAATACTAATACGTAAGGTCCGAGCAAGATTCACTTTCCTCAAATCCGACGAGAGTTACTTCCTTGATAACACGACGGCTCGAATGACCACACCCGAAAGCCCAACCTATTACATGATTGTCGATTAACATTTTGTAGTAATAATGATGATTAATGACAATCCTCCCCGTCCCGTAAGGATTCTAAACTTGATTGTTCATGTTGCCAAAATCGGAATTCACTATCTGACCATAATGCGTTTTACTAGTTCCCTCGGTTCGCCATTTTACAATTTATCATCTCATTGATTAATGTTCTAATACAACATCTCTATGTCGTGATTATGGTTCAAGGCCATTGTATTTACATCACTAATTTTAGTTTAAATTACTAGAATGGAATGATTAAGCACTAATTCCCCGAACTTAACATGTTTGATCACTTATCCGATTTGATCGTCGTTAGTTAGTTCATCAAGGGATTATTAACGTTCTTACGATATGGTAATCTGATTATAATTGAAATCTACAACAAGATAATTATAAGGTGTTGGTGATTAACAATTCGGTTATGAGTTCCCATTCAATTACGAGTACTACCACTACTCATTCTAGTCACTTAATAAGTTAGGCATCGATTAATAATTGTGACAGTTTTCACCGTTCCGATCATCCTCGAAAGTTCTAAACTACCCAAAGCATTCGAAATTTAGTATTGCCCGTACAAAAACACTGAAATAAATGAGTTAAAGATTTGATAGACTTACCTCAGATGACAAAAGAGGATGAAGAATGGTGAAGGACGACGAAGAACGAAAGGTTAGCACCTTCAAAACCTCCTCTGGAGCTTGATCAACTTACTCCAACAGGATAACACTTAATTAGGGAGGCTAAAAACCGACTTAGAGAGGGTGGAGGATAGTGTGAAGAACAAAGAGTGAGTTTTGGGTCGGAAGAAATGAAAGGGAGGGTGTTCTTATATAAAACTGGAATGGCTTTACTTACGTTAGGCCTGAAGCTTTACGTACGTAAGCCTTGTTACATATGTTATCATTGAGAGCGTAATGTACGTAAGTAAAGACTCAGAATTTGCTGGACTATTTTACACACATCGTTACGTACGTAGCGAAAGTCGACTAACGTACGTAACACCCGTTGACTTACCTGTCGCTATCGCGCCGAAAGTTGGTCTGACAATGTATCATCCGGAGAAGATTCCCTATCCGAAGACCGAAAACCACGCTACGTACGTAAGGCATAACCTTTAGCGTACGTAATGGCACATACTTAGCGTACGTAATACATAGTTTTTAACGTACGTAAGTTTTAGTTTGTATAATAAGTTATTATCACATTGATTCCCATAACGCGATTCCCTCTAAATCTCATCGAGTAATCTCTCGGGGAACAAGACGTTGGCCACCGTCATATTCGCACCGATAATTGCCCAACGACATTGAGGTATGTCACCCATAAATCACCAATCATCATACAATCACGATACAAGAATAACAGGCGTGGACAATCTTTATTCATGTTAAAAAAGTACGAACACATCATCCAAAATATGTTTGTCATGATGGGGTACATTTATTTATTAAATCGATGAAATAGAAATGATCGCTCAACGTGAAATAGCATGTAATACTGGTGGTATTACATCGGCCACCTGAAATGACTGCCCCTCGCCTTCACCGGGAGGGGCCGTACCTGGGCCTCCTACGGCCTCATCGGCCACCCCTAGCTCATCAGCGTCCATCAGCTCCACCTGCAGCTCGGACGTCCGGCCCTCGATGTAGGCACAAACTTCCTCGACCGTCTTCCCCTCCTTCATGAGGTCCAACATCTCATAATAGGTGGAGGCGTAATTCAAATTAATCATTTCCTCGTATTCAGCCGTCTGCTTGAAAGCGGCAGCTCCGGCAGCCAAACCTTTAACGTTGCCCGTAGCCTCACATGTATCAACCTGCTCGGTCATACGCTCGGTTCGGGCCCTTGTCTCCCTCATATAAGCCTCATGTTCGTCTCGGATTGCCTCGCACTGCTTATGCATCGCCTCAGACGCCTCAGTCATGTAGCAGCCTTTGTCCCTCCACACATCGGCCTCGCAAGCACGGCTCTCGAGGATCTCTATATCTCCCTTCATGGAGGCTATCTCCTCCTCCAAGGACTTGATCATAGACGGGTAGATATGATGCTCCTCCCGTAGGGTTTGAATCTCGGCCGTCACCTTCTTATGCTTCTCAAACAGGGCCTAGAACTCCCCGGCAGCCTTCACATAGGTTCCCAGTGCACGATCGAGCTGGGCATTTCCAAACTGGATCTGCTTGGCGGGATCCATGTCATTTGTGACCAGCTTCATCTTCGGCGTCTATCCCCCAATAGGAACATGGCTTGACTCAGCAACAGCTGGCGGAACACGGCCAAGCATCTCAGCAGTAGGAGTGGCTGCCCGAACATAGTTCCAAAACCAGTGCGGCCTCCTCCCCTGCATCTCGGCACAGGGGTCCTCCCGGTCCTTGTTTACCGGAAGGTAATGCCCCTCCAAATCCACGACGGCCTCCGCCCGTCCAGTACGAATAGGTCTCGGCAAGGGAGGCAACTCAGTCACAGGCTCGACCTATGACTTATTAACAGTGGTCTCAGGGTTGGTGTCTTCCCTCTTTCGCCTAGCCCCCGCATGCTTCCTCCACTCGGCGGCTTCAACAGCCAATCTTTCCACCCGCTGGGCTGGAGTTTCCCTCCTCCCTGACGCAACCTTGATCCGGGAAACTGTAAAAATGAGGGTAGTAAATAAAAAATACCTGTAGCAGACATATTCGGGTCGGTGGATCGAAGAGCGGCGGCCTATAGATTCTCCCCGGTGGTAAAGAGGTGCGACTTCTTCTGCTCGGGGTAAAGCTCTAAAAGCTTCTCAATCCGATCGTTAAACTTAGAGGACGTCTCCTGCGCCGGAATATGATTTGCACAAGAAACAAATAATGAGCATTAGACGAAAACGAACAGAACAGAATACCCAATACTTACGTATTTTTGCAATAAAGTGATACGGGACCCGAAGCCGCGCGTCCATAACACTAGGCTCGAACTCATCCACCGAGGTCCTCCAATCTCCTCTAATGTAAAACCACTGCTCCTTCCAGCTGTGTATGGTCTCCGGTATATCCACCACCTCCTTGTGCATGGCATGCCAAGCTGTCAAATAAAACCAGCCCGAGCGGATCTTCCAACCGACCTCCACCGGAAGAGGCTATTAAATTCCACAAAGTTGGGCTCGGGCCAACCTTGCTGGTTGAAAAGAATGAAAAAACCACCACCCGATCCCAGGCGTTGGGATGAATTTGGGCAATAGGAAGGCCCCACTGCCTCGGGAAACGGGAGAGAGCCAAATGGAGCGGGAACTTCAGCCCTGCCAACAATGAGCGGTAATACACGGTCGTGCAGCCAAAAAGCGGAAGGTGAGGCCTCTCATCGGGATATGGAACGAACATCTGCACTGCCGCCGGGATTCTGAACCGCCGTCGCCAGACCACCAGTTGCTCCTCCATAACGACGCTGTAGATCGAGGCTAAGTCCCATGCCGCCTCCACGAAAAGGGATGGCCGAGGCCGAACCCACGCCTCCTTAGGCTCAACTTCCCCTTCCTCATTCGAAGCTCCGCCAACCACCGCCAGCAGCACCACTACCTCTGCCTCCTCAAGTCCCGACGATCTAGCTGCCTCGCCGCCTCCCACCTCATCACTCCAGTCGATGGGCATCCCCCTAGGGACAAATCCCCCACCCCTGTACGGTCCGACGACACAGACAACTCCGCCGCCCTCACATCCCCCAGATCTGACATGTTGGTTACTTGAAATGGAAAAAAAGGCAAGAAAAGAAACTCACCGGAGCTTTTTCTCTACAAGAAATCGTAAAAAAATGGTGGAAGTGAAAAGAAAGAAGAAGAAGGAAGAACGCCTCTATTTATAATGAGAGATGGGCATGCCTGACGCATAACATTGAACCGTCGCAAGTGTTAAGAATATGCCCTCGAATGCCACTCAGGGGATGACAGAGTAGGGGCATTGTACTTGTAATTATGGAATAATTAATAAAAGGCAATTCGAGTCATTCACTGTTTATTGGACTTCAATTGCATTCTTGACTTGGTAAACATTGAAGTGAAGTCCATGTAAATAAATGGAACATTCCATTCTCGTTATGAGATAATAGAAAATGCACTGGAAGTGTTTAAAGCTTATTTACGTAAATCGTTCGCAAGTCAATAAACTTAAATGGGAATTAAGTTTTAATAAGACTTGTATAACTGATGCTAGGACATGTGCATGTCTTGATAGCATAGTTATAAGTATTTTGGTGGGACCAGTATACTCGAACACGACTCATACTTGATTCATTCACACGGTATTCACCCTCGGAGAGTCGATGACGAATCGAATGGTTGTGATAGTATACATGGACCTTTGACTTGAGGGTTCAGTAGAAGATGTGCCTATGACGTTTAGTTTGTCATTAGATTAGTTAGACTCATTTGCTTAATTGTTGAGTCGACCTCGAAGTGCGGACTATACGGGCAGGTAGCAGTCTTTATTGTACGCTAAAAAAGGATTCTATCTCCTGTTAGTGAGCAGGCGTATGTCCTATATGGTTAATAGCAAATAAGATCATAAGTCTTTGGCCAAAGCATTCTGATATAGTCGTATTAGTTACACTATTAATCACTCGGTCTTGATTTGCGTTAACACATGTATAGAGTCTAGTCAACAGTAGGGTTTGACTTTACCGTGACCTGAAGACTTGACGGGGACATCTGATGAAGGGTCTATACGTATATAGTATTCACGATATAATGGTTCAGGAATGATCCCTTCATTCGTTCTCCGTCGGGGTTTACAGTGCGGCCCGCTAGTCTGGCTAAGTGCTGCCCGCATTCACTGGTTCCTCCCAATCCGGCTGAGACGGACCTACGGAATCGCGCATAAGGAGTGTTGACGGATAAATATGAATTTACTATGTCTCTATTAATATTAGATATTGGTATCTAATTATGATTTATTGGATAAATCAAATAGCGGTCTTATGAATTAAAATTAAGTTACCGGGTAATTAATTTAATTCATAAATTATATTTCTTAGAGAAATATATTTGTATTTGATATAATTAATTAATTAGATTAATTAATTAATATAAATACATTGATGATTAAACGGAGTGTAACGGAGTCGTTTGACGAACGTCCGGTACACGAGCCGAGTGGCTCGGCTCATTTCTAGGAAATTCCTCCAAGGGCTGCCCCCCACACATGGCTCATGATATTTGCATGTTATGTTGTTGTCTTCACCTTGTAATAATGTATGGAGATTCTCTCATTATTATTACATTATGAGTTGTTATTATATGTGATATAATAACCAACTCATATAAAAAACAATGTAGACACACACACACACACACACACTTGCAAAGTGAGAATATCCCGCTAAAGAGAGAGCCCAGCCGTGAGTTTTAGTGAGGAGGGAGAGAAAAAATTTCCTTCTTCATTTTGTTCATCTTTGAGGTGAAAAGAAGTAAGAAAAAATAAGAGAGAAAAAATTCCTACAACACTCCCTAGCCATGTTCTTCATAGAACTGAGTTTTATATATTTTTCCGGACAACTTCCGACGCGTGTGAAGTAGAGGCTTCGAACTTTCGGTGCTTGGAACGAAGGGATTTCGTGTTCGGGACAGGGTTCGTGATCGTCATAAATATTTACGAAGATTTATTTCAAAGGCTTCAAGGGTATGATCTTTATCTTCGTATTTATTTTTTTCGTATATACGTTACTTGATCGATCCTGTTTGGGATTCGCTTTTTTTTCGCTGCGTATTTCGTTTTATTTTCGAAATCCCAACAGTGGTATCGGAGCGAGGTAAATGATACCGTATATACGATTATTTGTGCATTTTTAATGCTTATGGATGATGTTTATGATTTAGAATCATATTTGGTATAATCGTAGATTTTTAAATTGTTCTTTGTAGCATCACGTTTTTGGAAACGAGCCGAAAAATGAAGAAACGGGTCCGGCAGCAGCCGGCAAAGATCGTCACGCTCGCCGAGCATGCTCGGCCATGACTCGGCCACAGGCTGCCGAGCATGGCTCGGCCAGGCAGCCCTCGGGTTTTTGGTCCGATTTTGAATCAGGCCGCGGTGTCACGGGATGCCCACGACCCCAGGCGGTATTACCTGATCACAGGCCACTCATGGGCCCACTTGCAGCTTTGTGGGATGCCGAGCCTCATCGCACTTCAAGTTATCATCTATAGTGTAGGGCTTTACTTTATTTTCCTTGTAATGTTGTAATAGCTAGTTAGTGCTTGTTCAGCTTTTCAATATCTAGTGTTGTCATTAGCCTTTATTTTTCTAAGCCTATTATAGGGGGAAGAGTGTACTGAAGAGTTGTTGTACGAATTGGCTAGTTTGCTGAGACCCTCCTATCCGTGTATACTTGTAATCGTTGTTGCCTATTGTAATCGTTCATTGTATTAATACAAATCGATTTTCATCTTCAATTTTGCTGTGCCACTAAAACGCCTCGGCGTGATTGCGTCGCATTAGCACCAACTATCGATCGAGTTAGGCTGTCGTAGTCGGGTAAATTGACTACTAGCCACACAGTGAGCGTACATTCTATACAAACTATAAGCGCCCCGTGACAGGTGGTATCGGAGACCGGTTAAGGTCGAAAGAATGCAATCGGGTAACGAGACGGAAGTCCCTAGAAGGCAGGGCAAGAAAAAGGATGACGGAAAGAAGAAAGAGGCCGAGGCCTCTAAAGCCCAATTCGATAATCTAGAGCAAGAGTGCTCTAGATTGAGATATGTTGTCGAGACCTTGGAGGAAAAGGTCGAGACCCTCGAGGTGGAGAATGAAGACCTCCGAGCCTAGTTGGGCGAATGCAGAAAAGTCTGCCGAACCTTTGCTGAAGCAATGGGAGCAAAAAATACGGCTGAATTAAGACGCGAGATGGAAGCAATGAGTATCCAGATTGGATTGCTTCAAAGAGCTGTGAACAACACCCCCATGTTGCTCAAGAACCTATTACGAGAATTCGGATCCCCGAACCAAGTTCCTATAGTGGAACAAGAGATGCCAAGGAAGTCGAGAACTTCTTATTCGACATGGAACAATACTTCCATGCCGCTAATGTTTTCGACGAGGCGAGAAAGGTGTCAACTGCCATAATGTATTTGGTTGATGATGCCAAATTGTGGTGGCGAACCAAATATGCGGACATTCAGGCCCAACGAGTAAGAATTGATACTTGGGAACAACTACGAGATGCCATCAGGCAACAATTCTTCCCAGAAAATGTTGAGTACAACGCAAGAAGGGCCTTGCGAGATTTGAAGCACACCGGTCTTATTCGAGATTATGTGAAGGCATTTTCGACGCATATGTTACACATTAGCGATATGTCGGAGAATGACCGGTTGTTTACGTTCCTGGAAGGCTTGAAGCCATTTGCTCATATGGAGCTTCTGCGCCAACGAGTCACAGACCTCAGTGCCGCCATGGGAGCGGCAGAACAATTAATGGATTACACGTCGGAACCTCGAAGAGATCGTCCAGTAACAACGAACATGGAAACGTCCCGAAGTGCAATGCCAAGACCGTTCAAACCTAACATGCATCGGAGTGTAGGGGATCGGCAAACCTATACTCAAGGAAGTTCATATGGGAGCATGAGTCATAGCAAACCTACAGAAGGTCAACAGGGCCCTCCCCAACGAATCATTAAATGTTTCCTATGCGATGGGCCTCATCTTCTCAGCAATTGTCCGAAGAGGCAACTTTTGAGTGCCCTAACTAGCGCTGTAGAATCAAGTTCGCAACCGAAAGAAGAGTTTCCAGTACCAGATGACGAAGGAAGATCGGAAGATGAGGAAAATCTTGGGGCCATCAATCAATGGTGCAACTCGTTAACCCATCAGGTGGCAGATAAGGCAAGAGTGCCGACAAAAGCCAGAAAACCTGTACCTGCACTCACGACAAGTGGTCCCGATAAGAGAAAGAAGGGATTAATGTTTGTTGATGTTAAAATCAATGGGAAAAATATCCGTGCTATGATAGACTCGGGTGCCACCCATAATTATCTAGCAAGCACCGAAGTGGGTAGACTTGGACTATTGTTAGAGAAAGGAGTGGGCCGAGTTAAAGCCGTCAACTCTCCGGCAAAACCAATAGCGGGGGTTGCCAAGGCTGTTAGAATGAAGATAGGAGCCTTCGAGGGTAGGGCCGACCTATCTGTTGTGGAAATGGATGACATCAAATTGATAATCGGGCTCGAGTACATGCGTGACACTCAAACCCTAGTCATGCCGTCTGCTGATGCACTCTTGGTTTTGGGGGATAAACCACATATTATCCCAACAATTAGCGCAATCCAAGGGCAAAATAACCTATCCGCGCTACAATTCAAGAAGGAATGCAGGCATGGGGAACCATCCTTCCTGTGCGCCTTGCAATTCGACGAAGTAGAGGAGTTGTTAGGTCCTATCCCTGATGCTGTGAAGCACCTCCTAAACGAATTTGAAGATGTTATGCCCGACAAACTGCCTCGGAAGCTTCCACCTAAGAGAGCGGTCGATAATGAGATTGAGTTGGTACCGGGCACAAAACCTCCTGCCCGAGCCCCTTATCATATGTCGCAACCTGAGCTTGTGGAACTCAGAAAGCAGTTAAAAGAGATGTTGGAATGTGGTATGATCCAACCGGCGAAATCACCCTATGGAGCTCCTGTTCTCTTTCAGAAAAAGTCTGATGGAACTTTGCGATTGTGTTGTGATTACCGTGCTCTAAATAAAATTACGGTGAAGAATGTGTATCCTATCCCACTTGTAGCAGATTGCTTCGACCGACTCAGTGGAGCGGAATACTACACGAAGATCGATCTGAGATCAAGTTATTGGCAAGTTCGCATCAAGGAGGGAGATGAAGTGAAAACGACGATTGTCACACGTTATGGGGCCTTCGTGTTCTTGGATGAGTTTGTCATGGTATACCTGGATGATATTGTTATATATAGCCGAACCTTGGAAGAACATGTGGAACATTTGAGAATGGTTCTTACTAGGCTTCGTGAGCATGAACTATATGTTAGGTTGTCGAAGTGCTCATTTGCCCAAAAGCGGATCAGTTTCTTGGGTCATATCGTTGAGTGTGGCACTATTCGCATGGACCCGAAGAAAATACGAGCAATCCAAGAATGGAAACCACCAACCGATGTACATGAGGTACGGTCATTTCTTGGGTTGGCAAATTACGATAAAAGATTTGTGATGGGGTATGCTGGAATAGCAAGACCCCTAACCGATTTGACAAGAAATACGGAAGTTTGGAATTGGTCGCCGGAATGCCAGAATGCCTTCGACAACTTAAAGAAGGCCATCCTAATAGACCCGGTCCTCGCACTACCAGATCTATCCAAACCTTTTGTGGTTGAAACGGATGCTTCAGATATTGCACTAGGAGGAGTTTTAGTGCAAGATGGCCATCATGTTGCCTTCGAGAGTAAGAAACTTAAGGATGTCGATAGGCGTTACACGGTGCATGAGAAAGAGCTTTTAGCAGTGGTCCATTGCCTTCGACTTTGGAGACATTACTTATTGGGGTTGCCGTTTATTGTAAAAACTGACAAAACTGTTGTTAGTCACTTTCTGTCCCAGCCAAAGCTTACTGGGAAACAAGCGAGATGGCAGGAACTATTGTCCGAGTTCAACTTTATCATTGAGTATCATGCCGGTTCTAGTAATCAGGTGGCGGATGCCCTGAGCCGCAGATCCGACCTAGCTATTCTACAAGTGCTGGCAGTGCTTTCCTTGAGTCATGTGACCACTCCATTAAAAGATCAAATACGAGAACTAATGGGAGCCGATCCATCGGCTCAATGTTTGCTAAACCTTGTCCGCCAGGGTACAACACGAAGATTTTGGCTAGAGGATGGTATCTTATGGACCAAGGGGAGACGTCTCTATGTACCTCTAGGCGGCGATGAGGAAAACTATTATTGCGGAATGTCACGACACTCTCTGGGCGGGCCACCTAGGAGAGGAGCGCACTATGGCCTTAGTTCAACGAGCTTACTATTGGTCCCAAATGCGGGACGACATTGAGATGTTTGTCTGCACCTGCTTGTGTGCCAACAAGATAAACCTGATCGACGAAAGAAGGCAGGCTTTCTGGAACCACTACTCATTCCTGTCAGGGCTTGGGAAAGTGTTTCAATGGATTATATCACCAGTCTACCAAAAGTTGGGGATCTTGATGTCATTATTGTTTTGGTAGACCGGTTCTCCAAATATGCTACATTCATAGCAGCACCCAAGACAGTTTCGGCGGAAGAGACAGCTCAGCTCTTTTTCAAGCATATTGTTAAGTATTGGGGACTGCCGAGGGACATTGTTAGTGACCGAGACACCCGGTTTACTAGTAACTTTTGGACCGAGCTCTTCAAACTACTCGGCTCCAAGTTGAATATGAGCTTTAGCTTCCACCCACAATATGATGGCCAAACTAAAAGATTTAACTCAATGTTGGAGGAATATCTTCGACATTTTGTGAGCACTAATCACAAGGACTGGGTGAAGCTTTTGTATGTTGCTCAACTGTGTTTCAATGCTCAAAAATGCTCTACTGCCAATAAGAGTGCTTTTGAAATTTATAATGGGCAGCAGCCACTCCTCCCGCACAATATTGATATTGTTCCACAAAACGCCAGGTCTACTTCGGCGCAAACATTTTCCCTTGAATGGGAACAAAACCTTGATTTGGCCCGTGGCTACCCGGAGAAAGCTCAAAAGCGGATGAAAAAATATGCTGATCTTAAACGACGCTTTGTTGAATACTATGTGGGTGACAAGGTAATGGTGAAGGTCCCGAACCAGAGTTCCTCCAGGGCAACATGGGGGAGAGATTCACGGCTAATGCAAAAATATATTGGGCCCCTAAACATCCTCAAAAGAGTCGGAAAGGTTGCCTACAAGCTTGAGTTGCCCCAATGGTGGTGCATTCATAATGTCTTTCATGTCAGCCAACTCAAACCATATCAGGCAGACAAAGAGGACACCACACGCAACCTGCCCAACCGTCCACAACTGAAACTACGCAACTTGGGGAAGAGGGTGGCCGAAGCTATTATCGACCACCGTGATGTAGGGCTGAGAAAGAAGCAATACAAAGAATATTTGGTGAAATGGCAGGGCTGCAGTATGGAGGAAAACACTTGGGAGAGGGCGACAACACTTAAAGCTTTTCAACCACTATTGGATGCTTATCTCACATCTATGGTGCCGCGGACGTCACCAACTCAGAGGGGGGAGTGCTTTCACGGGATGCCCGCGACCCCAGGTGGTATTACCTGATCACAGGCCACTCATGGGCCCACTTGCAGCTTTGTGGGATGCCGAGCCTCATCGGACTTCAAGTTATCATCTATAGCGTAGGGCTTTACTTTATTTTCCTTGTAATGTTGTAATAGCTAGTTAGTGCTTGTTCAGCTTTTCAATATCTAGTGTTGTCATTAGACTTTATTTTTCTAAGCCTATTATAGGGGGGAAGAGTGTACTGAAGAGTTGTAGTACGAATTGGCTAGTTTGCTGAGACCCTCCTATTTGTGTATGCTTGTAATCGGTGTTGCCTATTGTAATCGTTCATTGTATTAATACAAATCGATTTTCATCTTCAATTTTGCTGTGCCACTAAAACGCCTCGGCGTGATTGCGTCGCATTAGCACCAACTCTCGATCGAGTTAGGCGGACGTAGTTGGGTAAATTGACTACTAGCCGCACGGTGCGCGTACATTCTATACAAACTATAAGCGCCCCGTGACACGCGGGCTAGGCCTAAAACCGGATTGTCCGGGACTCCATTTTAAGTTTAAATTTCGTTGTAATTATTTCCCAAAATTTAAATTGGATTTTAATTTTGACTAAATTAATATTTGAAATATTTTTTTGTTAAGGGAAATAAATTAAACGAGAATATTATTTTTGGCCGGATTACTTCGAACGAATTAAAATAACGATTATTAGTATTAATTGGATTAATACCATTAAAATTGAATAGATTAATTTTAAATTGATTGGATTAATATATTAATTGATTTTTTAATGCCACTTTATATTAATTGGATTAATATAGTAGAAATTGAATAGATTAATTTTATAGATTAATTGGATTAATTTATATTAAAATTAATTGTTTAATTTCGTTGCCGTTACATGTTGTATGGAATCCTTATGTGATGATGATATAGCTCGTGGTCTTAGTTTTTGATTTGTTCGATTCGATTGGGTTGCAAAGGCCGTTTTGAGCCTATTTATATTTACTAGAAAAATTTGCATAGGATGCAATTTTTCAATGATGTAATTATTATTTTGGGTATGACGAAGACCGAAGACAACCGACCGAGAAGATGAAGAATTGAAGACTGTATTTTTTATTTATTGGGTCGTTCGCTTGGCCCAGTACTTAGGAATTAGGTCCATGAGCTATATGTTGGTAGTAACTAGGTTACTGTTTTCTGTTTTTCATTTTGAATGATTGACAAACCAATAAACGCGTGTATAAATGAATTAATGTGCAAAGTGTAACATTAATCGCGAAATTCTCCCGACAACAAACAGACTAAGTTAGAAATTGATGGAGGGTTTCCTACCCTCCATCAAACTTGTAAAAATTGATACCCAGGCTGGTCTGCTATGCTTCCGAGTTATCGGGGTAGTACATTTGGTAGAATTTAAAAACAATTCTTGAGTGCATTAGATGCCTTCGGTTGGTGATAAATTTAGTCCCTAGAAACCTGATAGGTTGCCGGGTGAGATTCAATAGTCAAACCGATAGACGTTGATGGTCAAAAACTTAGATAGTCTGGATTGCCAAGAAACCTGACAGGTTGAGGGCATGAAGACTAGGGGTAAAAGAAGATCAAATCATCTGTTAGACGGGTTGGTGTTAGACACCACTTTACAGAAATTAATTGGCAAGAAACCTGATAGGTTGCGTCTGTTAAAATATGTAAAGAACTTGATCACCACTAAGAAGTCGATCTAACCATGATTTTCGGATTATAACATGGGAGTGTATAATTCCGATAAAATTAGTGGGAGCTGAGACAAGAATTATACAAGCCCTTAAATTCTATATTCGGTCATAATTAAACAAGTCACTAATTTAATCTTGTCTAAATCTTTGCAGAAAACGAAATTGAATCTCTCTAAAAATGGCTAAAAACCCACTTGCAATACTACTTGAAAAGAATCTCCTAATTGGCCCCAACTTTCTTGACTGGTTGCGGAATATGATGATTGTACTCAGTATGGAGTCTCTGGGATATGTCTTGGAGGCGTACATTCCGCCGACTCCAATCCGGACTAGGGGTAATCAGGAAGACATTGATGTCCATGAAAAATGGGTCAAGGATAACGTGCTAGTCCGTGGTTTTATGATGGGCTCAATAACAAATGAGTTGCAGAGAGCGCACGAGAAAATAACTTCTGCTAGACAGATTCTCGCACACTTGACCGAACTTTATGGAGAGCACAGTAGGACTACTAGATATGAGATATCAAAGCAGTTGTTCAGTGCTAGGATGAAAGAAGGAGAGAAAGTGGGAGACCACGTCCTCAAGATGATCTCTATGATGAGAGGCTGGAGGTGCTCAACATTAATATGGATTTATCCCTTCAAATTGATCTCATCCTTCAATCTCTCCCTGACTCTTTCACGCAGTTTGTAATGAATTTCAACTGTAATGAAATTACATGCACATTAGCTGGGCTAATGAATAAACTGGTGACGGCGCAGTCTAAAATGAAGACTAAACCGAGAGAGGTTGTCTTGTGATTTCTTCTGGGCCTCGGAGGTCCAAGAACAAGAAGAAAAAGACCTACAAGCAGTATAAACCCAAGAAAGGGGTGCATAAAGGAAAGGGCAAGGCCCAAAAGGTTCAAAAGGTAGGCGGTCCAAAACCTACGGACAAATGCCTTGAATGCGGTGAGCTGAGCCACTGGCGAAGGACTTGTCATAAGATTAGTGTCGCATCAGGTACGGAACTTTTTGTTTTTGAAACTAATTGTTCCGCTACTGTATATTCTGCTTCATGGATTCTGGATTCAAGTGCAACTTCTCATATTTGTACTATGAATTAGAATCTGGAACGAAGTAGGAAACTTGAAGCTGGGGAAATAATGATCACTGTCGGAAGCGGACAAAGTGTCGAGGCAACCGATATTGGATCAGTCCTACTGGGTTTAGAATCCGGTTTTATTTTGACATTAGATGAAGTACTTGTTTTGCCCAAGGGGCATAAAAATATTGTATCCATTCCAGTCTTGGACCGGAAAGGATTTTGTTTCTTCATTGGCAATGGTAGTTGTAAAATTTATTTTTGAAATAAGTTGGTTGGCACAACTACATTGTTGAATGGTTTATATCATCTGAACATGCAAAATAAAACAGCAGTGAACACTATAACTAGGAAACGTGGCAGGCAAGATACTAATCAAGCTCTTAAGTGGCAAGACTTGGTCATGTTGGTCAGACCAAGGTTCAGAAAATAGAGAAAGATGGACTTTTAAGTCCATTGGGTGTAGAACCCTATCCAACTTGTGAATCTTGCCTTAGAGGCAAAATGACTAAGTCCCCCTTCACAGGGACTTTTGAAAGGACTGCCGATAAACTTGGATTAGTACATACCGACATCTGTGGTGCTTTAGAAGTGACCCGAAATGGATATCAATATAACGTTCACAGATGATCATACTAGGTATGAGATTGTGTACTTAATGAAACATAAATCCGAAGCCTTTACTAAATTCAAAGAATGTAAGGCCCTAGTTGAAAAACAGACTGGATGTCATATCAAAGCACTTCGGTCGGACCGAGGTAGCAAATATATGAGCATAGAGTTTGATGAGTTTCTCTAGGAACATGGAATAGTTTCACAATTCATGCGCCAGGAACCCCACAGTTAAATGTGTTTTAGAAAGGAGAAATCGGACTTTGTTGGACATGGTTCGCTCTATGTTAAATTACACTGATTTACCAATTTACCCATGGGAGTATGCCTTACTACCCGCTGCCTCTATCCTTAACAGATGTCCTTCCAAATCCATTCCTATCACTCTGCATGAGATGTGGAAAGGTAAGAAACCAAGCCTTAATCACATAAGGATTTGGGGATGTCCAACCTATGTCAAGAAGGCTAAGGTGGACAAACTGGAAGCGAGGTCCATCAAAGGATGTTTCATTAGATACCCAGAGGACTCTATGGGTTATCTATTCTACATGCCAGAAGACCATAGGATCATTGTGGCTTTACAAGCACACTTTCTTGAGGATGAGTTCATTCAGGAAGGTGGCTCGAGCAGAAATATCTCTTTGGAAGAGCATAATGAAAGTCCTAAGGAGACATCTGATCAGGGATCAGGAACCAAACCTATTGTAACACAACCTCCACTTCGAAGATCAGATAAGGTGTCTCACTTACCTAAAGGTATGGCTATACACATGTCGAGGAATTGGGTATCCACGACGCACCTGATAGCCGTGAGGACGACCCCTTCGATTTGATGAAGCGGTCAGAGGAATTTGACTTCGTGCAAAATGAGGAGGAAACATGTGTCTACAAAAGGGTCAGTGGGAGCAACATTGCATTCTTAGTACTATATGTAGATGATATTCTATTTATAGGAAATAACATAGCAATGCTCAGCACTGTGAAAGCTTGGCTTTCTAAAACATTCTCCATGAAAGACTTGAGAGAAGCTTCCTATATTCTAGGGATCCGTCTTTACAGAGATAGATTGCGAAGAATGATATGACTTTTCCAAGCCCTCTATATAGATAAAATCATGAGAAGATTCAAGATGGATGAATCTAAAAGAGGGTTCCTTCCCATGCGACATGGAATTCATCTCATCACGAAAATGTGTCATCAAAGTGAGGAAGACGAGAGAGATGAGTAAGGTACCCTATGCCTCGGCAGTGGGTAGCTTCATGTACGCTATGTTGTGTACGAGACCAGACTTAACCCACGCTGTGAATATGGTAAGTTGATTTCAAGCAAACCCGTGAAGGGAACATTGGACTGCCGTAAAGAACATTCTTAAGTACTTAAGAAGAACTAGAGATTTGGTTCTTACTTATGGTGGTGGAGAACTAAGGGTGATTGGATTGCCCGATTCTGATTTTCAAGGAGACAATGACGACTCTAAGTCGACATCTGGGTATTTGTTTACTCTCAATGGGGGAGAAGTATCTTAGAGAAGCTCCAAGTAAACCGCTACTGCTGATTCCACCTGCCAAGCATAGTACCAAGCTGCCTCAAAGGCTAGCAAAGAAGCATTTTGAATGCAGAAGTTTGTGCAATAACTTCAAGTGGTGCCTAATGCGGAGCTGCCTATATCACTATTCTGTGATAATGATGGAGTTGTCGCCCAAGCCAAGGAGCCTAGGTATCACCACTACACCAAGCATATGGAGAGAAAGTACCACATCGTTCAAGAGATGGTGGAAAAAGGATATGTTTCATTGCAAAGAGTAGACTCAGAAGACAATGTTTTTGACCCGCTTACTAAGCCATTATCTCAGGCTGTCTTAGAAAGACATCTGAAGAACATGGGTATTAGATACCATGATGTGTGGCATTGAGTGCAAGTGGGAGATTGTTAGGAATATGCCCTTTAATGCCACTCAGGGGATGAGAGAGTAGGGGCATTGTACTTGTAATTATGGAATAATTAATAAAAGGCAATTCGATTCATTCACTATTTATTGGACTTCAATTACATTCTTGACTTGGTACACATTGAAGTGAAGTCCATGTAAATAAATCGAACATTCCATTCTCGTTATGAGATAAGAGAAAATGCACTCGAAGTGTTTAAAGTTTATTTACGTAAATTGTTCGCAAGTCAATAAACTTAAATGGGCATTAAGTTTTTATAAGACTTGTATAACTGATGCTAGGACATGTGCATGTCTTGATAGCATAGTTATAAATATATTGGTGGGACCAGTATACTCGAACTGTAATACCCGTACTTTTATTTACTGTTTGACCCTGCCTTTCTCTTATGTTGTCGCTCTGTAAATGCTTGGAGATATTGTTGTTATTGTTATTGAGTTTCGTATCTTGTTTGGGTCTCGATTGTGTCGTTTAGACCTTGCGGAAATGTTCTGGGCCAGAGATATAGCGCACGCTAGGCCTAGGCTAACGCATGCTAATTCTGCTTGATTAGCGCACGCTAGATTTTAGCCATAGTGCTCGCTAAGAGGATTAGTCAGGTCAGAACCAGTATTTCGGACTGCTCTCTGGACTGGCGGATTAACGCACGCTAGGAGTTGTTAGCGTGCGCTATTCGTGGTTAGTAGCGCACGCTAACATTCATTCGTAGCGCACGCTACCGGGCTGATCGGCAGAGGCAGTGAGGTTGCCAGGTTTTCTGGACTATCAAGTAGCGTACGCTAGGCTTCGGCTAGCGCACGCTAAAGCTATTGCTTAACGCACGCTAAAGAATATCGGTAGCGCACGCTAAGTTTTGAGCAGGGCGGAGACAGTAAGTTCTGGACTCCAGTACTGGATGCCACCTTTTGGACTAGCGCACGCTAGAGACAGACGATTAGCGCATGCTAACGGAGCCGGCAGAAGCCACTGGACTATCCGGTGACTTCGCTAGCGCACGCTAATGAAGGAGGAGTAGCGTGCGCTAGACTGGACAGATATATATATATATATATGGCAGTTGACTTTATTTTCGTCATTTCTCACCTTCTTCATTCCTTTTCGACGGGAATCACTCGGGAGAGACGATCTTGGGCGATTGGAGGCGATCTTCCCTCTAACAACAACATATTTGGTTGGAGAACGAGGATTTCACAACATCTAATTCATCCTAACGTCCGAATCAAGGTAAAAATCCTTAGAACCCTACTTTTTGGGAATTTTGGGGTTTTTTGTAGATTCGCCCGATTTATCCGTTTTGAAGCTTGAGAACCTTGAGATTATGATGTATCTATGCCATATGCATACTTTTCCTACGACTTTACGATTTGGATTGTACCGTTTTCGGACTTGTGAGATTTTGGACGATTTTCCAACCTCTAGTTGATTATTCGTATATTTTTATGAATCGTAGACGGGTTTCGGGGGTTTCTTCATGTAATTCGAATGTGGATAATTGATTATCATATTCCTTGCGAATCGTTTAGGTGCCGGAAGTGCGTTCTTGGACCTACCGAACTCATACCCCCTTTTTCCGTTCGAGTTCTCGATGTCTCAAAGGCAAGTATATATTTATGATTGTACGTTCTCGACTTTGAAAGTATGAAATATTGATGGTATGATATGAACGAACCATTTATATGGCATTCATAGATATATTGATGGCATGATATGAACGAACCGTTTCTACGGCATTCATACATGTATTTATGGCATGATATGAACGAACCGTTTCTACGGCATTCATACATGTAATTATGGCATGACATGAACGAACCGTTTCTACGGCATTCATACATGTATTGACGGATGATATGAACGAACCGTTCCTACGGCATTCATATACGTCTTGATGTAACGCTATGAGATTTAGTTATTCCGGAATACTAGTCTTGAATTGATGAATTGACGGTTACATTTACTTTATTGTCGAGGAGTATTGTGTTTCATACTTGATATACTTGCACTAGCTATTCGACGGCTAACCCCTTTATGGGGGAAATACTTTTTATGTATTTCAGGTTCCAGGAGAGCGGACAGACAGGTATCGGGTCGGCATGAAGATGGTGGGAAAGTGTGATACTGTGTCTTTCCTCCGGTTATGTTTTGAGTTTTCCATTCAGTGTTGTTGTACTGGAATGGTTATTGAATACTCGAATATTGTTTTCCATTTTCTTTGATGTTCCGTCCTGTGTTTGCCGAGGTATTGATTCGTGTTGTGATGTCTTTGGATACATTGGTTATGTTTTGAATACCCTTTGTATTGTTCTTAATTCCATTGAATGTAGACCTTCTCGGTCAAAATTTATAGTTCCGCGTATGTTTAGCCTTGTGGGTCCCACGGAGGGGCTTACGGCGCTGTAATATTCCCTGAATAACTTGGGGGTGTTACAGAATATGGTATCAGAGCTTAGGTCTATGGATACCTAGGGTTGTCGGTCTTTTGGGTCGAATGAGTCGTCATTTGTCCACAGTATCACTACTCTGCCATCATCACAGTGCGACCGGTACTTGTAAGACCTCTTACTCTTCTGGTGTTTCCTTATTAGTTTTACTTCCTTTTATTGGTATTCCTGAGAATCGGTCACTTTGATGACGTGCGATTGAATTGTGCTTACGTGCCTTGTGTGTTCTTCAGTATGTCAGCTGGTAGGGGCCGTGGCCGTGGTCGTGGCCGTGGACGAGGAAGAGGTCGTGGCGCGGCCGTTTCCATTAGTTCAGTTGCGGGGTCGACCAACCCCAGTTTGTCGAACTCGGTGCATCCTGACACCGAGAGTGAGCACGATCAGTCGAACGATCAGGGGAAAAACGCGGACGTTGGAGTTGCGAATGAACTTCAACAATTGGCTACTCAGATGACCATTTTAGCCCAAACTGTTCAGCTGAATAATCCGAACCCAAACACGGATGCCCTATTTCAGAATGTAATCCGCATGCACCCTCCACAGTTTGGCGGTGCCACAGATCCGTTAGGCTGGGAAGATTGGCTAGCGGAATTGGAAAAGATTTTCGAGGCGGTTGATTGTCCCGAAGTGAGGAAAGTACCGATTGCTCAGTATTTCCTCACTAAGGAGGCCGCTACCTGGTGGAAGGTCATCAAACCACAGGATCGTATTGCCACGTGGGATGAATTTAAGGAGCTTTTGGAGGCCGAGTTTTGTCCTTGGCCGGTGCGAGAAGGCCGAATCCGAGCCTTTTTCGAGGCTAAACCACAGGATATTCCCGTTTCGCAGGCGATCGTGGAGTACAACCAATAATTGATCCATGTGAAGGATCAAGTACGTAACGAGCGTGATAAGATCCGTTACTTTGATATGCGGATGAACATGGACTTACGGCGGTACATGGCCGGATTTGCTTGCACCACACTGAAGGAATATCAAGACAGAACTTTAGCCCATGATATGTTGAGCCCCGACAACGATACTGTGGAAGAATTGAAGAAGCAGAAAGTCGCGGGAAATTTTTCTGGCTCTAAGGGTGGCAACTTTCAGAGGTCACAGACGACTAATCGTTCTGCCGGACAGTCGTCACGTTCTAATAAAGGAATGAGGGGTTACCGTCCTACTCCAGGTACCTCTAATCGCACGGTGACTTGCTATAATTGTGGCCGTTCAGGCCACGTCAATTTAGAATGCAACTTTCCACCATTGAAGTGTCACACGTGCGAACAGATGGGACATAGAGCGGCTTATTGTTCCAAGCCGAATCAGACTTTGGACACTCGGGCTTCTGCCCCAGCACCACTTGATCAAGGTATAAACCAGCGACAATCTTTTGGTCAACCTCAGCAGAATTTCGGCAGGGGCCGGGGACGGGGTCAGAATGCTGGAGGGGGAAAATCTAGCGTCGGTTCGGTACAACCACGAGTTTATGAGATGCGTAGAGCAGACGAACCCAACGCGGCGGTGGCATCAGGTACCATTCATATTCTATCTCATCCAGTCCGTGTACTTTTTGATTCGGGTGCTACACATTCTTTTATTTCTTTAGAGTGTGTACGCCGTTTGAATATAACTTGTCTGACTGCTTGCGATCCCTTCATCGTGAAACTGCCTAGCGGGGATAGAATTGTGGGGAACCGGGCGATTAAAGATTTTCCGGTGATTATATCCGGTATGGAATGGTTATCGAATCTGATTGTAGTTGATATGGAAGGCGAGGATGTAATCCTCGGTGAGGATTGGCTTGATAGTCACCAAGCGATTATGAATTACCGTACCAAGGTTATCACCATGATGACTAAAGATGGATCTGAGTACTCATTTTTGGGACGTAAGTCGGGCCAATCCAAGTTACTTATCAGTGCCATGAAGGCCGTAAAACTTTTGAATAAAGGTTGTACGGGCTATTGGTGTTATGCTTTGAAAATGGAAGGAGATGAAGTCAACTTCTCTTCAATTCCGGTTGTTAGTGAGTATCCCGATGTTTTTCTGGATGACCTCCCGGGATTACCGCCAGATCGAGAGATAGAATTTACCGTGGACTTAGAGCCAGATGCGGCTCCGATTTCTAAGGCACCTTACCACACCTTCCGAGATGCAAGAATTGAAGAATTAGTTGGGAGAACTTCTGGAAAAAGGGTACATCAGACCGAGCGCTTCGCCTTGGGGCGCGCCCGTTATCTTCGTGAGGAAGAAGGATGGTTCATTACGTTTGTGCATCGACTACCGTGACCTGAACAAAGTGACCATCAAGAACAAGTATCCTTTGCCTCGTATAGACGATTTATTTGATCAATTGCAAGGGGCTGCGGTTTTCTCGAAGATTGATTTAAGATCCGGGTATTATCAACTCAGTGTGAGGGAGTCCGACGTTCCGAAGATGGCGTTTCGGACGAGATATGGGCATTATGAATTTGTAGTTATGCCTTTTGGGTTGACTAATGCGCCGGCAGTATTCATGCAGTTAATGAATAAAATATTCATCGAGTACCTCGACAGGTGTGTGGTCGTCTTTATTGACGACATCTTGATCTATTCTCGAGATAAGGAGGAACATGCCCGACACTTGCGTTTGGTTTTAGACATTTTGAGAACCGAGCACCTCGATGCAAAATTCTCGAAATGTGAGTTTTGGTTGGAAGAAGTTATGTTTCTCGGCCATGTGATTTCGGCCGGAGGGGTTCGTGTAGACCCGCAGAAGGTAGAGGCAGTGCTAGATTGGGCACCGCCTAAAAATGTTAAGGAAGTTCGTAGCTTTTTGGGCCTTGCTGGGTATTACCATCGGTTTGTCGAGGGATTCTCGAAACTCGCTCGGGCGCTTACGAAATTGCTCCAGAAGACCGAGAAGTTTGTTTGGACGGATGAGAGACAACAGAGCTTCGATGAACTGAAGAAACGTTTGACTTTAGCGCCGATTTTAACCTTACCACATGGTAGTGAGGGCTTTGCAGTTTTTAGTGACGCTTCGGGTCAAGGTATGGGCTGTGTACTTATGCAGCATGATAAGACGATAACTTTTGCATCACGACAATTAAAGCCTTATGAGATGAATTATCCTACTCACGATTTGGAGTTGGCCGCAATTGTCTTCGCGCTCAAGATTTGGCGGCATTATTTGTATGGTTCACCGTGTCGGATTTATACCGATCACAAGAGCCTGAAGTATATTTTCAATCAGAAGGATCTGAATATGAGGCAGAGACGTTGGTTAGAGTTGATAAAGGATTATGATTTGGAAATTCTTTACCACCCCGGAAAGGCCAATGTCGTTGCGGATGCTTTGAGCCGCAAATCGGCATCTCTTCAAATGCTCGAGGTTCTTACATATCAGACGAAAATTCGTCAGGACTTAATTGAACAAGGGATAGAAGTTTGGCTTCAACGAGTACATGGACAGTTGTGTACTCTCGAAATTACTTCGTCCTTAGTTGATGACATCAAAGGGAAGCAGCGGAGTGACCCGATGATTTCTCAACTGAAGGAAGATGTAATTAAAGGAAAAGCTCCTGGCTTTATGGTTCACGAGGATAGTATTCTGAGATTCCAGGGCAAGCTTTGTGTTCCGAACGATTTAGAGTTGAGGCAGAGAATTCTCCGAGAAGCTCATGCTACGCCTTACTCAATCCACCCCGGGACGAGTAAGATGTACAAAGATTTGAAGCGCAATTTTTGGTGGAATAACATGAAGAAGGATGTTACGGAGTTTGTACTACGGTGCTTGACGTGTCAACAAGTCAAGATTGAACATCAACGACCAGCGGGGTTGTTGAAACCGCTTCCCATTCCCGAGTGGAAGTGGGAAGACATCTCTATGGATTTCATCACTGGCATGCCGAGAACTCGGGCCCGGATGAATATGATTTGGGTAATTGTCGATCGGTTGACCAAATCTTCACACTTCTTGGGTATTAAGGATACTTGGGGACCGGATAGACTGGCTTGAACCTTTATTGCTGAGATCGTGAGGTTGCACGGTGCCCCCAAGACCATTGTTACTGATCGAGACGGCCGTTTCGTATCGCATTTTTGGCAGGCCGTTCATCAGGCTTTGGGCACTGAATTGAGGTTAAGCACTTCCTTTCATCCTCAGTCAGACGGTCAAACAGAGAGGACGATTCAGACATTGGAAGATATGTTACGAGCTTGTGCCTTAGATTGGAGTAATGATTGGGAGAATCACCTACCGTTGATCGAGTTTGCTTACAATAATAGTTGGCATGCGTCGATCAAAATGGCACCCTTCAAGGCACTTTATGGTAGACGATGTAGGTCGCCATTATGTTGGGACGAGGCTTCCGAGCTAGTTGAGACAGAGCCGGATATGTTGATGGAGACTAAGGAAAAGATTTCTATTATCCGGGACCGATTGCTGGCTGCCCAGAGTCATCAGAAATATTATGCTGATACTCGTCGTCGACCCTTAGAGTTTGAAGTGGGGGATCATGTCTTGCTCAAGGTGTCGCCGACCAGAGGAGTTTTCCGCTTCGGGAAAAAGGGGAAACTTAGTCCGAGGTATATCGGACCCTTCGAGATTTTGGACAGAGTTGGAGATTTAGCTTATCGCTTGGCGTTGCCTCCAGCTTTGAGTAACGTCTATAGTGTTTTTGATGTGTCTCAGTTAAGAAAGTATGTACCGGATCCGAGCCACATTATCGACTACAGTGAGATTGACGTAGCCGAGGATATTACCTTTCCGGAGAAACCCGTAAAGATCCTTGAGCGTCGCGAGAAACAACTTCGGCATAAGACCATTCCACTGGTTAAAGTGCAATGGTCGAGGCATGGAGTCGAGGAGGCAACTTGGGAGACGGAAGAGAAGATGTGGGTGGAATACCCCGAACTATTTATTTATTAAGTTTTGGGACGAAACTTCTTTTTAGAGGGGAGAATATAATACACGTACTTTTATTTACTGTTTGACCTTGCCTTTCTCTTATGTTGTCGCTCTGTAAATGCTTGGAGATGTTGTTGTTATTGCTATTGAGTTTCGTATCTTGTTTGGGTCTCGATTGTGTCGTTTAGACCTTGCGGAAATGTTCTGGGCTAGAGATATAGCGCACGCTAGGCCTAGGCTAACGCACGCTAATTCTGCTTGATTAGCGCACGCTAGATTTTAGCCATAGCGCGCGCTAAGAGGATCAGTCAGGTCAGAACCAGTATTTCGGACTGCTCTCTGAACTGGCGGATTAATGCACGCTAGGAGTTGTTAGCGTGCGCTATTCGTGGTTAGTAGCGCACGCTAACATTCGTTCGTAGCGCACGCTACCGGGCTGATCGGCAGAGGCAGTGAGGTTGCCAGGTTTTCTGGACTATCAAGTAGCGTACGCTAGGCTTCAGCTAGCGCACGCTAAAGCTATTGCTTAACGCACGCTAGAGCATATCGGTAGCGCACGCTAAGTTTTGAGTAGGGCGGAGACAGTAAGTTCTGGACTCCAGTACTGGATGCCACCTTTTGGACTAGCGCACGCTAGAGACAGACGATTAGCGCACGCTAACGGAGCCGGCAGAAGCCACTGGACTATCCGGTGACTTCGCTAGCGCACGCTAATGAAGGAGGAGTAGCGTGCGCTAGACTGGACAGATATATATATATGGCAGTTGACTTTATTTTCGTCATTTCTCACCTTCTTCATTCCTTTTCGACGGGAATCACTCGGGAGAGACGATCTTGGGTGATTGGAGGCGATCTTCCCTCTAACAACAACATATTTTGTTGGAGAACGAGGATTTCACAACATCTAATTCAGCCTAACGTCCGAATCAAGGTAAAAATCCTTAGAACCCTACTTTTTGGGAATTTTGGGGTTTTTTGTAGATTCGCCCGATTTATCGGTTTTGAAGCTTGAGAACCTTGAGATTATGATGTATCTATACCATATGCATACTTTTCCTACGACTTTACGGTTTGGATTGTACCGTTTTCGGACTTGTGAGATTTTGGATGATTTTCCAACCTCTAGTTGATTATCCGTATATTTTTATGAATCGTAGACGGGTTTTGGGGGTTTCTTCGTGTAATTCGAATGTGGATAATTGATTATCATATTCCTTGCGAATTGTTTAGGTGCCGTAAGTGCGTTCTTGGACCTACCGAACTCATACCCCCTTTTTCCGTTCGAGTTCTCGATGTCTCAAAGGCAAGTATATATTTATGATTGTACGTTCTCGACTTTGAAAGTAAGAAATATTGATGGTATGATATGAACGAACCGTTTCTACGGCATTCATAGATATATTGATGGCATGATATGAACGAACCGTTTCTACGACATTCATACATGTATTTATGGCATGATATGAACGAATCGTTTCTACGGCATTCATACATGTAATTATTGCATGAACTGAACGAACCGTTTCTACGGCATTCATACATGTATTGACGGATGATATGAACGAACCGTTCCTACGGCATTCATATACGTCTTGATGTGACGCTATGAGATTTAGTTATTCCGGAATACTAGTCTTGAATTGATGAATTGACGGTTACATTTACTTTATTGTCGAGGAGTATTGTGTTTCATACTCTATATACTTGCACTAGCTATTCGACGGCTAACCCCTTTATGGGGGAAATACTTTTTATGTATTTCAGGTTCCAGGAGAGCGGACAGGCAGGTATCGGGTCGGCATGAAGATGGTGGGCAAGTGTGATACTGTGTCTTTCCTCCGGTTATGTTTTGAGTTTTCCATTCAGTGTTGTTGTACTGGAATGGTTATTGAATACTCGAATATTGTTTTCCATTTTCTTTGATGTTCCGGCCTGTGTTTGCCGCGGTATTGATTCGTGTTGTGATGTCTTTGGATACATTGGTTATGTTTTGAATACCCTTTGTATTGTTCTTAATTCCATTGTATGTAGACCTTCTCGGCCAAAACTTATAGTTCCGCGTATGTTTAGCCTTGTGCGTCCCACGGCGGGGCTTACGGCGCTGTAATATTCCCTGAATAACTTGGGGGTGTTACACGAACATGACTCATACTTGATTCAGTCACACAGTATTCACTCTCGGAGAGTCGATGACGAATCGAAAGGTTGTGATAGTATACGTGGACCTTTGACTTGATGGTTCAGTAGAAGATGTGCCTGTGACGTTTAGTTTGTCATTATAGTAGTTAGACTCATTTGCTTAATTGCTGAGTCGACCTCGAAGTGCGGACTATACGGACAGGTAGCAATCTTTACTGTACGCCAAAAAAGGATTATATCTCCTGTTAGTGAGGAGGCGTATGTCCTATACGGTTAATAGCAAATAAGATCATAAGTCTTTGGCCAAAGCATTCTGAAATAGTCGTATTAGATACACTATTAATCACTCGGTCTTGATTTGCATTAACATATGTATAGAGTCTAGTCAACAGTAGGGTTTGACTTTACCGTGACCCGAAGACTTAACCGGGACATCTGATGAAGGGTCTATACGTATATAGTATTCACAACATAATGGTTCAGGAATGATCCCTTCATTCGTTCTCAATCGGGGTTTACAGTGCGGCCCGCTAGGCTGGCTAAGTGCTGCCCGCATTCATTGGTTCCTCCCAATGCCGTCTGAGATGGACCTACGGAGTCGCGCGTAAGGAGCATTGACGGATAAATGTGAATTTATTATCTCTCTATTAATATTAGATATTGGATATCTAATTATGATTTATTGGATAAATCAAATAGTGGTCTTATGAATTAAAATTAAGTTACCGGGTAATTAATTTAATTCATAAATTATATTTCTTAGAGAAATATATTTATATTTGATATAATTAATTAATTAATATAAATACATTGATGATTAAACGTAGTGTATTTAATGGCTCGGCTCGTTTCTAGGAAATTCCTCCAAGGGCCGCCCCCTCACATGGCTCATGATATTTGCATGTTATGTTGTTGTCTTCGCCTTGTAATAATGTATGGAGATTCTCTCATTATTATTACATTATGAGTTGTTATTATATGTGATATAATAACCAACTCATATAAAAGACAATGTAGACACACACACTTGCAAAGTGAGAATATCCTCCCAAATAGAGAGCCCAGCCGTGAGTTTTAGTGAGGAGGGAGAGAAAAATTTTCCTTCTTCATTTTGTTCATTTTTGAGGTGAAAAGAAGTAAAAAGAATTAAGAAAGAAAAAATTCCTACAACACTCCCTAGCCGTGTTCTTCATAGAACGAAGTTTTGTAGATTTTTCCGGACAACTTCGGACGCGTGTTAAGTAGAGGGTTCGAACTTTCGGTGCTTGGAATGAAGGGATTTCGTGTTCGGGATGGGGTTCGTGATCGTCATCCATATTTACGAAGCTTTATTTCAATGGCTTCAAAGGTATGATCTTTATCTTCGTATTTATTTTTTTCGTATATACGTTACTTGATCGATCCTGTTTGGGATTAGCTTTTTTTTTTTCGCTGCGTATTTCTTTTTATTTTCGGAATCCCAACAATACCAAGGACGCGTGGGCGGTGTCGTCAAATCAAATCCTGCCACGCGTCCCTCATTATGACACAAAGACGCGGAAATCGATAAGACATCTCTCGAAGAGACGTCCCTTCGAGAATCACATCCTCCCTAAGAAATCGCCTCAGCCTAGCTATGAATCGACTCCAGCCCCAGCCACCCGGCACGGCCCTGGACTTGGGTACCCTTGTTCATAGCCCATCCACCTTGGCATCCACGTATGCGCTCCCCGCCAGTTCAACCATCTCGGTTAAGAGGATCAGAGGACAAAAGAACCAATTTCCGAGTAAACCGGCCGAGCAGAGTAACAGGGAGGACCGACTGAGTACATATCAAATTTACTTCTAGTTCCCAGAATGGATAAGCGTCGCCAGAAGCATGTGTAATAGGCACACAGGACATGCGGAACAGGCACACAAGACAGTTAATGCACTCTGTCCTCCCTCTTCCCAAAGCAATCCGCAAAGGCCGCCACGTGTCTAAGGCGCACTCTCCCCCTGGCAAGTGTTTGGATGCATTCCCGAACATTCTCCAGCTGTCGCCCCCTGATTGACCAAGATTTTATATATAGAGAGAGAATGTATGATAATAAAAGGCCTTGAAATTTTTCAGAAAAAGGAGAGAGAGGGAGAGAAAACAAGAGAGATGAAAAAGACTTGTAATAAACAAGCAATAAATATAGATCGGTATCAAAGTTCAGCTCGGCTCTATCTCGTAATAAAATCAATAAAATCCAGCTATCTTATTCATTTAGCTTTTTATTATTTTCCACGTGACTTCGATCCATCTAATCCAGGTCAGCACACGTTACGTTGATCCAATCAGTTATCAACAACATGCAAGACTTATGACCGCTACTCGGGGATCTTATGGGACTACAAAAACATGCAGCTGTCGGGGCCGGCCCAACCATTACCGTGGATCAATGCGAGTTCAAAAATTTGGCCCTTTAATATTTTAATAATATTTTATAAAAAATTTATATTTTATATAAATTTTTTCGATCTTCTTGTAATAAAAAGTCATTTATCAAATTAATTTTAAAATTGAATATTGTGGGAAAATTTAAATAATATACTATTTTTCAAGCTTTTTTTGACGCACAAAATATCAATGTCATGAGTAAATATTAAGAATAAACTATTTTAATATGTAGAATTTTAAAAGAATTTTTTTACTAAAAAAAATTTCAATTGCATTTTATACGAAAAAATCATCTTAATATAATTTGAAAAACTATTTTTTGGGTACTCAAAAATAAGAAAGTTTAGAAACTAAACTAACTTATATTTTCATTTTTATGGGCCAATATAAATAATGAATGATATATTTTCTTTGACAAAATAATCAATGGCATATATTGAGTCAATAAGTGATCAAATATTTCAAAAAGAATATCAAAATGTTGATTTCAGAGATGGAACATGTGATATTATGGAAAATAAAGCTCTTTCCTACCAACAAGCTACCTTAATTTTAGTGATACAATCCGAAATTTCTTTTACCTGACAATTAATTTGAGGTCTTTTTTGTAAAAAAAATGTGAGGCCCAAAGTCGTTCCTTTGGTGACTTGGGCCTTGGGCCGACCCTAGCGGTTGTAACTAGTTCACTGTAATCTAACCTCAATATGACCATTGACATTACAGTCGTAACACATGCATATTACGACCATAACCTCATACGGCTTACGATCGTAACACCATGCAGCTTACGACCTAGCACTACAGGAAAAACGCAATCAGACAACACTAATCAGGCAATAGTCGGTCGAAAAAGCATTGGCTGAAATTAACATCGGTTTATTTTCATCCTAGAAAAAGTATTGTGTAATCCAAGTACATTACAACGGTTTAAAAATCATTGTCTCGAAAAACCAATCAGACAAGGCTTTTTGCCAGTGGTGTTGTGTAAACTTGGAGGATTAGACAACCGTTTTAAAAATATATTGTGTGAATTAGCTTAAGACAATGCCACGTTAAACCGTTGTTGAAATAAGACAAGCGTTTTTCACTATGCTTGTTTTATTACATTTCACACAACGTGTCATAAAACCTTCGTGTGACCCAAACAAGTATTTTTTAATATTTTACATTTAATCATGATTCAAACAACGGGACATTAAAACCGTTATCTAAAGCACACACTACGCCATAGATGGCTTTCTACAACACTTAGTGGGAGGTGTTACCTTCTTGGATGTTCCCATAGCTATGAAATTTTGGACCTGCCACAACGTTCGGGTTATGGTGTTACCAAATCCTGAAATATATGTTACTCTAGATATAAAAGGTGTAACTCTCACTAACACCATGAGATGTGTTACCTTAGAGCATTAATAAACAAAATTTTGAATTTTATATAAACTTAATGATTTAATAAATTTTTAACTTTAAAAATAATTAATTTTAATAAAACATTGAATCTATTTTTATAAAAAATCATTCAATCAAATAATGAATTATATATATTTTTTTATAAATAATAAAATATTTTAATACATTTAAATTGAAAAGGTTTTAAAATAAAATAGTATTAAAAAATTAATAAATTTTGATTTAAATAATTAAAAAAATTATTAAATAAATAAAAGCTTGTAATAACTATGAATAATTACAAAATAATTAAAACAACAAATTTAATGTCTACATATAATAACAAATTTTAATAAAAATAATGTTGAGTCGCTAAGCTGACTAAAATAAATGCCAATTAATTAAGGCAACGACATGACATGGATAAGAGGTAATAATTGCGGTGGAGATAAATTTATAAAATAATATTTCTAATCAAGATTTTCCTCAAATAATATTTCAAAAACATGAGACATAAAGAAAAGTATCGTTTTAATAAATATCATCATATGCCCTCTCGGCTCGCTCCTTCGTCCATCCAGTTCGGTTTAACCTGTGGGATCAATATAGGTGGGGGTGAGCTTTCTTCAGCTCGTGGAAATCACACATATCACAATAATATACAATCTCATGGAAAGCCATTAAATGATTATTCTATCAATAATATTTTCCTCAACATGAATACATACACATAATATCACATATAATATGAATCGAGCACGCATGTGAATATTGAGGTTGTGCAGCTGTCCCCACACAACATATATCTTAAGATAGCCTCTTTACACGTACACAAGTGAGCCTGATTTACAATATGTATCCTAAATTTAAAACGTAAATAGAATATCAAATAGCAGTCCAATTAAAGCAATTAAAGTGAAAATTCCCACCTGAATAAAATGATGCTGCTTAAAGTGATAGTGAAATTGAAGGAATTATAAACCTGATTGGACGTTAAATGTAATAATTAAAAGATGTATGGGGTGAAATTGAATAAATATAGAAATAAGATACTTAATTGATCTTTGACACAAAACTCTGGGTTTATAAACCCTATCACCGATCGGCTGCTGTCACTTCTCACTTCTCACTTCTCTACCTCTCGCCTGTCTCTCTGTCCTCTTCTCCCTCTCTCTAAACTTCTCTCGGCCGTCGGCCGAAGACAATTTTTTTTTGCAGAATAACACACACGACCCGCGGAAAATCTAAAAGAAAACGGCGGCAGAGATTCTGGTCGTGATGTACGCCTGCAGCGGCGGTGGTTCGAACGGACTGCTCACAGCGACCGATGGTGTGCCGCGAGCTGTGGGTCGGAGGTTCCAGTAGCCGTAACGGTGGCAGCGGCTATTCCAGGTAAGGGTTCACCTGGATTTACTCTTCGATTCAAAAGTGTTGATTTCTACCCTAAACCTCTTGATTCCAAAGTGTTGATTTATGCCCTAGACCACTTGATTATGAAGTATGTTGCTTTCACCTTGGATTGAATCTTCAACCGCACAAGTATGTTTTATGTTGATAAGTTTGAGTTTTGATTATGTTTTATGTTGATAAGTTTCACCTTGGTGAGCCGATTATAAAGTTTTGTGGGAAGAAACATTGTAAAGTCACTTTTTTTTTAGCTTTCTTTCTGTTGACATTACTAAGCATAAGTTTTTGATCACATTCTTTTGTTAATTGTATTTTGATAGGACAAAACTCTTAGCAATATGGCAAAGCGTGAGAAAATTTTCAAAAGGATTGGTAAGAACCTTTTGCTTTAGTTTTGCTTTCTGGGTTTGTTTCATTTTGTTGGCTTATCTTATCTGATATAATGAGTAGGCTCGCTCAAACAGAAGAGACAAAATGAGACGGAGCATTCAAATAAAGTTTCTCGGACTGAAATATCTAAGCAGTTAAGTCTTGTCTCTGATTTAGTTACTACTTTCTTTTGGTTTAGTTTGAGGTGTAACTGATGTCTCCTTTTCTGCGTGTAGTTTACCCTTAGATTTTCGTTTATGAGTGTCAATGCCAGCTTGTATCTAATATAAGTCGCTCAAAATTTGTATGGAAGTCACTCAAATTTGTTGTATTATTGGACTGAAAATGGACCAAATGGATCAATTTAGCCCAACTACTTTTTCCTTTATAAATTTCGTTGAGCTTAAAATTGTAGCTAAAGTTGCAATTTGTCTACCAAGACAGTCACGGTCCTTGAGGTTAGTTGTTAATAAAATATTGTCTTATTTATTTTAGTGGGGGTGTTTATCCCTCTATGATCATTTGTAGGATTAATGCCAACATAAATCTATGTGCAAAATGACTTTTGATTAAACTAATTTTTATATTTTGATGGATTTTTTTTATCTGTTCTTATTGTCCTAATATATTTGGATGTTTTCGTTTGAAACAAATCCACTAAATCTGTATTTTAGGAAGCGGAAAAGTGTGGTTTAAACTCAGGTTCTTGTATTGAAAAAGTTTTGATCTTGGATCTTTAACCATATTGTGCCCCATATTGTTAATAAAATTCTTGTACTGTATTTTGTATCTTGCTTTTCAAACTTTATCCATCAAAAAATACCAACACCTTTATAAGCAAGCCACCTGTTCTCTTGGAGGTCAGCGGCTCACTTGGGCGCTTGAGGGCGGCGGCTAAAGCAACCACGCTTTTTCTGACTAGTTTGTTGAGATCTTTTATATTTGAGCTCATGTGAAAAAAGATATGCTCGACAAGTAACTTCCTCTAATTAATTCAAGTAGGTCATACGATTTTTAATGATAATGGTAAAATATTTCTTCATTATGCTTAAATTTATAATGATCTATCATATATTTGTTAAGTTTGTCACTTCTCACTTCCCACTAGATCTTATCGTCATTATTTCGATCAACTCGTGATCTAGGACTTCTATGTGTTATTGAATCGGGGAAATCGAGAATCAGTTCATTCAGAGAGGAAATGGTGGGAGCAGCATCAGCGTTGTTCCTACTGGACATAAAGGGTAGAGTTCTTGTGTGGCATGACTACCATGGAGACGTATCCTCTGTCCAAGTCGAGCGCTTCTTCACCAAACTTATTGAGAAAGAGGTGAATTTTCTTTACGAGTTTTGTACATACTGATTTGCAATAGGATTGGTTGTCATTTTTACTCCTTTTGGGGTATATTTGTGGCTGGCATTGCTCAATTATAGGTGCACTTTAAATCTTGGAAAATGATTTTTTGATTTCTTTTTCCGTTCAGGACATTTTTGTGCGAAATTTTGTGTTTGATATGATATTTTGCCGTATGATTGATTTAATTAGCTTGTTCTTTTTACCCCTTTGGAGATCAGTTTGGTGTGTAACTGAAAAGTGAAAACTTGAGTGGTTTTATTTAGGTGCAAATTTCACAAGTTTAGTTTTTTTTGGTATTACTTGTAAAAATGTTGGGTGTTTAGCCTGAGCGAATTTAACTTTCTGTTGATTTTATGTAGTTTATTTCATTTTTAAGAAGCGAATTGGTCGATCAAATAAAAACATTATGTGAACAAGAGAAGAATTAATGGAAATTTTGCTCCTGATACATGAAATGTTTCGACAAAATGTGGTTGAATATTCGAAGTGTCCTTGCTAGCTATAAAATGGGCACATGTTTTTTCCGAAACTTCTGATTTTTAGAAATTGCATTTTCTCTAGTAAATGGTACTACCACTTTGAACGACATCACTGTATAACTATTTGACTGACTTAATTATTTGTCTGAAAATCTAGTGTATTCCTACTAATATCAATGGGTGGTCTTTTATTTAAATTAATGTGCCTAGTTGAACCACACAACTGATTGGTTTCTTAAATGATATAGGGTGATCCAGAGTCTAATGATCCTGTTGTATATGACAGTGGAATCACATACATGTTTATACAACACAACAATGTTTATATCATGACCGCATCCAGGCAGAATTGCAATGCTGCTAGCCTCCTCCTATTCCTACACAGAGTAGTTGGTGTATGCACTATATCAAAATCTGAATCTTTATGGATAATGGTCTATAATCCTCTGCACCACTTCTATGAGTTTCTCTAAGAGTTCGCTTGTTATTTTTTCTGACAGGTCTTTAAACATTACTTTGAAGAGTTAGAAGAGGAATCACTTAGAGATAATTTTGTTTTAGTGGTATACGAATTACATTACTCTTTTTTCTTCATTTGACTTCGTTAGAGTGAAAAGTTTGATGAGAGTATTTAACATCTTATGTCCTGGTATCCTTAGTATGAATTACTCGACGAAATAATGGACTTTGGCTACCCACAATATACTGAAGCAAAGATTCTTAGTGAGTTCATAAAGACTGGTGCTTACAGAATGGAAGTGACACAGAGGCCTCCAATGGCTGTTACAAATGCAGTTTCATGGCGTAGTGAAGGGATACGTTACAAAAAGAATGAAGTAAGTTTCGCTTGGTGTGCCGAGTAATGCGTTTCTAAACCAATAGCTTTATATGGGCAATTGTTGGATTTACAGGTGTTTCTAGACGTTGTTGAAAGTGTCAATTTACTAGTCAACCCATATTTTTCTCCTTGGTTGATGATATGAATTATGGGTCATATAGAATGTCTCTTGTCTCCAATCTAAAATACATTTATCAAGAGTTTTATAATAGTTGATCATATGACTAAGGGCCTAGCTCCTGGTTTTGTTGACTAATCAGTCTTATTTTCTTTTTCTTGGTTGTTGGTTAGAAGGATATCCTTGTAATCAAGAAAACTTGTTTACAAATTTTATCAAAATTTGAGTTTGTGCTTTGATATGTTAGAGTGGAACTAATTACTTTTTAGGAGTTGTATATGTAATATCCTCATTTTTCTTTTCCCGGTATTTTCATTTTCAGTGTATCTCTTCCATCATCTATTGATCTGATTCTCGTAAATTTTATGCGGAACCGCTGTTTCGGGGTTGCCGTGGGTCCATTCTATGTTATTATGCATTTTGAGATGTTCCGTTTGATGTTTTGTTCATATTCCGGTGTTTTGGACCGTTTATATTTCGTACCTAGCGCGCGCTAACTTTTCTGCATAGCGCACGCTAGAGGTCCCTTAGTAGCGCACGCTACGTCTGCTTCGTAGCGCGCACTAGCGAGCTAACCCTGGGAGTGGAAGTGCTGATTCCAGCCCTCTGGATTGGCGGATTAGCGTACGCTACGTAGTCTAGCGCATGCTAATGTCGGGGGATAGCGCACGCTAAGATACCCGGTAGCGTGCGCTAGCGTGACTGTCCAGTACTGGACAGTTTGCTACTGGACTCTATCAGGTGTCCAGGTAGCGCACGCTATGGTCGATAGCGCACGCTACCGATACACTTTTAGTGCACGCTACGATTGGTCGATAGCGCGCGCTAACTGGATTAGGTGTGTACTGGCAGTTCACTTCTGAACTCGGCTGTTGTCCAAGTAGTGCACGCTATGGCCGATAGCGCGCGCTACCGAGGGGTTATTAGCGCACGCTACGTTTTGTGTAGCGCACGCTAACGGCCAGAAATCTGGCTACTGGACTGGGATGCTAACTGTATAGACTGGAGTCTTGTCCCGTTAGCGCACACTAACTTTAAGGATTAGCGCGCGCTAACACTCCCTGGCTATATAAACCAGGGAGTTGAGCCAGATGAACGTATTACGTTCATTTCTTCTCCTCCCCATAGTTTAGAGCTCCTTTGGCGATTTTGGGCGATTTCTTGGCGATTTCTTCTTCCAATCATCTCAACCATCAACTTCCTTGAGTTCTTGGTATATACTAACAACATCAACACGAATCTTTCATCCTAATCCAAGGTGAAACCTCTTAGAACCCTACTTTTGGATAAATGGGGGGTTTTGGGATTTTCGTCCGATTCGTTCCGTTTTGTTGGTTAATCCATGATGAATATGATTAATCTTGTTGATATCATTAGTTTTCCTACGGATTCATGGTATATTTCCATGGTTTTGCGAAGTCGATAGGGTTTGGTTGTGGTCCGCCCTCGTTGTTATTTTAGTACGAATATACATGAATCATAGGCGGGTTTTCGGGTGTATTCCATTTCCGTATTCGTCTAGAGTTGGTTGTGATTATGTTCTTCGAATCGTTAGGTTCGGTTCCGTTGATTCTTAGCATTCGTCGGTGATTTTCCTTTCCATTCATTGCGTCATCGATTATTCAAGGCAAGTATTTTTGGAAACCTTTATGCTTAACGTGAAATGGTAATGTATATTGTGTGTGATTTGCTCACCCCAGGAGGGTCCGACGGGGCCTCGGGGGAATCTATGACTTCACTCTGGATTCACAAGTTTGTTTAGCTAGACAGCCCGGGAGGGTCCTTAGAGGCCTCGGGTGGGATTTGTGGCTTCGTCCCTATCCTAGGCGATGCATGTGCGTGATTTGTTTTATGATATGGCCAGCCCGGGAGGGTCCTTAGAGGCCTCGGGTGGGATTTGTGGCTTCGTCCCGGTCCTAGGCAAATGTGATTGACTGTTTGTTTTCGGAAAAGGCATGTTTGGTTTTGGTTTTGAAATGATTTGGTGCATTGTACTATGAAATGTGTAAGCGATTGGTTTGCCTTGATAACTTGTATTAGGGTAATTGCTAAGCCCTTTGGGAACCCGTTTTGGGGAAATTCTTGTTATGGATTTCAGGTTATGTTCTGCCGGACGAGCGGGCGTTGGGACAGTATGAGGATGTTGGCCAGGGTCGTTGACATGTGCATTTGGGTCCTCTTATTTCTTTTGTCTACTTCGATTTGGTTGTTTCCCACATTTATAAACTTATAGATTGTACTCGTGAGTACTTAGGTTTTTCATTTCGAACTTCGTTTTGTATTAACTCAAATTGCTATATTGCCGGTTGATGTTTATTACGTCGGTTGCTCCGGGCGTATCTTCATATGTTGTATTATTTAAATGTGTGTCCTCGCTAACCGAGATGGTTAGTCGAGTGGTGTTTTCTTGTTGTAGCCTGGTGGGTCCCATGTAGGGGTCCATGACGCTGTAATATACTCCGAATATCTCGGGGTGTTACAGAAAATGGTATCAGAGCTCTAGGTTTATGGATACCTAGGCTTGTCGGTTATTTGGGTCTAGTTGTGTTTTGTTTTGCACATTGTCACACCGCTGCCGGCGTCTCAGTACTTCCAGTGCTCGTAAGTTTTCCTTACTCGATTCTTTACTTTCTCGTACCGTATTTCCGTTTCTTAAACTATGGTTATTCTCCCTCTTTTACTTATCATCGAGTTGCTTTTTGCCACCTCTTAACACCAGCATGGATGCTGGAAGGGGCCGTGGTCGTGGTCGTGGCCGTGGACGCGATCGGGGACGTGGGGCAGCCGGTGGGGCGGCCATGTCGCATTCTTCGGGAGCCGGCAGTATCGGTGACCGTCACAATCATGCTTCTTCTCAGGAGCACACCGACCTTGGTATTGCGGCCGTCAAGCAGCAAATGGTAAACCAAATAGCGGCTATAGCTCAGATGGTTCAGAACCCCGATCAGGCCCATGCTAATCGGGGCGGAGTAGACCGTTGGCTCCAAGATGTCATCAAGATGCATCCTCCTCAGTTTTCGAGAGCATCAGACCCGATCGGCTAGGAGGGGTGGATCAAGGAGATATCTAAAGTCTTTGTTGCCACCAACTGTCCCGAGGACCGTAAGGTCCCTATTGCCCAGTACTTTCTCACTGGGGACGCTACGGATTGGTGGGAGGCCGTTGGGCCCAAAGACCATGTTTCTTCATGGGCCGAATTTCAGGAATTGATGAAGACCGAATATTGCCCGTGGCCGGTCAGACAGGCTCGAGTCCATGCTTTCTATGATACTCAATCACGGGATATTCCCGTATCTCAAGCTATTGCCGATTTTAACACGGAGTTGGGCTATGTGAAGACCCAAGTTGTCGAAGAGAGCGACAAAATTTTCCATTTTTCCAGGCGAATGAAGCTGTCAATTCGGGACTATATGTCTGGGCTCGTCTGCACTACTTTGTAGGATTATCAGAGTAGGGCCCTTGCTTATGATATGTCGGTGAAGGCTAGTGATGTGGCTCGTGAGAGCAAGGGGCAGAAGTCAGTCGGAAATTTTCCTGGTCCCAAGAGTGGAGGCCAGCAGAAATCCCAGGCTGCGAATATTTCTATGGGCGGTTCGGCTCGTTTCTCTGGGAGCTTTCGAGGTGTCGCTGGAACCTCCGTTCGTGAACTCACATGCTTTAACTGTGGCCAGCAGGGCCATAGGAACCGGAAGTGTTCTCGTCCGAAGTTGACTTGTCATACTTGTGGTCAGTCGGGCCACAAGGCCCTCTTTTGTGATCGTGTCGATAGCCATGAGTCCCGTGATTCTTTTCCAGCACTTAGAGAGCCGAGTGTGAACCAGGGCTCGGTTGCTCCGCAGCCTTCGCCGAGTGCCGGTCGAGGTAGAGGTCGGGGTCAGCCCGCTAGGGGAGGAGCTTCCAGTCGGCTCTGCCCAGCCGCATATCTATGAGATGAGGAGGGCCGTTGATCCAGCAGCCACTGTGGCGACAGGTACCGTTCATATCCATTCTCATCCTGTCAGTGTGCTTTTCGATTCTGGTGCTACACATTCGTTCATATCGCTGAGGTATGTGCGCCATTTGAGTCTCGACTATTTGTCGCCTTGCGAGTCTTTCATCGTTAAACTTCCTAGCGGTGATAGGATCGTTGGCGATCGAGAGGTCCGAGACTGCTCTGTGATTATTTGTGAGAGAGTTTGGCTCTCTAATCTTATTGTTGCTAATATTGAGGGTGAGGATTTGATTCTCGGGGATGATTGGCTTGAGCGGCATGGCGCAATCATGAACTACCGCATGAGAATCATCACAATGTTAGCCGAGGACGGCACCGAGCACTCTCTCGTGGGACGAAATGTAATAATCGTACCTTTTATCGCTTATAATTATGAATTCATGAACTTTGTTGTTTGGTTCGTAATTTTTTCGAACATTGAGATCATGTGTTTGATTCGAAATTGTCTTACATCGTCTTCACCAAGGAATTGAGGTAATCTTTCCGTAGAACCCTAATTTTGGGGAAATTTGGGGATTTCGGGGATCTCGTTTCTCCAACTATTTTAGCTCCAAATTGTGATGGATTGTAGTTGAAAATAGCTGTATAGGTATGATTTCATGATTTCCTCAAGGTTTTGTGGATTGATTCCAAATCTTCTTTTATAAATCGAGCAAAACCCATTATGCCCTCGTAGTGCTCGATTAAATGGTCCTAAGGGTAGAACTTAGGATGGATTTTAGTGTCTTCCAACAAAGTTGTAAACGATTAAGCCTCAATGTTTGTTAGGAGCGGGATTCGGAAGATAGTTCGGACCGTAGCCTTGTTCGTGGTTTGTTCCTTTGAGAGTAAGAAAGTTCAGGCAAGTACTTTATTGCATTAGTTTATGGCATGCATTTCTGTGATGGTTTAGAGAATGAGAGTTGAAAGGTTATTCTCGGGTACTCTCACTCGGGGATTGACTCGACGGGGTCACACGGGGACCTGGTGGCTTAGCGGCTGGACCGGGTCACGAGAGATACTTTGAGTGGACATCCTCACCTGGGGATTGATCGACGGGGCACACAGGGACTTGGTGGCTTGAGGGCCGGACCGGGTTGCGAGGATTGTCGGAGTGTTTTTACTGGTGATTGATATTGATATTCCGGAATATCGCGAATTGAACTGTTTTGGATTTTGAAATGATTTGGAAATGCCTGTGGATTAAAATAATTGTAATACTGTACTTGCACTAGCGGTTGTGGCTAACCCCATTGTTGGGGTGGAATGTTTTGTACATTTCAGGTATTCTCGAGGGACAGGAGCCCCCATGTGGCGCACACGGAGTTGACAAGCACACTGGGTGTTAGAGAGCTCGTATCAGTCTTTGTATTTGTGATGTTGAGTCAGTTTTATATACTGTATTATGGTTGGTTTTGAGTTGTACTTTGTCGCGTAATGTTTGCGTTCAGTGATGACTTGAAATATACTATTTTCGCCGCGGCCGAGGCCTAACTTGTGTCTTGTAACCTTTGTTGGACTATTATGTCATGGTTATTATGTATTGGATGGTGGTTTAATCCTGTGTGTCGTCAGCCTGGCGGGACCCTTGTGTGTCCTGTGGCGTGTAATAACCCAAAGTGAAATTGGGGTGTTACATTTATGGTATCGGAGCCTAGGTTTCAGAAATACCTAGGCCTTTGGTCATTCGATTGTCAAGCCGTAAGAGTCGTATAAACTGATCGAGCTCAACACCGTGTGTTGCTGTCAAGCCGTGTGACCCATGGTGTTAAGACTCCTTAACCCTCTTTGTGCCTTGTCGCTTTCATAGTAAGGTAGATTTAAGTTCCTTGAATTATGAACTGTTCTGATAATTCTAATCCTTCTATATCTCAGTATGCTGAGAGGCCGTGGTGGACATGGCAGACGTGGACGCGGCAGAGGCCGTGGTCGTGGTACCGCTAACGAATCTGGCACACATTCTAATGATGCATCTGATTCGGCATCCCATACGGAGCCGAACACCGCTTCTCTGAACCCGAGCGGTTAGCCAGATCCTACTGTAAGTCAAGAACCGTCGGTTGACACTAATGTGAATGCCGGCATAGCTGCTATACTCCAGCAGGTAGCAGCACAATTATTCAAGTTGAATGAATCCGGACATCATGATCAACCAACAGATGAGAGTAAATGGCTTCAGGGGGTGATGAAAATGCAACCTCGTCGTTTTACTGGTGCGTCTGATATGTTGGGATGGGAAGGATGGTTGTTTCAGTTTGGCAGAATTTTTGATGTCGTTGCGTGCCCCGAAGAGAGACGGGTCCCTATTGTACAGTATTTTCTTGACAAGGAGGCTGCGGATTGGTGGGAAGCTGCGAAACCTACGGATCGTGTGGCCACTTGGGCCGAGTTTAAAGTTGCAATAGAGGAAGAGTATTGCCCTTGGCCTATTAAAGAAAAACGAATTGCAGATTTCTTTACGGCAACACCTCAGGATGTACCTGTCACCGAGGTCATTGTTACGTATAATCAGCAACTCAACCATGTTCGTGAGCAAGTAAGGACCGAAGCGGATAAAATCCGTTACTTTGATTTGAGAATGAAGCCCAGGATTCATGAGGCTATCGAGATGGTCATTTCCGCGTCAAGGTCGGGTACCGAGATGAAGAAGCCGAAGACGACCGGTGGTTTTTCAGGAAGTAAAAGTGGTGGGTTTCACAAATCTCAAGCTTCTCACTCTGCTATCGGGAAATCTGTTCAGCAAGCCAGTAGTGCTCCGAGTTTACGACTGGGCCAGTCGCCTGCCTTTGGTAGAGGACAATGTTTCGATTGTAATCAAACAGGCCATCAGTGTCGAAAGTGTCCACTTCCTCCCGTTATTTGTTTCACATGCGGTCAAGCCGGTCATCGGGCGGCTTATTGCGAGGCAGCCACCAAAATTGTTAAACAGCGGAGTTCGGCACCAACTCCGAGTGTGAACTCGGGGACTACATCTAATCAGCCACAACAGACTTTGGGACGTGGAAGAGGTCGAGGCCGGTTGGATCGTCAAGCTGCATCGAGTGTGGGTTCGGTGCAGCCAAGAGTGTACCAGATGAGGTGTGCAGACGACACAGAGGCTCCGGTAGCTGCAGGTATCACGCAAATACTTTCTCAACCTGTATCGGTATTATTTGATTTGGGAGCTACCCATTCGTTCATTGCTCTTGATTGTGTGAAACGTTTGGGTCTTGGGTGTTTGATTGAGTGCGAACCATTCGTAGTAAGTACTCCTAGTGGAGAGCGTTTGATTGGGAACCAAGAGATTAAAAATTGTCTCGTGTATATCGGGAGTCGAGATTGGCCTTCGGACCTCATTGTGGTAGATCTGAAAGGAGAGGACGTAATTCTGGGAGATGATTGGTTAAATCGTCATGGTGCTATCATGAACTACAGAACGTGAACTATTTCTATAGTAGCGGAAGATGGTGTCGAGCACACTTTCTTGGGTCGTAAACCGGGTAGTTCAGGTGGAGTGATTTCCGCCGTTAAGGCGATAAAATTGTTAAAACAAGACTATATTGGTTATTGCTGTTACGCCATGATCACAAATGACGGTGAAGCCGATTTATTATCTATTCCAGTTGTGAATGAATACCGAGATGTATTTCTGGATGACCTACCGGGATTACCTCCGTATAGAGAAGTAGAGTTTCTTATTGATCTTGTGCCAAGCGCAGCACCTGTTTCCCGAGCGCCTTATCGTATGGCACCCTCCGAGATGTTAGAACTGAAGAAACAATTGGGCGAGCTTCTGGATAAAGGGTACATCCGACCTAGTGCATCACCTTCGGGTGCGCCAGTCCTTTTCGTTAAGAAGAAGGACGGATCGTTCCGTCTATGCATTGATTATCGGGAATTGAATAAGTTAACTATTAAGAACAAATATCCTTTACCTCGGATAGATGATTTGTTCGACCAACTTCAGGGTGCCACAGTATTCTCTAAAATTGACTTGCGATCGGGATATTACACCGAGGATTCGGATTTTGACATTCAAGTCTGCCAGACTCGGTACGGCCATTACGAATTTGTGGTTATGCCATTTGGCCTAACCAACGCTCCTGCCGTGTTTATACAGTTGATGAACAAAGTTTTCATTGACTATCTTGATAAATTTGTGGTCGTTTTCATTGATGATATTCTTGTCTACTCCCGGAATGAGGAAGATCTTGCTAAACATCTCCGAATGGTGTTGAACACTTTGAGAATGGAGAAACTTTACGCTAAATTCTCAAAGTGCGAATTCTGGCTTAAAGAGGTGACATTTCTTGGTCACGTAATTTCGGTTGATGGAGTTCGAGTGGATCCCCAAAAGATAGCGGCCATTGTTGAGTGGGAACCCCCTAGGAATGTGAAGGAGACCAGGAGCTTTCTAGCGCTTGCCGGATACTATCGCAGATTCATCGAAGGATTTTCAAAAATCGCTCGACCACTTACTCAGTTGCTCCAGAAATCTCAGAAATTCGAGTGGACAAACGAGAGGCAAAACAGTTTTGATGAGCTTAAACGACGATTAACTTCGGCGCCCGTGTTATCGTTACCTCAGGGCACTGATGATTACGAGGTGTACAGTGATGCTTCCGGACTTGGATTGGGTTGTGTTTTGATGCAGAGAGGTAGAGTGATTTCATATGCGTCCCGACAATTGAAACCATATGAAATAAATTACCCTACCCATGATTTAGAATTATCGGCGGTTGTATTCGTGCTAAAAATTTGGAGGCATTATCTTTATGGTTCCCCGTGTAAAATCTACACGGATCACAAAAGTCTAAAATATATATTTAGCCAAAAGGAGCTAAATATGAGACAACGTCGATGGTTGGAGCTGATTAAGGATTATGACCTTGAAATATTATATCATCCAGGAAAAGCTAATATGGTAGCGGACGCATTAAGTCGGAAACCCGTAGCCCTACAAATGCTGAGTATGCTTACATCTCAACACGAGATCCGTCGAGACATAATTAGGCAAGATATATAGATTTGGCTTCAGAAAGTTCAAGGCCAATTATGTACTTTGGAGATCACGTCGTCTTTGATCAACGAAGTCAAGTCAAAGCAATTTGAGGATCCGTTACTAGTCCAGTTAAGAATGGATGTAATGAGAGGAAAAGCTCCAGGATTTATGATTCAGGATGATGGTGTTTTAAGGTTTAGAGGTAGACTTTGTATACCTGCAGACGTCGAGATTAAGCAGACCATATTGATGGAAGCGCACACTACACCGTATTCTCTTCACCCCGGTACAAGCAAAATGTATAAGGACGTGAAGAATAACTATTGGTGGAACAATATGAAGAATGATGTTGAAGAGTTCGTTTCGAAATGCTTGACGTGTCAACAAGTCAAGGCTGAACATCAACGGCCAGCGGGGTTGCTTAAATCGCTACCAATCCCAGAATGGAAATGGGAGGATATAACGATGGATTTTGTCACCAATATGCCGAGTACGCGAGCAGGGATGAACATGATTTGGGTTATTGTCGATCGACTAACCAAGTCAGCTCACTTCCTGGGAATTAAGGATAATTGGGGGCCCGAAAAACTAGCTCGTGTATTCATCGCGGAAATTGTAAGGTTACACGGGACTCCTAAGAGCATTATTTCCGATCGAGACGGTAGATTTGTGTCGCACTTTTGGCAATCCGTTCACCGAGCTTTAGGGACGGAACTGAGGCTCAGTACATCGTACCATCCTCGATCGATGGGCGCCCGAACGGACAATTCAGACCCTTGAGGACATGCCGAGCATGTGCCCTAAATCGAAGCATGATCGAATCGCACTTGCCACTAATCGAATTTGCCTACAATAATAGTTGGCATGCGTCGATTAAGATGGCACCGTTTGAGGCTTTATATGGACGGAAATGTAAGTCACCATTGTGTTGGGATGATTCCTATGAACTGATTGGAATGGAGCTGGATATGTTAGTGGAGACCCGGGAAAAGATCTCTTTGATTCGCGAGAGACTTTTGGCCGCCCAAAGCCGACAGAAGTCCTATGCCGATAATCGACGTCGACCGCTCGAGTTTGAAGTCGGCGATCATGTGTTTATAAAAGTATCGCCAACCCGGGGAGTTTATCTCTTTGGGAAGAAAGGTAAACTCAGTCCGAGATATGATGGGCCATTCGAGATTATAGAACGGATTGGTGAACTTGCTTACCGTGTGGGCCTTCCGCCTTCACTGGGTCATGTGCATAATGTATTTCATGTTTCGCAGTTGAGGAAATACGTACCGGACCCTAAGCATATCATTGAGTTTGGGGAGATTGAATTAAATTCCGATATCACCTTTGAGGAAAAACCAATCCAGATTTTGGAGCGTCGGGTAAAACAACTTAAGCGTAAAGTTATCCCCTTGGTCAAAGTACAATGGTCGAGACATGGATCGGAAGAAGCCACGTGGGAGACAGAAGAGCATATGAAGTCTAGATACCCCGAATTATTCACTTCGTAAGTTTCGGGACGAAACTTATTCTTAGGGGGAGAGAATGTAATAATCGTACCTTTTATCGCTTATAATTATGAATTCATGAACTTTGTAGTTTGGTTCGTAATTTTTTCGAACATTGGTATCATGTGTTTGATTCGAAATTGAGCTTGTATGTTGTGTTTCTTGTTAGTATTCCGTTAATATCCGTTATCGTGGTGTCGAACCGCTTGCATCACTTATGCAACCCAGGATTAGCATGCGCTAATTTATATGGGTAGCGTACGCAACGGAAGTTGTAGGCTAGCGCGCGCTACTACAAGAGGTTACACACGCTAGCCGGCAGCATAAGGCAGTCCAAAGAGCACTGGATTGGGACTAAAAATCGAGCTAGCGCATGCTAAGGCATCATAGTAGCGCACACTAGGGGAACGGGGTAGCGCACGCCACTGTTGGGTGTTAACGCACGCTAAGTGACCCGGACAGTAAGGACAGTGAGGTCTGGACTCTGGCCAGACCAACAGGTAACGTGCGCTAAGACGGTCGTTGTGTGTGTTAACTCGTCGGTCGTAGCGCACGCTATTCGGTCGTAACGCATGCTACCGGTTTGGACAGAAGGGTTTCTGAACAGGGCAGAAGGTTCTGGACTTAGACTGGACACCAGATAGCGCACGCTAAGGCGGAAGCTGCGCGCGCTAACTCGGCGATACAGCGCATGCTAACTCGATTGAGTAGCTCGGCTGGGTAGAAGGGTCTGGGCTATAGACCTAGGCCGATAGCGCGCGCTATTCGGTAAGCGTTAGCGCGCGCTAAGGCTCACTTATATAAATACATGTGTTGCGGTCAACACTTGTCATTTTTCATCTTCTCTCCTCTTCTTCGAGCTTCTAGACGACTCCAGGGCGGTGTAGGCGAGGATTTCGGCGGAGCACGGTTGAAACTCAAATCTTTTCAGCTTCAAGTAAAGATCTATCAATTTTACATCGTCTTCACCACGGAATTGAGGTAATCTTTCCGTAGAACCCTAACTTTGGGGAAATTTGGGGATTTTGGGGATCTCGTTTCTCTAACTGTTTTAGCTCCAAATTGTGATGGATTGTAGTTGAAAATAGCTGTATAGGTATGATTTCATGATTTCCTCAAGCTTTTGTGGATTGATTCCAAATCTTCTTTTATAAATCGAGCAAAACCCATTATGCCCTCGTAGTGCTCGATTAAATGGTCCTAAGGGTAGAACTTAGGATGGATTTTAGTGTCTTCCAACAAAGTTGTAAACGATTAAGCCTCAATGTTTGTTAGGAGCGGGATTCGGAAGATAGTTCGGACCGTAGCCTTGTTCGTGGTTTGTTCCTTTGAGAGTAAGAAAGTTCAGGCAAGTACTTTATTGCATTAGTTTATGGCATGCATTTCTGTGATGGTTTAGAGAATGAGAGTTGAAAGGTTATTCTCGGGTACTCTCACTCGGGGATTGACTCGACGGGGTCACACGGGGACCTGATGGCTTAGAGGCTGGACCGGGTCACGAGAGATACTTTGAGTGGACATCCTCACCTGGGGATTGCTCGACGGGGCACACAGGGACTTGGTGGCTTGAGGGCCGGACCGGGTTGCGAGGATTGTCGGAGTGTTTTTACTGGTGATTGATATTGATATTCCGGAATATCGCGAATTGAACTGTTTTGGATTTTGAAATGATTTGGAAATGCCTTTGGATTAAAATAATTGTAATACTGTACTTGCACTAGCGGTTGTGGCTAACCCCATTGTTGGGGTGGAATGTTTTGTACATTTCAGGTATTCTCGAGGGACAGGAGCCCCCATGTGGCGCACACGGAGTTGACAAGCACACTGGATGTTAGAGAGCTCAGACGTCTTTGTATTTGTGATGTTGAGTCAGTTTTATATACTGTATTATGGTTGGTTTTGAGTTGTACTTTGTCGCGTAATGTTTTCGTTCAGTGATGACTTGAAATATACTATTTTGGCCGCGGCCGAGGCCTAACTTGTGTTTTGTAACCTTTGTTGGACTATTATGTCATGGTTATTATGTATTGGATGGTGGTTTAATCCTGTGTGTCGTCAGCCTGGCGGGACCCTTGTGTGTCCTGTGGCGTGTAATAACCCAAAGTGAAATTGGGGTGTTACACGAAAGAGGGGAAACCAGAAGTTCGTTATTAACGCCTTGAAGGCGATGAGACTCCTGCGAAAGAGGTGTACTGGTTATTGGTGCTACGCCTTGAAGGCGGAGGATGGTGGAGTCGAGTTTTCATCGATTCCAGTCGTTAGTGAATTTCCTGATGTATTTCCTGACGAGTTACCGGGATTGCCACCGGACCGTGAGGTCGAGTTTGCTATAGAGTTAGAGCCGGGCGCGGCTCCGATTTCAAAGGCGCCGTATCGCATTGCACCTTCAGAGATGTCAGAGTTGAAGAAGCAGTTGAGTGAGCTTCTTGAGTCGGGGTATGTTCGACCGAGCGCCTCGCATTGGGGCGCACCGGTCCTGTTTGTGCGGAAGAAGGATGGTTCACTACGTTTGTGTATCGACTATCGAGAACTAAAAAAGGTGACCATCAAGAACAAGTATCCTTTGCCGAGAATTGATGACTTGTTCGATCAGTTGCAGGGAGCTGCGGTATTCTCGAAGATTGATTTGAGATCGGGGTACTACCAGCTCCGGGTGAGAGAGTCCGATGTGCCGAAAACAGCTTTTCGGACGAGATACGGACATTATGAGTTTGTAGTTATGCCTTTCGGGTTAACTAATGCGCCGACGGTGTTCATACAGTTGATGAACAAAGTATTTATCGAGTATTTGGATAATTGTGTCATCGTCTTCATTGACGATATTCTTATTTATTCGAGGAACGAGGAAGAGCATGCCCATCATTTGCGGGTAGTGTTAGACATTTTGAGGACCGAGAAACTCTATGCAAAGTTCTCGAAATGTGAGTTCTGGATGAAGGAAGTGATATTTTTAGGTCAGGTGATTTCAGCCGAGGGGGTTCGTGTGGATCCGCAGAAGATTGAGGCAGTGTTGGATTGGGCACCGCCCAAGAATGTGAAGGAGATCCGTAGTTTCTTGGGTTTGGCCAGGTACTACCGTAGGTTCGTCGAGGGTTTCTCGAAACTGGCTCGGCCGCTTACACAGTTGCTCCAGAAGTCCGAGAAGTTCGTCTGGAATCACGAGAGATAGTCGAGTTTTGAGGAGCTGAAGAGGTATTTGACTTCAGCCCCAGTTTTAGCGTTGTCGTGTGATGACGGGGGTTTTGCTGTTTATAGTGATGCTTCGGGTCAGGGTCTTGGGTGCGTGTTGATGCAGCACGACAAGACCATCGCTTATGCGTCGAGACAGTTGAGGCCGTATGAGCTTAACTACCCTACTCATGATCTGGAGTTAGCGACAATTGTTTTTGCACTCAAGATTTGGCGTCACTATCTTTTCGGCTCTGCATGTCAGATTTTTACCGATCATAAAATTCTGAAATACATATTTACTCAGCGGGAGTTGAATATGAGGCAGAGGAGGTGGTTAAAGCTGATTAAGGATTATGACCTTGAAATCCTTTATCATCCAGGCAAGGCGAACGTCATGGCCGACGCCTTGAGTCAGAAACCGGTTGCGTTGCGAACGCTTGAGATCCTCATGTCTCAGTCTGAGATTCGACGAGTTTTGATCGAGTTATATGTTGAGGTTTTGTTGCCTGGAGCTATCGGGCAACTTTGTGCTTTAGAGATTTCGTCGTCCTTGATCGATGAAATTAAGCTGAAGCAGTTGGAGGATCCAATGATTACTCAAATCCGAGAGAACGTTCTTAAGGGAAAGTCTCCTGGGTTTGTGATTCACGAGGATGGTGTTTTGAGATTCCAGAGTCGGCTTTGTGTACCGAACGACTCAGAGTTGAGACAGAGTATTTTGCGTGAGGCCCATGCTACACCTTACTCCGTTAATCCTGGTTCGAGTAAGATGTACAAGGACCTGAGAAGGAATTTCTGGTGGAATGATATGAAGGAGGAGGTCGCACAGTTTGTAGCAAGATATTTGACTTGTCATCAGGTCAAAATCGAGCATCAGCGACCGGCCGGGTTATTGCAGTCACTTCCCATTCCAGAATGGAAATGGGAAGATATATCGATGGATTTTATTACGAGTTTGCCGAGATCAAGGTCGGGCATGAATATGGTCTGGGTGATTGTTGATCGTCTGACCAAGTCGGCACATTTTCTGGGCATCAAAGACACTTGGGGCCTGGAGAAGTTGGCTCGTGTGTTTATCGCGCAGATTGTGAGGCTTCACGGTACTCCGAAGTCTATTGTTTCGGATCGTGATGGCCGTTTTGTATCGCACTTTTGGCAGGCGGTGCATAAGGGGTTGGGTACCCGTTTGCGTTTGAGTACCTCTTTTCATCCTCAGTCAGATGGACAGTCGGAATGCACTATCCAAATGTTCGAGGATATGTTGCGTGCTTGTGCTCTCGATTGGAGCAGTGACTGGGAGGAGCATTTGCCATTGATTGAATTCACGTACAATAATAGTTGGCACGCGTTGATTCGGATGGCACCGTATGAGGCACTTTATGGGCGGCGTTGTCGATCACCGATTTTTTGGAATGAGGCGTCCGATTTAGTCGGTACCGAGCCGGATATCGCTTTAGAGACGAGGCGGAAGATAGAATTAATTCGGGAACCGTTGTTGACTGCCCAGAGTCGACATAAGTCATATGCCGATGTCCGTCGTTGACCTTTGGAATTCGAGGTGGGAGACCACGTTTTGCTAAAGGTGTCGCCGACGAGAGGAGTTTTCTGTTTCGGGAAAAAGGGGAAGTTGAGTCCGAGATTTATTGGGCCCTTCGAGATTCTCGAGTGAGCCAGTGGGTTGGCATACCGTTTGGCGCTACCCCCAGCCTTGAGTCATGTTCATAGCGTTTTTCATGTTTCCCAGCTGAGGAAATATGTCCCAGATCCTAATCACATCATCGATTATGGTGATATTGATGTCGCCGAGGATATTACTTTTGAGGAGCGTCCCTTGAATATTTTGGATCATCGCGAGAAACGACTGAGGCATAAGACCATCCCTTTGGTCAAGGTGCAGTGGTCGAGACACGGTATCGAGGAGGCAACTTGGGAAACCGAGGATAGCATGCGTGCTAAGTACCTTGAGTTGTTTGTTTCTTAAGTTTCGGGACGAAACTTATTTTTAGAGGGGTAGAATGTAATATCCGAATTTATCTTTTCCCGGTATTTTCATTTTCAGTGTATCTCTTCCATCATTTATTGATCTGATTCTCGTAATTGTTATGCAGAACCGCCGTTTTGGGGTTGCCGTGGGTACATTCTATGTTATTATACGTTTTGAGATGTTCCGTTTGATGTTTCGTTCATATTCCGGTGTTTTGGACCGTTTATATTTCGTACCTAGCGCGCGCTAACTTTTCTGCATAGCGCACGCTAGAGGTCCCTTAGTAGCGCACGCTACGTCTGCTTCGTAGCGCGCGATAGCGAGCTAACCCTGGGAGTGGCAGTGTTGATTCCAGCCCTCTGGACTGGCGGATTAGCGTACGCTACGTAGTCTAGCACACGCTAATGTCGGGGGATAGCGCACGCTAAGATACCCGGTAGCGTACGCTAGCGCGACTGTCCAGTACTGTACAGTTTGCTATTGGACTCTATTAGGTGTCTAGGTAGCGCACGCTATGGTTGATAGCGCGCGTTACCGATACACTTTTAGCGCACGCTATGAATGGTCGATAGCGCGTGCTAACTGGATCAGGTGTGTACTGGCAGTTCACTTCTCAACTCGGCTATTGTCCAGGTAGCGCACGCTATGGCCGATAGCGCGCGCTACCGAGGGGTTATTAGCGCACGCTACATTTTGTGTAGCGCACGCTAACGGCCAGAAATATGGCTACTGGACAGGGACGCTAACTGTATGGACTGGAGTTTTGTTCCGTTAGCGCACGCTAACTTTGAGGATTAGCGCGCGCTAACACTCCCTGGCTATATAAACCAGGGAGTTGACCCAGATGAACGTATTACGTTCATTTCTTCTCCTCCCTGCGGCTTAGAGCTCCTTTGGCGATTTTTGGCGATTTCTTCCTTCAATCATCTCAACCATCAACTTCCTTGAGTTCTTGGTGTATAATAACAACATCAACACGAATCTTTCATCCTAATCCAAGGTGAAACCTCTTAGAACCCTACTTTTGGATAAATTGGGGGTTTTGGGATTTTCATCTGATTCGTTCCGTTTTGTTGGTTAATCCATGATGAATATGATTAATCTTGTTGATATCATTAGTTTTCCTATGGATTCATGGTATATTTTCATGGTTTTGCAAAGTCGAGAGGGTTTGGTTGTGGTCATCCCTCGTTGTTATTTGTGTACGAATATACATGAATCGTAGGCGGGTTTTCGGGTGTATTCCATTTCCTTATTCGTCTAGAGTTGGTTGTGATTATGTTCTTCGAATCGTTAGGTTTGGTTCCGTTGATTCTTAGCGTTCGTCGGTGATTTTCCTTTCCGTTCGTTGCGTCATCAATTATCAAGGCAAGTATTTTTTGAAACCTTTATGCTTAACGTGAAATGGTAATGTATATTGTGTGTCAGCCCGGGAATCTATGACTTCACTCTGGATTCACGAGTTTGTTTAGCTAGCCAGCCCGGGAGGGTCCTTAGAGGCCTCGGGTGGGATTTGTGGCTTCGTCCCTATCCTAGGCGATGCATGTGCGTGACTGTTTGTTTCCGAAAAAGACATGTCTGGTTTTGGTTTTGAAATGATTTGGTGCATTGTATTGTGAAATGTGTAAGCGATTGGTTTGCCTTGATTACTTGTACTAGCATAATTTCTAACCCCTTTGGGGACCCGTTTTGGGGAAACTCTTGTTATGGATTTCAGGTTATGTTCTGCCGGACGAGCGGGCACTGGGATAGTACGAGGATGTTGGCCAGGGTCGTTGACATGTGCATTTGGGTCCTCTTATTTATTTTGTCTACTTCGATTTGGTTGTTTCCCACATTTATAAACTTATAGATTGTACTCGCGAGTACTTAGGTTTTTCATTTCGAACTTCGTTTTGTATTAACTCAAATTGCTATATTGCCGGTTGATGTTTATTACACCGGTTGCTCCGGGCATATCTTTATATGTTGTATTATTTAAATGTGTGTCCTCGCTAACCGAGATGGTTAGTCGAGTGGTGTTTTCTTGTTGTAGCCTGGTGGGTCCCATATAGGGGTCCACGGCGCTGTAATATACTCCGAATATCTCAGGGTGTTACAGTATACATGCTATCTTTTATGTAGTCAAATGTTCACAAGTGTCTGCAGATTATTTTCATACATCTTACATGTACATCTGTTTATGCTTTCATTTAATCTGTCTTTTGACTTCCCTTTGTATATCTAATTCCAATCAAACTTAAAACCTACCTGAAGGAGGTGATCTTTTTAAATTGCAAGATTCCTGGTTTGGTGCATTTATAAGTTTGTTGTTAGCTTTCCATGAAGTTGAGTAATAATGCTGCACCGGTTGCAGTGGTATGCCTGAGTGTAAGCTTAGGCTGAATGATAGAGTTTTGCTTGAGGCACAAGGACGATCTACTAAGGGAAAAGCCATTGATCTGGATTACATCAAGTTTCATCAGTATGTAATTTATCATCCTGATTTGATTATGTGTAAAGTGTGATTAACTTTTTCTTTTGGAGGATGGGTGCAGGTTAAAGAAGAAATGGGATGTCCTGGGAAACATCTGATTATGCTTTTGTTCTCTGTTCTTTTTTGATGTGTTTGTGGTGCAGTATAGGTGCATTTTTTTAGTTAAAAGTTGCATTTTTGCAGCACTTTAGGTGCAGTATAGCTGCTGTTTTTTTGATGTTTAGGTGCTGTTTTTTTGCTGTTTTTGGCAGCAGATATGTTCTTCATGGTTTGGTGCAGTTTTGGTGTTGTTTTGTTGCAGTTCAAGTGCTGTTTTTTGCTGTGTTTTTTTTTTGGTTTTGGCAGCATATCAGTATTGTTTTAGTGCTGTTTTTTTGCTTCATTTATGTTTTTATATTACTTTTTTATGCACATAGGTATGTCGAGTCAATGAAGAAATTATCGACCTTGGTATGCACTTGAGGATTCCAAGTGCATTCCAAACTTGTCGAAGCTTTGGTGAATATGGTAAATGATAAATGATCCTTCAGAATTCGATAAATGATCTTTCAAATTTGGTCAAGATAACTGGGCAAATTATTTCTGGTTTAGAACAACTAGTTTGGAGACCTTATTTTTCTGATAGTTGTTAACAGGCTGCCTATTTGGAAACTTAGTAACCATCACTAATTATTGACTCTTCTTTCTTGTTTCATTCTGTAGCTCTCTCGTTCAAAGAAGGTGAAGTTTGTGAATCGACACTAATTCAGGCAAATTGGCTAATCCTTGGCTAATTGAATAAGTGTTCCACAGAATAGTTTCTTAGAGTCTATTTGTATATTAGTCTTAGACGTCCACTGATGTAATTGGTTAAAAATGACCAAGTTATTTTCTTCTAGTACTTGTATATATGTAGTTGGTGATGTAGTTGGTTGGTTTGTGATTGGATATAGTTGTTTTTTTATGATGGGATTATGTAGTTGGATGATGTAGTTCATTTTTGTGAATTGGTTTGTTGGTTTTTTTAATGGGAAATGCTAAATTTAAAATTTATATTTTTATTTTGTTAAAATGAAGGTGTTACCTTAGGTATTATATATATATATATGTTGCAAATGTCTTTCATTGGTAACACATGTAACACCTAGTGTGTTGCAATTGGAAATATAGGTGTTGCAATAGACTAAAAATTCCTGCACATTTTGTGGCCCCACTCGTGGGCCCCACTAAATTGGCTATATATTTTACAAAATTATAAAGTCTATTGCAACACGAACATGATGTTGTTGTAGGTCCTTAGGATGTTGCTGTAGGGTCCTTAGGTAACAAATAATCCTATGTTAGCTTAGGATGATCCACATGTTGCCTTTGAGTCCAAAGGCTACTGCTCACAGAGCAACTTAGCTAAAATGTTATCTTTGCCCATTTTGGGTCTGTGGCAACAGAAAATTGGGTCTAATGTAACAAAGTTATGTGGTTGCCGAAGGCCATTTATGGCGTAGTGACATACTTTATTATACCCTAAAAGACATATGTTACTTCATTAATGTGCCATGCGGCACAAAAGATATTATTTTTCCACTAGTACCATACAGCAAAAACCCAAACAATATTTTCTTCACAAAAAACTATTGTGTGAGATGTGTTAACACAACAGTTTTGAAAATAATAAAACATTATATAACAATTTTAACGTTGTCTGAACTACTTACGTACAACTAGTTAACCCAAAGCATTGTGTCTGCCTGTTTTAGACAATAGATATCTTACAACGGTATTACGTATGTAACCATTGTGTCGTTTCCACTTATATAACACACATATGTTTAAAACCCGTTCTCTGTTAAACACTAAAGGACAAAAATTACCTTTTTACTATAAGATAAAATTTACGATCTTGATAGTTTTGTTAAAAAAACATATCGAATAAACATAAAAAATTTAATTTTTTATGCATGACTAAAATTGATAGATCTCAACATCCGTACGGTTCGATCATCGAGAAGTATTTTTAAAAAAGTATAAATAAAAATTCGGGACAAAGCACTAGTTACGAGTACTAGTCAATTTAGTAGTGCCCTACTAAGATCTCAAACCAAATTAATTTTTTATTTTTTAAAAATTTGGAAACATCACTCAATTGGATATATCTTGATATTGGTATGGTTGGATCGTCGAAAAATATTTTTTTAAAACTAGAAACAATAATTCAAGACAAAGCACTAGTTACTAGTACTAGTCAATTTAGTAGTGGTTTGCTAAGATCTCAAACTAAATTAATTTTTTATTTTTTGAAAATTTGGAAACATCACTCAATTAGATATATCTTGACATCTGTGCGATTGGATCGTCGATAAATATTTTTTAAAAAATAGAAACAATAATCCGTGAAAAGCACTGGTTACTAGTACTAGTCAATTTAGTAGTGGTTTGCTAAGATCTCAAACCCAATTAATTTCTTATTTTTTGAAAGTTTGGGAACATCACTAAATTAGATATATGTTGAAATACGTACGGTTGCATCATCGAGAACTTTTTTAAGAAAATAGGAATAAAATTTCGGGACAAAGCACTAGTTACTGTAGTAGTCAATTTAGTAGTCGTTTGCTAAGATCTCAAACCAAATTAATTTTTTTTTTGAAAATTTGGGAACATCACTCAATTATATATATATATATATATATATATATATATATATATATATATATATTGACATCTGTACGGTTGGATCATCGATAAATATTTTTTTAAAAAAAACAAAAATAATAATCTATGAAAAGCACTAGTTACTTGTACTAGTCAATTTAATAGTAGTTTCCTAAGCTCTCAAACCAAATTAATTATTTATTTTTTAAAAATATGAGAACATCACTCAATTAGATATATCTTGACATCGGTATGGTTGGATCGTCGATAAATATTTTTTTAAAAAGAAACAATAATCAAAGACAAAGCACTAGTTACTAGTACTAGTCAATTTAGTAGTGGTTTGCTAAGATCTCAAACCAAATTAATTTTTTGGAAACATCACTCAATTAGATATACATTGACATCTGTACGGTTGGATCGTCGATAAATATTTTTAAAAAATAGAAACTATAATCCGTGAAATGCATAGTTACTAGTACTCGTCAATTTAGTAGTGGTTTGCTAACATCTCAAATCAAATTAATGTTTTATTTTTTAAAAATTTGGGAACATCACTCAATTAGATATATGTTGACATATGTACTGTTGGATCGTCGAGAACTATTTTAAGAAAAATAGAAACAAAAATTCGGGACAAAACACTAGCTACTAGTACTAGTCAATTTAGTAGTGGTTTGTTAAGATTTCAAACCAAATTGATTTTTTACTTTTTGAAAATTTGAGAACATCATTCCATTAGACATATCTTGATATCTGTACGGTTGGATAGTCGATATATATTTTTAAAAACTAGAAACAATCATCCGTGAAAAGCACTAGTTACTAGTGCTAGTTAATTTAGTAGTGATTTGCTAAGATCTCAAACCAAATTAATTTTTTATTTTTTAAAAATTTGGGAACACCACTCAATTAGATATATGTTGATATGCGTACGGTTGGATCATCGAGAACTATTTTAAGAAAAAATAGAAACAAAAATCTGGGACAAAGCATTAGTTACTGTACTAGTCAATTTAGTATTGGTTTGCTAAGATCTCAAACCAAATTAATGTTTTATTTTTTAAAAATTTACTAGTTAATTTATTTTTTTATGTGAACAAAAAATTAGAAAATTTAAAATTAATATTGTGTGGTTTTATAATATAAACCTCCCAAGAATATTACTCATTCTAACTAGTCTCGTCCCGATTGCACGCATTTTAAATATTTTTCCAACGACCCAACCGTACGGATGTTAAGATCTATTGATGTTGTTGATGTGCACCAAAAAATCAAAAATGTAAAAATAATCTTGTGTGATTTTATAATATAAACCTCCCCAAAATACTAGTTACTCTAACTAGTCTCGTCCCGATTGCACGTAATATATTTTTAAATAGGCTAAAATACTCCTGGGATCCCTTAACTTAATTTCAGATAACGATTTAGTCCTTTATCTTTTTTTGTCCCAATTAAGTCCTTTATCTTTCTAATTTTAAGCAAATTTAGCATTTTCCGTTGGTCTCCATTAACTTTTGTCCAGGTGGCTGTTAAGTTGCCTACGTGGCTATAAACATACCTGCGTGGAGAACAAAGTCAAATTCCTAACTTATGTGTCCATTTCCTAACCTATGTGTCCATTTTCTAACCTCCATTTCCTAATTTTACCTAAATTTATATATATATTTTTTCAAGAAAATAATTTTATTTCGAAAAAATATTATTTTGCCAAAAAATATTTTTCCCTCCTGAAAATATTTTTTTAATTTTTTCGAAAAAATATTTTTTTTATTTTTTTTCCAGAAAATAATTTTATTTTTTCGAAAAAATAATATTTTTTTCCAGAAAATACCTTTTTCTCCAGAAAATATTTTTTTAATTTTTTTGAAAAAATATTTTTTTTATTTTTTTTCCAGAAAATAATTTTATTTTTTCGAAAAAATAATATTTTTTTCCAGAAAATACCTTTTTCTCCAGAAAATATTTTTTTAATTTTTTTGAAAAAATATTTTTTTTATTTTTTTCCAGAAAATAGTTTTATTTTTTCGAAAAATAATATTTTTTCCAGAAAATAATTTAATTTCGAAAAAATATTATTGTGCCCAAAAAATAAAATTATTTTCTGGAATAAAATATTATTTTTTCGAAAAAATAAAATTATTTTCTGGAAAAAATATTATTTTTTCGAAAAAATAAAATTATTTTTTGGAAAAAAAATATTTTTTCGAAAAAATTTAAAAAAATATTTTCTGGAGGAAAAAATATTTTTTGGCAAAATTATATTATTTCGAAATAAAATTATTTTCTTGAAAATATATATATATATATATATATATATATATATATATATATAAATTCAGGTAAAATTAGGAAATGGAGGTTAGGAAATGGACACATAGGTTAGGAAATGGACACATAGGTTAGGAATTTGACTTTGTTCTCCACGCAGGTATGTTTATAGCCACGTAGGCAACTTAACAGCCACCTGGACAACAGTTAACGGAGACCAACGAAAAAGGCTAAATTTGCTTAAAATTAGAAAGATAAAGGACTTAATTGGGACAAAAAAAAGATAAAGAACTAAATCGTTATCTGAAATTAAGTTAAGGGACCCCAGGAGCATTTTAACCTTTTAATTATTTTTTCGCCGATCCAACCGTGTGCATGTTAAGACTATTGATTTTGTTGACGTGCACCACAAATTAGAAAATTTAAAATAAATCTAGTGTGGTTTTATAATATAAACCTTCTAAAAATACTAGTCATTCTAACTAGTCTCGTCCCGATTGCACATAATATTTTTTTTAAATTTTATTTTCGATGATCTAACCATACGGATATTAAGATCTATTAATTTTGTTGATGTGCACCAAAAAATAGAAAATTTAAAATTAATCTTGTATAGTTTTATAATATAAACCTCCCAAAAATACTAGCCATTCTCGTCCCGATTGCACATAATATTCTTTAAAAAAAAAATCGACGATCCAACTATACGGATGTTAAGATCTATTGATCTGTGTATCAAATATTACAAAATTTAAAATTAATCTTGTGTGGTTTTATAATATAAACCTCCAAACAATACTACCCATTTTAACTAGTCTCGTCCCGATTGTACATAATATTTTTTTTTGAATTTTATTTTTGACGATCCAACCATACGGATATGAAGATCTATTGATTTTGTTGATGTGCACCAAAAATTAGAAAATTTAAAATTAATCTTGTGTGGTTTTATAATATAAACCTCCCAAAAATACTAGCCATTATAACTAGTCTCGTCCCGATTGCACATAATATTTTTTTGAAATTTTTTTTCGATGATCCAACTATAAGGATGTTAAGATCTATTGATTTTGTTGATGTGCACCAAATATTAGAAAATTTAAAATTAATCTTGTGTGGTTCTATTAAACCTCCAAACAATACTACCCATTCTAACTAGAAGTTCATCTAATTTTTCCCCATTAACAAAATTTATTCCCTCTCAGCCGAAATTTCAGTTCCCTCGTAACAAAATTTGACCCAATTTTTCATTTTCCCGCTTTCACCTTTTAACTCAAATTTTAGCGCCCACTCCCGCTTAACCTATTTTTTCATCTCTCCCCACAAACCCTCGCCACAATTCTCCTTCGCGAATCTCACAACTCCTGTCGATGATGTTCAGCCCCCGACCGCCGCTACTCCTACCGCCACACCCATCTCACTCCCTCCACCTATGCCGCCACTCCAGTCCCCTTCACTCCCCGCCTTCCTGAACCAGACGTGGACGTTATTCACATCATTAGCTATTCCCGGTGGTTCTCGTGGAACGACATACATGAATGCTGTAACACCCCAATTCAAAAAAGGGACATTACACGCCGTAGAACCCTCATGGGGTCTACTAGGCTAACACATGACACACATTCCGTACATGAAAAATCCCAAAGACACAATCATCAATGTAAAATGGGCCGTGGCCTCGGCCAAAACATTTTAATAGACGTACGTGAAAATATAAGACAATACCATATCATTGCCCACGTAGGGGACTTTAACCAAATTTAATAAAAAACAGTCAAATTCCGATACTCAAAGAGTATAATGACCAAACATAAATAAAGACTCGAGCCTCATAATCATGCCAATCTATCCTTTGCATGCATATCCCGTGCCTGCTCCTCACCTCTTCCGGTACCTGAAATGCATAAGACGCATTTCCCCCATTTAAGGGGTTATCATTCGAATAGCTAGTGCAAGTACACAATTACACTACATTATATACAAATACGATTTTACACAATCATCTCAATCAGAATCATTTGCCATAAATATTCCGGAATACTACATTGACAATCAAATCAGTTATCAATTCATCACGATATCACAAAATCACAACTGGTATCCCGTGGCCGTACCCCTTAGTATCGACCCCCAGACATCCCGTCGAACGCTCCGGGTGGAAGTTCAATCACACATGCACCCAAGTCCACTTCCGCAGCCGTACCCCTTAGTATCGACCCCCAGACATCCCGTCGAACGCTCCGGGTGGAAGGAACACTACTCACTCACCCGAAAACCACAATTTATAATTCATTTTGAAAACGTAACATACATAACGGAATGTAATACATGTACTTGCCTTGGTTAACACGACGTGAAGGGAAACGGTGAACGGAAAGGTTTTGGCCCCAATAATCTTCACAAATCCGATCCTAACACAATAATGATATACAACCAGTCTCAATACTACGAAAACGTAGGAATACATCCTAGTTCTACCCGCTGGAACAATTCATCGAACATTATTAGGGTATCGTCGAGTATAAGTGACGAACAATGGAAAAATCAGAGTTTAAATCCACAAATCCTCAAGAACCACGAAGGAATACAAGTATACAATTGAAGTCCAGTAATAACCTATGACGAATCGGATTGAAAAGGTTTAAATCACAAGAAACCCCCAAAATTCCCCCAAAATCTCAAAACAATGGTTTTATGAATTCTTACCTTGATTCGGGTGGCGGGAGATGTTAAGAACTTGATGAATTCGCTCAAGGAATGCAGGGATGTTAGAAGATGATAATATTGGTCGAAATCGGTTCTATCTATCGTCTTGAATCACCCAAAGCCGAAGAGAATGTCTGAAGACGGAAAAATGACGACGCTGACTGCTGCTGTCCTATATATATGATACATAGTTAGCGCACGCTAACCATCAAAACATAGCGCGCGCTAACGGAGATCGCAAGCAGTCCAGAAGTAGCCCGGCGTCGCTAGCATGCGCTAGACATGTTTTAGCGCGCGCTAAATACTTCTGATAGCATACGCTAGTGAAGCCTTAGCGCACGCTACCTGATGATCCGTGTACAAGATATGAATTCACAACCCCCACTGCCCAGTACGCTGAAATCGTTAGCGCACGCTACAAACCCCAAGTTAGCGTATGCTAACCACGCAACGATAGCGCACGCAAGGAATCAAGGAGTAGCGTGCGCTACTCACGCAGCAGTTCAAGATCGCCGATCGTCGCACACCGCCGCAGATACATTTAAAATCGAAATGCAAAGCAAGGCCAGAATCCAGAAACATAAACACTGAATATTAAAGACGATGGAGCTAAGCATTGAAAGAAAATACAATTCCGACCACCGGAGAGTCCTAATGCGACAAAGAAAGTGAAATTCCCTAAACTTATAGGAAATTACAAAAATGGCCCAAGTGCCCGAAAATCACGATACGACGTCGGATTAACAAACTGAAAGTCTCAACAAGACTAACTCAACCATACGAACTTATGAAAACCAAGAAACAGCAAAAACGAATGAGTTTTACGAGAATCGAACGTACATATGGCAAAACATGTCATAAAATGAAATCACGTGAAAACATCACCAAAACTCGTCCAAATGGAAAAACTCCAAGAATAAAGTAGATTCAAAATGTCGAAATGGTTACAAGCGAGTCGATGAAAATAGACATACACCAAAAATGGAAACTGTTAAAAAGGAAAGGTACAGATATTACATTCTCCCCCTCTAAAAAGAAGTTTCGTCCCGAAACTTAAGGATCAAAAAGCTCGGGGTGCCTCGAACGCATATCCACTTCTAACTCCCACGTCGCTTCTTCTACTCCGTGCCTCGACCATTGTACTTTAACCAAAGGAATGTCTTTGCGTCTTAACTGTTTGACTCGATGCTCTAAAATTCTGACGGGCCTCTCCTCAAACGTAACATCCTTCTCGATCTCCACGTCTCCGAAATCGATAATGTGGGACGGGTCCGGAACATACTTCCTAAGCTGGGAAACATGAAATACGTTATGTACGTGACTCAGGGACGGCGGCAAGCCTAACCGATATGCAAGTTCTCCAACTTTCTCTAAAATCTCGAATGGTCCAATATATCTCGGACTAAGTTTACCCTTCCGACTGAAGCGGTAAACTCCCCGTGTCGGTGACACCTTAAGCAAGATATGATCTCCCACCTCAAACTCCAATGGCCGACGATGCGTATCAGCATAAGACTTCTGCCGACTCTGGGCCGTCAACAACCTATCGCGAATCAAAGTAATCTTCTCTCTCGTCTCAACTACCATATCGGGCTCGGTACCAATCAGCTCGGATGCATCATCCCAAAACAACGGCGATCTGCAACTCCTCCCATACAATGCCTCAAATGGTGCCATTTTGATCGAGGCGTGCCAACTATTATTGTACGTGAACTCGATCAATGGCAAGTGCGACTCCCAATCATCCTTCCAATCCAAAGCACAGGCTCTCAATATATCCTCCAGTGTCTAGATCGTCCGCTCTGACTTCCCGTCAGTCTGAGGGTGGTAAGATGTATTGAGTCTCAACTCAGTCCCCAAAGCTCGATGAACAGCCTGCCAAAAATGTGATACAAACCGGCCATCTCGATCCGAAACAATACTCCTAGGAGTCCCATGCAATCTCACAATCTCTGCAATAAACACTCGTGCCAGCCTCTCCGGCTCCCAAGTGTCCTTAATACCCAGGAAATGAGCTGATTTGGTTAGTCGATCGACAATAACCCAAATCATGTTTATTCCAGTCCGAGTCCTAGGCATCCTGGTAATGAAATCTATTGAGATGTCTTCCCACTTCCATTCCGGAATGGGAAGTGGTCGTAGCAACCCCGCGGGCCGCTGATGCTCAATCTTAACCTGATGACAGGTCAAACACTTCGCCACAAACTCGCTAACGTCCGTATTCAAATTGATCCACCAGTAGTTACTCCTCACATCCTTGTATATTTTGCTCGTGCCAGGATATATGGAGTAAGGCATAGTATGAGCCTCACTCTCAAAATCTTCTGCCTCAACTCTATGTCATTCGTCACACATAATGCCACGAAATCTCAAAACTCTGTCATCCTGAATCACTAACCCATGGTCTTTCCCCTTCCTCACATCCTCCCTCAACTGGACCAAAAACGGATCATCATACTATTTCGCCATGATATCATCAGTCAAGGACGAAGTGATCTCCAGCGCACATAACTGACCCTGAACTCTCTGAACCCAAACCTCGATATTCTGACAAATCAAATCCCGCTGGATCCTGCTCTGTAGTGTAAGTACCTCTAACATCTGTAAAGCCATTAGTTTCCAGCTCAACGCATCAGCCACTACGTTAGCCTTACCCGGATGGTAAAGTATCTCGAGGTCGAAATATTTAATTAGCTCCAACCACCTGCGCTGCCTCATATTCAACACCTTCTGACTGATGATATACTTCAAACTCTTGTGATCCATAAAAATCTTACATGACGACCCATAGAGATAATGCCTCCAGATCTTTAAGGCGAAAAAGACCGCAACTAACTCCAAATCGTGCGTGGGATAATTTACCTCATAAGGTTTCAACTGGCGGGACGCATAAGCAATAACTCTATCTCTCTGCATCAAAACACATCCGAGTCCGAGGCCCGAGGCATCACTATACACCACGAAATCCTCATTCCCCTGAGGCAATGCTAAAATGGGTGTGGTAGTCAATCGTCTCTTCAATTCGTCAAAACTATCCTGTCTGTCTGCGGTCTACTCGAACTTTTGAGTTTTCTGGAGTAACTGAGTGACTGGTCTAGCGATCTTAGAAAATCCCTCAACGAATCTACGATAATAGCCTGCAAGTCCCAGAAAAATCCTCACTTCCTTCACATTCTTGGGCGGTTCCCATGCCATCACCGCCTCTATCTTCTGTGGATCTACCCGAACTCCCTCCGCTGAAATCACGTGCCCGAGGAACATCACTTCCTTGAGCCAAAACTCACACTTAGAGAACTTTGCGTACAACTGCTCTGTTCTCAAAGTGTCTAACACAATCCGGAGATGTAAAGCATGCTCCTCTCGACTCCGGGAATAGATAAGGATGTCGTCGATAAAGACGACTACGAATTTGTCCAGATACTCGATAAAAACTTTGTTCATTAACTGCATGAACACTGCTGGGGCATTGGTTAGCCCGAAAGGCATAACCACAAACTCGTAATGGCCATATCTCGTCCGAAAGGAAGCTTTCGGTATATCGCTGTCCCGAATCCTCAACTGGTAGTAGCCCGATCATAAATCAATCTTCGAAAAGACTGTCGCTCCATGAAGCTGATCAAACAAGTCGTCGATCCTGGGCAAAGGATACTTGTTTTTTATGGTCAACTTGTTTAATTCTCGATAGTCGATGCATAAACGAAGCGATCCATCCTTCTTCTTAACAAAAAGTACGGGCGCACCCCAAGGCGATGCGCTCGGTCGAATATACCCTTTATCTAACAATTCCCCCAACTGTTTCTTCAATTCTAACATCTCCGACGGTGCCATACGATATGACGCTCGAGAAATGGGAGCCGCATTCGGCTCAAGATCAATAGGAAATTCAACCTCTCGCTGTGGTGGTAATCCCGGCAAGTCATCTGGAAATATGTCAAGGTACTCGCTAACAACTGGAATCGACGACATGTTGACTCCACCACCCTCCGTCTGCAAAGTGTAACACCAATAGCCGACACAACCCTGATTCATAAGTTTCATCGCCTTCAATGCGCTAATCACACTTCACGATCTACCCGGTTTACAACCGACAAGAGTATGCTCGGTGCCGTACTCAGCCACTATCGAGATGGTGCGAGTCCGATAATTCATGATAGCACCGTGACGATCCAACCAATCGTCCCCGAGGATCAAATCCTCACCCTTAAGATCTATAACAATGAGGTTCGAGGGCCAATCTCGGCTCCCGATCCTCACGGGGCAATCCCTAACTTCCCGGTCCCCAACCATACGATCCCCGCTAGGCGTACCCACTACGAACGGTTCGCACTCATACAGCAGTCAATACCAATACGACACACACAATCCGAAGCAATAAAAGAATGAGTAGCACCTGAATCGAAAAGCACCGAAACTGGATGAGAAAGGATCTGAGTGGTACCTGACGCCACTGGAACGTCTGCCTCCTCCGTGCGCCTCATCTAATATAACCGAGGATGGACTGAGCCCGACAAGGTGCTGCTCGGCAGTCCAACTGACCCCGACCTCCACCACAGCCTGTACTTTGCGGGGTCTGAGTGACTGGAGCCTTTTGTTCCATGCTGCGCTCTCTCTGAACGGCGGTGGTAGTCAGAGCTCTGGCAGCCCTGGTAGCCCTCTCGCAATGCACTACTCGGTGTCCGGTCTGCCCGCAAGTAAAGCAAGTAACCGGAGGAGAAGGACAATCCTTCATCAAATGCTCATATTGGTTGCAGTTAAAACAAACCCTATTACCAGAAGCAACGGACTGGACTGAACGATTACCCTGAGATCCTCCAGTCTGATGAAATGGCCTGTTCCCAGGTGTAGGGGCAGACTGAGCTCTTGAAAATCGACCACTCTTGCCGGCTGAAAAACTGCTAGCCGTTTTCTGTTTCTTGGCCTCGGAATTCAACTCTGATTCCGGTGCAACCATCTCGATCGCTAGGGCGCGATCCTGATACTCCTTCAAGGTGGCACACATGAGCGGTGCCATACTCTGCCTGATATGCGGCTTCATGTGCATATTAAAATAACGGATCTTATCGGCCTTAGTCCTCACCTGATCTTTCACGAATCCTAATTGCTGATTATAAGTGATGATGGTCTGAGAAATCGGCACATCCTGAGGTGTAGCAGTAAAGAATTCCACAATCCTGCGCTCCTTGACTGGCGGTGGACAATATTCTGCTTCCATAGCAGCCTTAAATTCCTCCCAAGTGGCTATGCAGTCTCTAGGTGTCACAGCCTCCCACCATTCCACAGCTTCCTTATCCCGGAGGTACTGGGCAATAGGTACCCTCCTGTCATCGGGACAAGCTACGGCATCGAAAGTCCTGCTCAACTGAAAGAGCCAATTCTCCCAACCGAGGGAGTCAGAAGAACCCGAGAAACGAGGGGGGGTGCATCTTAGTTACTTTCTGAAGCCATTTACTAGCTTCGTCCCCTGGAGTCGGGGGCGTATTTTGGCGTCCACCCTGAGCTATCTAAGTGAGTTGGGCTACCAACTGCTGAAGTACGGCAGTAGCCCCGGCGTCGGCGTTATTACCCGACAGCACTGAATGAGAAGCCGAATCCGCAGAGGACTGAGAAAGTGAGCCTTCCTCGTTATTAGCACCACAACCACGGCCTCGGCCGTGTCCCCTAGCTGGTCTACCGCGACCTCTCAACATACTGAAGAAAATATGAAAAGAACAAGATCAGAAAAATTCACAATTCACAATTCCGAACAACGCAAGAAAACGAATTACAGAAGTATAAGAGTTCGAGGAGACTTACAGCCACGAGTCGCACAAAAAGCGGTAGCACGATGATATTAGGCTCAACGACTGACTCTAACGACATAACTGACAGACCCAAAATTAACCGACAGCCTAGGCATTCAAAACCTAAGGCTCCAATACCATAAATGTAACACCACAATTCACAAAAGGGAAATTACACGCCGTAGAACCCTCATGAGGTCTACCAGTCTAACACATGACACACATTCCGTACATGAAAATCCCAAAGAGACAATCATCAATGTAAAATGGGTCGTGGCCTCGGCCAAAACGTTTTAATAGACGTACGTGAAAATATAAGTCAATACCATATCATTGCCCACGCAGGGGACTTTAACCGAATTTAATAAAAATCAGTCAAATTCCGATACTCAAACAGTATAATGACCAAACATAAATAAAGACTCGAGCCTCATAATCATGCCAGCCCATCCTTTGCGTGCATATCCCGTGCCTGCTCCTCACCTCTTCCGGTACCTGAAATGCATAAGACACATTTCCCTCATTTAAGGGGTTAGCATTCGAATAGCTAGTACAAGTACACAATTACACTACATTATATACAAATACGATTTTACACAATCATCTCAATCAGAATTATTTGCCACAAATATTCCGGAATACTACATTGGCAATCAAATCAGTTATCAATTCATCACGATATCACAAAATCACAACTGGTATCCCGTGGCCGTACCCCTTAGTATCGACCCCCAGACATCCCGTCGAACGCTCCGGGTGGGATACCACTTCCGCGGCCGTACCCATTAATATCGACGCCCAGACATCCCATCGAACGCTCCGGGTGGAAGTTCAATCACACACGCACCCAAGTCCACTTCCGCGGCCGTACCCCTTAGTATCGACCCCCAGACATCCCGTCGAACGCTCCGGGTGGAAGGAACACAACTCACGCACCCGAAAACCACAATTTATCATTCATTTTTAAAACATAACATACATAATGGAATGTAATACATGTACTTGCCTTGGTTAACACGACGTGAAGGAAAACGGTGAACAGAAAGGTTTTGGCCCGAATAATCTTCAAAAATCCGATCCTAACACAATAATGATATACAACCAATCTCAATACTACGAAAACGTAGGAATACATCCTAGTTCTACCAGCTGGAACAATTCGTCGAACATTACTAGGGTATCGTCGAGTATAAGTGACGAATAATTAAAAAATCGGAGTTTAAATCCACAAATCCTCTAGAACCACGAAGGAATACAAGTATACAATTGAAGTCCAGTAATAACCTATGACGAATCAGATTGAAAAGGTTTAAATCGCAAGAAACCCCCAAAATTTCCCCAAAATCTCAAAACAAGGGTTTTATGAATTCTTACATTGATTCGGGTGGCGGGAGATGTTAAGAACTTGATGAATTCGCTCAAGGAATGCAGGGATGTTAGAAGATGATAATATTGGTCGAAATTGGTTCTATCTATCGCCTTGAATTGCCCAAAGCCGAAGAGAAGGTGTGAGGACGGAAAAATGACGACGCTGACTGCTGCTGTCCTATATATATGATACATAGTTAGCACACGCTAACCATCAAAACATAGCGCGCGCTAACGGAGATCGCAAGCAGTCCAGAAGCAGCCCGGCATCGCTAGCGTGCGATAGACATGTTTTACCTCGTGCTAAATACTACCCGATAGCGTACGCTACTGAAGCCTTAGCGCACGCTACCTGATGATCAGTGTGCAGGATATGAATTCAGAACCCCCACGGCCCAGTACCCTGAAATCGTTAGCGCATGCTACAAACTCCAAGTTAGCGTATGCTAACCACACAACGATAGCGCACGCAAGGAATCAAGGAGTAGCGTGCGCTACTCACGCAGCAGTCCAGTACTGCTCAGATCAGTACATTGCTGCAGACACTACGAAAATCGAAATGCAAAGCAAGGCCAGAATCCAGAAACATAAACACGGAATATTCAAGACGATGGAGCAAAGCGTTGAAAGAAAATACAATTCCGACCACCGGAGAGTCCGTAATGCGACAAAGAAAGTGAAATTCCCTAAACTTGAAATTACAAAAATGGCCCAATTGCCTGAAAATCACGATACAACGTCGGATTAACAAACCGAAAGTCTCAACACGACTAACTCAACCATACAAACTTATGCAAACCAAGAAACAGCGAAAACGAACGAGTTTTACGAGAATCGAACGTACAAACGGCAAAACATGTCATAAAATAAAATCACGTGAAAACATCACCAAAAGTCGTCCAAATGGAAAAACTCCAAGAATAAAGTAGATTCAAAATGTCGAAATGGTTACAAGCGAGTCGATGAAAATAGACATACACCAAAAATGGAAACTGTTAAAAAAGGAAAGGTACGGATATTACAAATGCGAGTCCAGGTTCGTGCTGGAGTTTTTCGACGGCAGGTCTCATCAAAGAACCCTAGGGTTTATAAGTACTACAGAAATGCCATCATACGGCGCTTCTGAGAAATTCCAAATCGGAAACTCACTTTCACCGACGTGCGCAAGATAATAGTCCGTTATGTGGCGTCTATTCGGAGGCTTTTCGATTTCCTGGAGGCTTGGGGTTTGCTTAATTACACCGGTTCTACTAAGCCCCAGCCGAAGTGGGAGGAAAAGGAGACCAAGTCGGCCCCTGCCACCGCGCAGGGCAGCGATGTATCTGACTGGAATGTTGTGTTGAATAATTTGAAAAAAATTACTTGAAAATAACAGAAAATAAATATATATATATATATATATATATATATATATTCGATATATATAGTATAAGCCCTGCAGAAAATTTGTTAGCAAATGAAATTCGCCGATCACGTATATAAAACGGAAGATTCGCTGTTGAGTACAGTTAGTCTGTCTCCTTAAAGCAAATTCGTCCTTACCACGGTGTATGACGTCTGCCTCCCAGGATAAAACAACAGCTCGATGTAATGAATCTGTGATCTGCTGCATCCTCAACGAACTAGAACAAAATCTATCTACTATCACTAACCGAAGAAGAAAAAATGAAGAAAAATATTTGGCTGTAATTTGGCTCTGAAATCCGTCCGCAAAAAATGTGTGTAAAAACGAGCCCCCTCAGCCAGGTATTTAGAGGTGAAGGCTGGAGGAGGTTGTGTGCTGGAGGAACTCTATACCGACCAAAATTGGCATTTGGAGGAACTCTAAACCGATCGAAATTGGTTTCTGGAGGAACTCTAAACCGATCGAAATACTTATCCAGATTCGATTTTATCCGGATCCGAAAAATTCGGAATTTATTAATTGAGGTATTTTCGGTAAAATAAAATTTTACCGAATAAAATTATAGTAAAAAGATAACTTCGAGATGCCGAGACATTTCGCCCAAATCGCCCTTCGACCGAGACTGACCCGACCCGACCCGAGCTGAGCCGAGCCGAGCCAAGCCGGACGGACGGACGGACGGACGGAGGCGGCGACGGCACGCGCGTGTGTGTGTGTGTGCGAGGAGCGCCTAGTCACACATCCACACATGTCTCATTTTGAACATGCCTTTGTCCATATCTCCTTATATACTCACAATTTCTCCCTTCTTTTTCCAATGTGGGATATCATCCCAAATTCATTTTTAAAGGGTTCACTTTGGAACATTATATCTCATTTATACCTTAATCATTTTGAGTGTTCTTACATGTTTTGGAAACCTCGTACGGAGTACTACATATTCCAACTAAGTCCCGACTTTAAACTCGTAGTCGAGTCCACTCAAAATTTCCTCTCAAATGGGCTGCTCAAAACACCCCATTTCCACCATTTTATCCTATATTTCCAACAATCCCCCACATGAATGAGATTGATTGTCCAGCAGCACACGTCAGACATGGAGTTGACTTGGTGATAGTTACTACGGTTAGGCATTGCATAGGATAGGTAGAGTATGCTCCTTGAACCTTCCCTCGAAAAGATATATTCTCCTTACTGGCTAGACAGTGTGACTTGATGCCTTTGAACTGTCCGACCGCTTGTGTAAGTGATCATATATCCTTCACGAGTGCCCTTCCTGATTTGTTCTGTTCTCATTATTGTGCCCATTTTGGCCGTGGAAACCGTCCTGGTTCTGCGAGAGTTTCTAAAGAATTGTGCCTTAGCAATTCTCCTTTGAAGCGGACCCTCTTCTCTCTAACATAGGTGATTCTCTTTAAGTGTTTTGAGTAAACCCGTATTTTACTCCACCCGACTATACGTTGTCGACTTAAGAATCATTAAAAGCATAATCTTAACCTCTCCCTACGGGTATCACTGTTTTCATCCTAGGAATGGTCGGTTCGGGGTAACCCCCACAGTAATCGTGCCCAGTTTTATGAATTGGTTGTCCCATTGAATCTAGATCTTGGGATCTCTAGTCAGATTAGGTTGGGTATCCTCCATAAAACCATTAGCTCAAGGCAGTAGACCCATTCCTCTTGATGATTTATTAACAAGGTCTCTTGATAACCCTTTGGTTAGCGGATTCGCAATGTTATCCTTTGATGACACATAATCAATAGTGATAACTCCTGTTGATATCAATTGTCTAATGGTATTATGTCTCCTCCTTATGTGACGAGACTTACCATTGTACATTACGCTTTGTGCCCTGCCAATCACAGATTGACTATCGCAATGAATACATATTGCGGTCACAGGCTTTGCCCATCTTGGAATATCTTATAGAAAATGGTGTAGCCATTCTCCCTCTTCTACACATTTATCTAAGGCTATAAACTCGGATTCCATCGTTGATCGAGATATGAGTGTCTGTTTTGAAGATTTCCATGCCACTGCTACACCGGCTAGTGTGAATACATATCCACTTGTAGACTTGGAGCCTTTTATATCAGATATCCAATTTGCATCACTATATCCTTCAAGTACTGCTGGATATTTGGTATAGTGCAGCCCATACTCTCGAGTACCCCTTAAGTATCTTAGTACCCTTATGATCCCCTTTCAGTGATCCTTTCTGGGGTTGCTCGTGTATCTACTTAGTTTACTAACTGAGTAGGCTATGTCTGGTCTTGTACAGCTCATTAAGTACATCAGACTTCCTATTATGCGTGAGTATTCGAGTTGAGATATTCCTTCACCCTTATTCTTGGATAGTCTCAATGTTATATCCACAAAGGTTTTGGCTGTGCCCGAGTCATCTTTATTAAATCTTTCAAGGATTTTGTCCACATAGTGGGCTTGACTGAGCATGAGACATTCCGACGTTCGTGTGATTTTAATCCCTAAAATTACTTCTGCGAGTCCCATATCCTTCATATCAAATCTCGACCTCAGCATATCTTTGGTCGATTTGATTATTCTTTCATTACTTCCGGTAATGAGTAAGTCATCTACATATAGACTCAAAATGACGTAGCCATTTTCTGTGTCTTTCACATATACACATTTGTCGGATTCATTAATTTTGAAGCCACCGCTAATCATGACATGATCAATTTTTTCATGCCACTGTTTTGGTGCCTGCTTCAATCCGTACAATGATTTTACGAGCTTGCAGACTTTCCTTTCTTGTCCAGGAGTAGAGAACCCCTCGGGTTGTTCCATGTAGATTTCCTCTTCTAAGTCCCCATTAAGAAAGGCAGTCTTAACATCTATTTGATGAACTTCTAAGCCTCGTAATGCTGCGATGGCAAGTATCATCCTGATGGAAGTTATTCTCATCACAGGAGAGTAAGTATCAAAATAGTCTAGGCCTTCACGTTGGTTATATCCCTTTGCTACGAGCCTAGCCTTATATTTATCAACTGCTCCATCTTTCAATTTCTTCTTTAAAATCCACTTATTTCCTAATGGTTTACAATTAGGAGGTAATTCCACTAGTTCCCAAGTATGATTCTGTAATATAGAATCAATCTCTTCTTTGATAGCCTCCTACCATAGAGGTCCATCCGTCGAGCTTACAGCTTGTTTGTAAGTCTGAGGAGCCTTTTCGAGCAGGTAGGTGATGAAATCTGGTCCGTAAGATTTCTCCGTCCTTTGTCGCTTGCGCCTTCTAGGTTAGTCCTCATTATCCATTATTTGGTCTTCATTATCTTCATCCATTAGTTCAGAAGTCCGTTCGGATAAGATAAGGGGTTCACTTGCAGTCTTGCAAGAAAAGATATTCTCAAAGAATGACGCATTCCTTGATTCCATAATCATATTCTTGTGAATCTCAGGCACTTTGGATTCATGCACAAGAAATCGGTAAGCATTGTTGTTATGTGCATATCCAATGAAAATGCAGTCAACCATTTTTGGGCCTATTTTAACTTTCTTAGGAGTAGGTATCAGCACCTTTGCTAGACACCCCACACACTTTCATGTAATTGTAGGAAGGCTTGAATCCTTTCCACATTTCATAAGGAGTTTTGTCTCCGTTCTTACGGCATATCTTGTTTAAGAGATAATTCGCCGTTAAGATGGCCTCTCCCCACATATTTTGCGGCAGCCCTGAATTTAGTAATATCGCATTCATCATCTCTTTCAGAGTGCGATTCTTATGTTCCGCCATGCCATTTGACTGTGGTGCATATGGGGCAGTGACTTCATGAATAATCCCATGTTGCGAGCAAAATTCGCCAAATGGTTCCACATATTCACCTCCGCGGTCACTTCTCAAGATTTTTATCTTAGCATTCAATTGATTCTCAACTTCCGTTTTATAGAGAACGAATTTCTCTATGGCTTCATCTTTGCTTTTAAGCAAGTATACATGGCAATATTTAGTACAATCATCCATGAAAGTAATAAAATATTTGTTTCCACGTCTAGTTTGAACAAACTTCAAATCACATAGGTCGCTATGTATTAATTCTAAAGGTTTGGTGTTTCTTTACACTTGTCGGAATGGAGATCGAGTTAATTTTGCCTCTACACAAGTTTCACACTTGTGGTTTAAATCAATTTTAAACTTTGGTATGTGTTCTAATGCAATTAGTCTACGCATTGCATTAAAATTAACATGTCCTAATCTAGCATGCCATAAATTAGGAGACTCAAGCAAGTAAGCAGAAGAATTCTTCATTTCATTATTTTTGATAGTCATTACATTGAGCTTAACTAGCCATCACATTTATATCCCTTGCCTATAAACACACCATTTTTCGACAAAATAACTTTATCGGACTCGAAAACTGTTCTAAAGCCATGCTTCATCAACAAGGTACCAGAAATAAGGTTCCTTCGAATATCAGGCACATATAACACACGTTTAAGAGTCACTTCCTTTCTAGACGTCATCTTTAAGATCATCGTGCCTTCGCCCAAGATAGTTGAGGTTGCAAAATTTCCCATATACAGTATATCACCGGCATCCGTTTCTTCCAAGAAGGAGAACATAGTCTTGTTGGCACATATATGCCTAGTTGCTCCAGTGTCAATCGACCACTCTTTGGTGTTTGAGCCAACTAGGTTCACTTCGGAGATCATAGCACATATGTCAAGATGTTCCACTTGTTCGGTAATCAGATGTGCTGCATTACCCTCCTTTTTCTTTGGTTTCTTTGGCAGCCTGCAGTCGGCCGCCCTATGACCCATCTTTTCACAGTTGTAGCATTTTCCAAGGAATTTTTCTTTCTTTTTCCCAATTCCTCCTTTAGGTCCCAGCTTGGTTCCTTTTCCATTGTTGACTTTCTTGGATGTCTGTCCAGTTTCCACAACATTGGCCTTTGCCACAACAATATTTACTTTCTTCTCTGATCCTCGGTTGTCTTTCTCTATGCGAAGTCTAACGATCAGATCTTCCATGCTCATATCATTGCGCTTGTGCTTTAGATAATTCTTAAAATCTTTCTAAGTCGGGGGAAATTTTTCAATCACAGCAGCCACTTGGAAGGATTCGCTAATGACCATTCCTTCAGCATGGATTTCGTGAATGATCACTTGCAGCTCTTGTACCTGACTCACTACAGTCTTGGAGTCCATCATCTTGTAATCGAGAAACCGTCCAACAATCCACTTCTTAGCACCGGCGTCCTCGATTTTGTATTTATGGTCTAGTGAGTCCCATAACGCCTTAGCTGATTTAGCACTGCTGTACACGTTGTACAGTGAATCGGCAAGGCCATTCATCACATAGTTCCGGCACAGATAGTCAGAAGTTTTCCATGCGTCAATGGCCATCAGAGTTTGTTGGTCACTATCCTCGTCATATTTTGGCGCATCCTCCTTGAGGAATCGAGACAAGCCTAGAGTGGTCAGATAGAACATCAACTTCTGCTGCCATCTCTTGAAATTCTGCCCGTTGAATTTCTTTGGTTTGTCCGCATGGTTGACTGGAACCGAAACCGAAGTAGTTATCGGAATCGAAGCTGTACCCGATCCAATTATTAGAGGCGCACCTCCAGTCGCTGAACCCGAGCTGATTTTCTGAGGCGAACCTCCAGAAACATCCATAGACAGTGTTGTGTTTTGAGAATCCATACTGATTAGCTTTACGAAAATAGATCTGTTTTAATCAAGTAAAAAGGAATTTGCTTTAAGATTGTTGAATAATTTGAAAACAATTACTTGAAAATAACAGAAAATAAATATATATATATATATAGTATAAGCCCTGTAGAAAATTTGTTAGCAAACGAAATTCGCCGATCACGTATATAAAACGGAAGATTCGCTGTTGAGTCCAGTTAGTCTGTCTCCTTAAAGCAAATTCGTCCTCACTACGATGTATGACGTATGCCTCCCAGGATAAAACAACAGCTCGATGTAACGAATCTGTGATTCGCTGCACCCTCAACAAACTAGAACAAAATCTGTCTAGTATCACCGATCGAAGAAGAAAAAATGAAGAAAAATATTTGGTTGTAATTTGGCTCTGAAATCCGTCTGCAAAAAATGTGTGTAAAAACGAGCCCTCTCAGCCGGGTATTTATAGGTGAAGGCAGGAGGAGGTTGTGTGCTGGAGGAACTCTATACCGACCGAAATTGGTATCTGGAGGAACTCTAAACCGATCGAAATTAGTTTCTGGAGGAACTCTAAACCGATCGAAATACTTATCCAGATTCGATTTTATCCGGATCCGAAAAATTCAGAATTTATTAATTGAGGAATTTTCGGTAAAATAAAATTTTACTGAATAAAATTGCAGTAAAAAGATAACTTCAATACGCCGAGACATTTCGCCCAAATCGCCCTTCGACCGAGACCGAGACCGACCCGACCCGACCCGAGCCGAGCCGAGCCGGACGGCGGCGGCGGCGGCGCGCGCGTGTGTGTGTGCGCGAGGTGCGCCTAGTCACACATCCACACATGTCTCATTTTGAACATGCCTTTGTCCATATCTCCTTATATACTCATAATTTCTCCCTTCTTTTTCCAATGTGGGATAGCATCCCAAATTCATTTCTAAAGGGTTCACTTTGGAACATTATATATCTCATTCATACCTCAATCATTTTGAGTGTTCTTACATGTTTTGGAAATCGCGTATGGAGTACTATGTATTCCAACCAAGTCCCGACTTTAACTCGTAGTCGAGCCCACTCAAAATTTTCTCTCAAATGGGCTGCTCAAAACACTCCATTTCCTCCATTTTATCTTATATTTCCAACAATCCCCCACATGAATGAGATTGATGGTCCAGCAGCACACGTCAGACACGGAGTTGACTTGGTGATAGTTACTACGGTTAGGCATTGCATAGGATAGGTAGAGTATGCTCCTTGAACCTTCCCTCGAAAAGATATATTCTCCTTACTGGCTAGACAATGACTAGATGCCGTTGAACTGTCCGACCGCTTGTGTAAGTGGTCGTATATCCTTTACAAGTGCCCTTCCTAATTTGTTCTGTTCTCATTATTGTGCCCATTTTGGCCGTGGACACCGTCCAGGTTCTGCGAGAGTTTCTAAAGAATTGTGCCTTAGCAATTCTCCTTTGAAGCGGCCCCTCTTCTCTCTAACATAGGTCATTCTCTTTAAGTGTTTTGAGTAAACCTGTATTTTACTCCACCCGACTATACGTTGTCGACTTAAGAATCATTAAAAGCATAAGCTTAACCTCTCCCTACGGGTATCACTGTTTTCATCCTAGGAATGGTCGGTTCGGGGTAACCCCCACAGTGATCGTGCCCATTTTTACGAATTGGTTGTCCCATTGAACCTAGATCTTGGGATCTCCAGTCAGCTTAGGTTGGGTATCCTCCATAAAACCATTAGCTCAAGGCAATAGACCCATTCCTCTTGATGATTTATTAACAAGGTCTCTTGATAACCCTTTGGTTAGCGGATCCGCAATGTTATCCTTTGATGACACATAATCAATAGTGATAACTCCTGTTGATATCAATTGTCTAATGGTATTATGTCTCCTCCGTATGTGACGAGACTTACCATTGTACATTACGCTCTGTGCCCTGCCAATCGCAGATTGACTATCGCAATGAATACATATTGCGGTCACAGGCTTTGCCCATCTTGGAATATCTTCTAGAAAATGGTGTAGCCATTCTCCCTCTTCTACACATTTATCTAAGGCTATAAACTCGGATTCCATCGTTGACCGAGATATGAGTGTCTGTTTTGAAGATTTCCATGCCACTGCTACACCGGCTAGTGTGAATACATATCCACTTGTAGACTTGGAGTCTTTTATATCATATATCCAATTTGCATCAATATATCCTTCAAGTACTGCTGGATATTTGGTATAGTGCAGCCCATACTCTCGAGTACCCCTTAAGTATCTTAGTACCCTTATGATCCCCTTCCAGTGATCCTTTCCGGGGTTGCTCGTGTATCTACTTAGTTTACTGAGTAGGCTATGTCTGGTCTTGTACAGCTCATCAAGTACATCAGACTTCCTATTATGCGTGAGTATTCGAGTTGAGATACTCCTTCACCCTTATTCTTGGATAGTCTCAACGTCATATCCACAGGGGTTTTGGCTGTGCCCGAGTCATCTTTATTAAATCTTTCAAGGATTTTGTCCACATAGTGGGCTTGACTCACCATGAGACCTTCCGATGTTCGTGTGATTTTAATCCCTAAAATTACATCTGCGAGTCCCATATCCTTCATATCAAATCTCGACCTCAGCATGTCTTTGGTCGATTTGATTATTCTTTCATCACTGCCGGTAATGAGTAAGTCATCTACATATAAACACAAAATGACGTAGCTATTTTCTGTGTCTTTCACATATACACATTTGTCGGATTCATTAATTTTGAAGCCACCGCTAATCATGACATGATCAAATTTTTCATGCCACTGTTTTGGTGCCTGCTTCAATCCGTACAATGATTTTACAAGCTTGCAGACTTTCCTTTCTTGTCCAGGAGCAGAGAACCCCTCGGGTTGTTCCATGTAGATTTCCTCTTCTAAGTCCCCATTAAGAAAGGCAGTCTTAACATCCATTTGATGAACTTCTAAGCCTCGTAATGCTGCGATGGCAAGTATCATCCTGATGGAAGTTATTCTCGTCACAGGAGAGTAAGTATCAAAATAGTCTAGGCCTTCACGTTGGTTATATTCCTTCGCTACGAGCCTAGCCTTATATTTATCAACTGCTCCATCTTTCAATTTTTTCTTGAAAATCCACTTATTTCCTAATGGTTTACACTTAGGAGGTAATTCCACTAGTTCCCAAGTATGATTATGTAATATAGAATCAATCTCTTCTTTGATAGCCTCCTTCCATAGAGGTCCATCCGTCGAGCTTACGGCTTCCTTGTAAGTCTGAGGAGCCTTTTCGAGCAAGTAGGTGATGAAATCTGGTTCGTACGATTTCTCCGTCCTTTGTCGCTTGCTCCTTCTAGGTTCGTCCTCATTATCCATTGTTTGGTCTTCCTTATCTTCATCCATTAGTTCAGAATTCCATTCGGATGAGATAAGGGGTTCACTTGCAGTCTTGCAAGGAAAGATATCCTCAAAGAATGATGCATTCCTTGATTCCATAATCGTATTCTTGTGAATCTCAGGCACTTTGGATTCATGCACAAGAAATCGGTAAGCATTGCTGTTGTCTGCATATCCAATGAAAATGTAGTCAACCGTTTTTGGGCCTATTTTAACTTTCTTAGGAGTATGTATCAGCACCTTTGCTAGACACCCCCCACACTTTCATGTAATTGTAGGAAGGCTTGACTCCTTTCCATAATTCATAAGGAGTTTTGTCTCCGTTCTTACGGCATATCTTGTTTAAGAGATAATTCGCCGTTAAGATGGCTTCTCCCCACATATTTTGCGGCAGCCCTGATTTAGTAATATCGCATTCATCATCTCTTTCAGAGTGCGATTCTTACGTTCCGCCACGCCATTTGACTGTGGTACATATGGGGCAGTGACTTGATGAATAATCCCATGTTGCGAGCAAAATTCGCCAAATGGTTCCACATATTCACCTCCGTGGTCACTTCTCAAGATTTTTATCTTAGCATTCAATTGATTCTCAACATCCTGTTAGGAGTATGCCCTCGAATGCCACTCAGAGGTTGTTGAGTGAGGGCATTGTACTTGTAATTATGTAAACCATTTATATAAGGCAAATGAATGTTTCTTTATTTACTGGTAGTTACTGGCATTCCTAACTCGTAAATAAACATATAGAAACTAGTCCGTGTATTTGAGAGCAAAACATTCCACTCCTTATTGGATAAGGGGTCGCACCGGAAAGGTTATAGCTCAAATACTTAATCGTCGCAAGTCGATGAAACTTGGTAGGCGTTAAGTTTATGTGAAGACTTGTATGACGTGTTCTTTGACATGGAGAGTGCACTCGAACACTAATGGTTAGTGGGATCACACGTTATAGGTATGCTAATCGATTAGTATACTCGAACCGACTCACCCTCGATTCGTCACATGGATTTCACTCGGATACCAATGACGGAATCGAAAGGTTGTGATAGGTATTCGTGAACCTTCGACTTGAGGATTTAGTAGGGATGTGCTTGTGACGTCAAGATTTTCATTAGAGTAGTTCGACCACGTAAACCTAAGGCGGGGTCAACCTCGACGTGCATCTTGACGGGCAAGTAGCAGTCCCATCAATACCAAGATAGAATTCTTTCTCCCGTTAGTGAGCGGGTTATATGTCCTATGCGGTTATTGGCAGATGAGATCATAAGTATTTGGCCAAAGCATTGGAGCTAGTTGTATTAGATACACGACAGCTCGATGATCTCGATTTGCATTAACGCATGCAAAGCGTCAAGTACAGATAGGGTTTGACTGACCGTGACCCTATAACTTGATCAGGACATTTGAAAGAAGGGTTTATACGTATACTGGTATTCACGACAGAATGGTTCTTGAATGATCCTAATCATTCGTTCTCGATCGAGTGCAGTGTAGGCCACCAGGCTGGCTAGGTGGTGCTACTACTCTTTGGTTCCTCCCATTGCTGACTGAGACGGACCTACCGAGTCGCGCATTAGGATTGACGAAGGAATGAATTGAGCTAATTCTCTCATTATGAATATTAGATATTGGATATATAAATTTGGGACATTGGATGTTTTAATCGATTTATCGGATAAATTGATTTACGGCTTAATGGATTAAATATATCACTGGGTGATTAATTTAATTCATGAATATAATTATTTCTTGGAGAAATTAATTATGTTATTTTGTGTTTGATATGTTTAATTAATTGGATTAATTAATCGACACAAATACATCGAAAAGAATCGGAGTTTATCTGTTTGGACTCACGGGAGTCCAAAACGAACCGAACTCATTCGTTTTTCATGATAGCCGCCCCATTATGCTTCCACCCACTTTCCCATTGTCTTTTCTTCCACTTATTAAATGATGATAATGACTTGGTGGGACAAGACTTCATGTTACATGGGTTGTACACATGAGGGTGGAAATAATATAAGATGATGTCTTTGACAAACTCTCCCACACTTGATTCCATTTCCAACGTGAGGTTGAAGAGGAGAGAGAGATAGAAGTCTTCTTCTTCATCTTCTTTATTCATCTTCTTCATTCATCTTCTTCATAACTTCTTAGAGAAATTTTGTGAGGAAATATTGAGAGAGATAGATATTCATACACTTAGAGTGATATTAATATCTATAACAAGCTTCATCTCCTAGCTCTAGCCGTATCCTCGGAGGATAGCAAGGTGTTGTCATTCCGTTCGTTTTCCGGCGCGTGGCAAGTAGAGACGCGGTGCTTTCGGCGTTGGATCGTTCAAGGGCTTGAAGCGGAATAGATTCGTAGAGATCAAGCAAAGCTTGGGGAATAGCTCAAGAGAAGGTTATCCATCTAATCAACGGACTACAAGGGTGAGTTTCTATATCTCTTGTTATTCGTTTTGATATTCGTATATACGTAGCTCGATCGATCCTCGTAGGGATTCGGATCGAATTAATTTTCGTTTTACCGCCTACTGGCCTTCGTTTTAGGCACCGAATACCAACAGTGGTATCGGAGCGTAGGTCTTGCGATCGTATATACGATATTGGCATTTGGAATGCTCGATTAGATAGTGAATGATTTGGAATCATTTTAGTCATAATCGTGGTATATGTTTTTCGTTCGTAATAATGTATTTTTCGTAAGTTTATGTCTAAATATAAATCTTAAGTTTCTGGGAAATATGATTTATATTGAAGATATGAAAGTCGGAAAATATTGATATTGGATATCCAAATAAAATCTAGCCCCAATCGTCGTCGACGATTTTTGGACAAAAAGGGTAACTGCCGAGAGTGACTCGGCCGTGTCTGGTGACACGGTCGTGTCCGAAGTCTGCCAAGTCATCGCCAGGCGACGACCGTGTCTGGGTGACTCGGTCGCAGGCCGCCGGCATCTTCCGAGCGTGACTCGGCCGTGCAGTCTGGCTTGGTAGCCGCCGAGGGTGACTCGGTCATGCAGCCGATTTTCACCCGGCTCGATTTTTCCGTGTATTCTTAAAAATTAATCTCCGCACATTAAATTGGATTTAATATGATTAAAATGATTTATGGTATTTCATTTTATAAGGGAAATTTGATTAATTGGAATATTTATAGTCGATCAATTATTTTTGAACGTTATCAAATTACCGATTGTGAATCGATTGGATCGGTTCGTATTGTTGATTGGATCAATGTATCTCTACGCTTTCCATTTATATAGTATTTATTGGATGAATGCTTTTTGAATGGGGATGTGGTTCGTGGACTTAGATTTGAATCGTTCGTTTTATTCGATTGGGTTGTAAAGGCCGTTTTGAGCCTATTTATTTTACTAGAAATGTTTGTATCTAGGATGCAATTTTCGATGTAAAATTTATATGTAATGACGAAGACCGGAGGAAGATCCATTTCGAGAAGACGAAGATTCAAGACGAAGACTTGTAATTAGATTACGAAGTTTTTGTTTTCTAGGAACGGTCCATGAACCACATGTTGGTAGCAAGTAGGTTGTGAAAGGTTGTTTCATATTGTATGAATGCCACAAACGCGCTAATATGATTAATGTGCAAAGTGTAACGTTAATCGCGAAAATTCTCCCACAATAAATAATTAAGTTTATAAGGTTTCAAGGTTTTCCTTCCCTCCATCGAGTTTTCGGGAAATTGAAATCCAAACCGGATGTGCTATGCTTCCGAGTTATCGGGGTAGTCGTTCGGGGAGGACGGATAAATTACCGGGAGCGCATTGGATGCATTCGGTTGGAGCAAATTTTATCCCTAGAAACCTGATAGGTTACCGGATAAGATTCAATTGTGAAACTGATTTGCGTCGATGGTATAAACTTAACTTGTTCACGAACCATAGAAATCGTATAGGTTGAGGGGAGTGAACAAGGGGAAAAAGAAGATCGAATCATCCATTAGATGGGTTGGTGTTGGACACCACTTTATGAAAATTAATAGACTAGAAACCTGTTCGGTTGCCCTCTATTAAGATTTATAAAGAACTCGATCACTACTATGAAGTAGAGCGACGATACTTCCGGATATCACATGGGAGTGTGTTATTCCGATAAAAATATTGGGAGCTGGGTAACAAGAATAGAAAAGACCTTAAATTCTATACTCAACATAATTGAATGAGTCACTAATTAATCTGTTATACTTAATGCAGACAAATCTCAATATGACAATGAATCCACTCCCAATTCTACTCGAAAAGAACACCTTAATGGGACTTAACTTTGTGGATTGGCTCCGCAATCTGATGATTGTCCTCAGTATAGAGGCACTGGGATACGTCTTGGAGACGGACATTCCGGCGCCTCCTATGCGGACTCGAGCCAATCAGGAAGAGATTGAAAACCACGAAAAGTGGGTTAAGGATGACGTGAAAGTCCGTGCTTATATGATGGCTTCCATGTCTAATGAGCTTCAGAGAGCTCATGAGAAAATGACTTACGCTGGCGATTCTATCTCACTTAACCGAGCATTATGGTGAGCACAAAGAATCGCTAGATATGAGATATCCAAGCAAGCTGTTCGATGCAAGGATGAAGGAAGGTGAGAAGGTTGGGAACACGTCCTCAAAATGATATCCATGATCGAGAGATTGGAGGCTCTTGATTTTAAAATGGATACTTCTCTCCAAACCGACCTTATCCTACAGTCTCTCCGATTCCTTCTCACGGTTTGTTATGAACTTCAATCGCAATGAGATTGAATGTAACTTAGCCGGGCTAATGAACAAGCGGTGACCGCTCGGTCTCGGATGAAGACCCGCGGATGAAGGAGTGCACTTGTGATTTCTTACGGACTTCGGAAGTCTAAGAATAAGAAGAAAAAGACCAAGAAGCGGATGGACCACAAGCTAAGGACCTTAAGGGAAAGGGCAAGGCACCGATGGTTCCAAAGAACAAGAAGAAGAAGGATGCTTGTCTCAAGTGCGGTGGTGGGCCCTTTGGGCTAGAGACATCCGATTCTTCATGGCACTTGGTCTGAGAACTTTTAGTTTTGGAAACAAATTGTTACGCTCTTGTATTTTCTACTTCTGGATCTTGGATTACGGTGCTAGTTCTCATATTTGTACCGTGAATCGGGATGCGGAACAAAGTAGGAAGCTTGGAGTGGAGAAGTTATGATCACGGTCGGAAGCGGGCATAGTGTCGAGGCGACCGACATAGGATCACTTCTTTTGGGTTTAGAATCCGGCTTTGTTTTGACTTTAGAAGATGTACTTGTTTTGCCCAAGGGCACAAAACATTGTATCCATTCGGTCATGGACCGAAAAGGCTTTTCATTTTTCATTGGTGATGGTTCTGCAAAATTAATATTAGAAATAAACTAGTGGGTACTGCTACATTGTTGAATGGATTGTATCATCTAAATCTCAGCAACAAAGTAGTTGTGAATACTATAACTAGAAAACGCGGTAGGGATGAAACCAATCAAGTTTTGAAATGGCATCTTAGACTTGGTCATGTTGGTCAGACCAAGGTTTACAAGATGGAAAAAGATGGACTTATGGGTCCATTGGGATCGGATCCCTTTCCTACTTGTGAATCTTTCCTTAAAGGCAAAATGACTAAGTCCCCCTTCACAGGGACATTTCAAAGAGCCGCTGATAAACTGGGATTAATCCATACCGATGTATGTGGTGCTTTGGAAGCAGCACGTGACAGATATCAATATTGTAGGTCACAAGTCGTCCAGAAACAAGTCTAGAGGGGGGGGGGGGTGAATAGACTTGTTGAAACTCTTGAACTCTTTTTCTCGAAGAGTGAGTTTCTTCAGCTGATGATCAAACAAATGACTAGGAGTCGTTTGTTCTTGGATATGTGCGGAAGTCAGCTGATGACGAATATAAATTAACTTAATGAAACACTTTAACAATGGATGCAGCAGTTAGAGTATGATGCAGTAAAATAGTAAATGACACAGGCAGTTTATAGTGGTCTCAGAGGTGGGGTAATCCTCTACTAATCCACTTTTCTCCAAACCAGTTGGAGATGAATTCACTATAATTCTCAACCAGTGATAAATATTACAGTGATTCACTACACACTACAATGACTTCCAACCGGTGGAATTCCGTGCCGTTGTACACAAACTTGTTGCCTTGCACCTCTTGATCCGCGATCCTCGGATGCCTTCTGATCTGCTACTTCAACCAGTGAAGTACCCCGTACTCAAGATTTAAAGACAAGAGTGTTTGTCTTCTCCAACTAAAGAGCTTCCTTGAATATGAACTTTTGGATCTGGTCTTTTTCTCGATGCTATTTGATTGCTTAGGATTGCTTTGTTTGCTTTGATCGCTTAGAGTATAAGTTCGCACCGGTGGTTGCTCAGTTTCAAATCTCTGGATATATATATATCACGATCTCCGAGCTTCTTCCTTGTAGCCGTTGCAAATCTGAACAAATCCGTCCGTTGGAGGGAGACTTCATTGTTTAATCTTTTCTGAACGTTGCAAGGCTGGATTCCCATTATTTAATTTTATCTTCCGACCGTTGTGATGACTTCTGCATGTGAGCGCCGAATCTTTTGAATATAAAAGGATTAAAGTCTTCACGGTGGGTCAGGATGATTTAAATAAATCATATCTCTTGCGGGAATCACTCCAATTTGTCTCTTCACGTTGCATGTGAGCTTTCCGTAATATTTGACTTTTCAAAGCATGCTGACGTGGACTTGGAGTACTAGGCTGTAGTTGAGTAGACTGATGTGCAGCTTACTTCTCTGCAGGTAGGTCGTCTCGGCTGTATACTGTTTGAGACTTGTCTGATCAGGTGACTTCCCTGAGGTACCTTGGCTGCAGTCTGGTCAAACTTCTCTGATAAATTTTAGTTGACCAGGGCTACTCTGATTGGAGTCGGCTGTACTTCTCTGATAGACTAGACTGTACTTTAGTACTTAGCCGATTTTCAGCCTAACTAACTTTGGCCTACAGAAGACACTCATTTGGTTCTTCTTTACATATTGCCAATTTTATACTTAACACATTTTGGCCTATGGAAGATACTCATTTGGTTCTTCCTTACATTTCGCCAATTAATAAACATTTGATTCTAAATTAATGACATCATCAAAATCTAACAAGTATTCCTAACAAATTCCCCCTATTTTGATGATGGCAAAACTAAGTAAGAAATCAAATGGCCAAGTCTGCACTTAAGTGCAAGACAAAACTGAAATCAGTCTAATATTGAGACAACTGGAAAATTGTCATTCAACAGACTGTTCATAAAATTTTCTGACTTTTATCATTGAAATTATACAAGATTGTTTTAAGTACAGAAAAATAAAATTACAAGAAAGAAAATATATAAAATCATCTGCCTCTTCCTCTGCCTCTTCGAACAGGCTGCTTGGCAGGTCTGAATGGTTTGGCTCCAATGGGTCTTACCTTGACTGGAGCAAGGCCATACTTCCTTTTCACCACTAGAGCTGCGAAATCCTGCTCCTCCTGCGATCTGAATTTGTTTTCAAGGAAGACTCGCTTGATTTCCTCCTGGAGTTGTAGTTCATCAAGTTCACCATCCATGCGGATTGGTGCTTCTTCAGCTCTGAATTTAGGGATCATGGGAAAAGCTTTTTGATCTTTTGCATGCTTCTTTAGAATAGCCCAAAGCTTGGGATGAACTGCTTCCATCCAGTTAATGAAAATCTCCTGTGGGGAGAGTTTGTCATCTTGAAGTAGTTCCCAGACGTAAAAGTCTCTGATGAACTTCTTCCTAGCAGCTCCCCACATTTCAATAGCTTCAAGTGGGCAGAAATCTTCAACATACCACAGCTCCAGACCTTCCCACTCAAGAGTAGGTTCGAAGCCGCCTCTGGTCCTTCTGCGCTTCCCTTCAGGCTGGTCAGCCTTGTCTTCTGAATCTACAGGTTCCTTCCTTTTCAGGCTAGATGGTCCTTCAATCTGAGGGACATCCTGCTTTTTCTTACTTCTAATTTCTCTTCCTTCCCCCTGAATCCTCTCTTCCCCCTTTTTGCCAGCATCAATGAGGGTTGTTAATTGTTGCTCCATGCGGCTCATCCAGTCAGACATGCCAAAAGGCATTCTGTTGTTTGTAGGAGGAGGAGGCTGAGGGATCTGTCTCTGCAGCAAGGTGTCGATTTTGGCATTAATGGTCTGAAGGTCAGGAGTGACCTGTGTTGATAGCAGCTCCCCAATGGTGTCTCTGACAATCTGCTTGATCAGCTCAGTCATGGTGGGTGATAACTGAGCTGATGGGGAGTGTTCTCCTGATCCTTCAGCAATGGAGCCACTAGACTGCAGGCTCCTGGCTGCAGCCGGTAGGTCAGATAGAGTCTTCTCCGGGGTCCCTGACCTGGAGTCCTCTGCCAGCTCAGCGTCTAGGCTGGTGTACCGGGGAGGTACAACAACCCTATCTGCAGCTTCGTTGGTAGGCTCTGGCTCCTTCTCTGGCTCCTTTTCTCTTTCTTCCTCTTTCCCTTCTTCTTCTTCAGATTTCTCTTTTTCTTTTTCTCCAGATTTTTCTTTTTCTTTCTCCTCATCTTCTGCTTTTTCATCTCCAGCCGCCACACCAGCTCCTCCTTCACCTCCATCATCATGATCATCATCATCATCATCCTTAGCATCATCTTTTTCCTTCTCTCCTTCATCATCATCATCATCCTCCTTATTTTCTTCTTCTTTTTCTTGCTCCACTTCTTCTCCTTCTTCTTCATCTTCCTCATCTTCCACTTCTTCTGTTTTTTCAATTTCCTCTGTCTCCTTTTCAACTGGTATGTTTTCTTCTTGTTCTTCTTTTGCTTCTTCATCCTCCTCAACCAAATTGATAATTTCATTTTCTTCATCAACTTCTTCTATCCTAATCTCCTTTTCTACTTTCTCTTCTTCCTCTTCTCCAAAAGTACCATCAAAAACACTCAACATTATAGAATGGATAAAATGGTCCATGTTTGTCTCAAAATGTGACATGAACCAGTTATCCTGGAGGAGTAAAGCCAAATCTGACTCTTTGCAAAAATCAGTCAGAACATCCTCCGTGGCTTGGGGGTATTCCCAACCACTAGTTTCAATAAAAATTTGAAAATTTGTAAAGGCCATGGTTTTAAGAGCTTTCCACTCCTTAAAAATATTGACAAAGGAATGTTTTTCTGCTTGTGGCTTGACAAGCTGAAGTTGTTCTATGGAAAGATTAAAAGTGTTATTTTCCAAAAGATTGAATGTGTGTCTGCCGAGGATAGATATAACAAGACCTGCTTCCTCTTCTTCGGTCATGTATACTGGAAAAGTAATGACAGTACAATTCGGGTTTCGGTGTGCAGTGCGGGCAAGTGCAGGTGGTGGAGGCCGGGCGATGGATCGTATGATGTTCGTGCTCTCCTTCAACTGGCTGCGGCTTCCTTGGCCTCTTTGGAGAGGGTTCAGGTGATGACTGCAGGTTGGAAGGTCCTTCTGGGGCTGGTCCCCTTCTCTTGAAACGGATGGCGATTGGAGTATCATCAGACTCATTCTCGGACTCGACTGCAGTTCCCATCTCAGCTGCAGGTTGGTCCGAGTCTGATAGATCGTACCTTGGGCAAAAGCTCGAGTCTGGTAAATCCTTCAATATCTGGGCTGCCCTCCCAGTGACTCCAACCTTTTTCTTGTCGTGGTCCATATGACCTAACCTCTTGTTTGGGTGGAAAGGGTCAATGTTTCCCTTGGCCACTCCAGTCTGCTCCAAGAACCAACTAAGATGCGTTCCGAACGCCAACTTAGTCTTGAACTTCTTCTCTCCCTCGAGCCAATCGACCTTGTTCACTTCACGAACAAGTTGCCTGAAAATGTAATCGGCCCAATCTACTTCCTCTCGCTGAATTAATGCACCCAACACCATGAATTTTGAGGATGATAGTTGGTCATAGCTTCCTGCCATTCCCATGACTATCTTATTTGTGATGTCCAGAGCGACTCGATAAACTCTTTTCAACTCATTTCTCTTCGCCGTGAACTTCAATTTCTCAGGGACATTTTCGAGCTTAATCGTCTTCCACGTTTCGGCGGGTGATTGTTTGAGTGCTTCGACCGCCAAACCGCGATTTTTCATCCCGAATACAGAGCGAATCTTCTCTGTATCTATGGTGACTGGTACTCCACCGATCGTGCTCTGAATCCCGTGCTGAATCAGGTAAGCGTTGCGGTAAAATTCAACCACATCTTCCTTGAACAAGTGTTGAGGGTTGATTTCGAGAAACGGATAGATTCCGTTCAGTTTCATCGCCCGGATTAAGTCGAGCATATCAAAGTCCTCTAGGTTTGCTTCCAGTAATCCTTCGAAATCGATGACCATGGAGAAGATAACCTGGTCCTTCATCGCCTTCAAGTTTGCTCCGTCAAAAGATGCCATTTCTGCAAAAAGATTTTAGGATTTAGTGTGTATTTTGCTCTGTAAATTTTAGGGTTTCTGAAAGCGTAAAGAGGAAAGTGAAAGGGTTTTCTTCCTTATAAAGAAGATGAAGTGACGTTTGGATTAGTTTATTATAAGTTTAAACGGTGGTACACCTTTTCATATTCTTTTGAATTTCAAATTTGAATCGGTGGCCCCATTTAAAATTTGACGGTTGATTCTGATTGGCCACCGTAGAGGTTAATTAAATGGGCGTGTGACGCGTGTATTTAAAATTGCCACTTGGCTCATAAAATGTATTTTTAAATGCTATTTCTTAAGCCAAAATAATATTATAAATATGGCAGATAAAAATGAAAATTAGAGATCAGTTTAGAGAACTTAGCTGGTCTGATTCGTTGACTGTTGACCGCTCTGCTACAGGTGAGTTTGACTTCTCGCCTGGTATTCTGTACAGCTAAGTTGCTTCGACTGGCCTTCGTCTTCGCTTTGCATCGGCTTAGGGTGATTAAGGGGAGTCGTCCTTCAACTTGCTTCAGAACTAGATTCCCAATCTAGTAATCCAAGGTCTCTGCTCAGCTCTAGGAATCTTTCTTCTGGCAGGGGTTTGGTGAAGATGTCAGCTATTTGGTAGTCTGTGCTGACTCTTTCAACTCTAACCCTTTTGTTAAGCACGTGGTCTCGAATAAAATGGTGCTTAACGTCAATGTGCTTCGTCCTTGAGTGCAAAACCGGATTGTTGGTTATTGCAATAGCACTATTGTTGTCACACCATATAGGAACTTCGTTGGCAATAATATTGTAGTCCCTTAACTGTTGTCTGATCCATAGAATCAGGCACTGCTGACTACTATGACTAGGTATTCGACTCTGTAGTGGAGATACAGTTAGAAACATGCTTCTTGCTAAACCAGGATATCAGTCTGGTTCCTAGGAATTGACACGTTCCACTAGTGCTCTTCCTATTGATTTTGCATCCGGCGAAATCCGCATCTGAGTATCCTGATAGCTCGAAGTTGTCATCTTTGGGATACCACAGTCCAACATTAATGGTAGACTTTAGGTACTTAATTATTCTCTTGGCTGCATCTAGGTGTGATTGCTTCGGCTTGGACTGGAATCTTGCACAAACTCCAACTGCATATGATATGTCTGGCCTGCTTGCAGTTAGGTACAGAAGAGATCCGATGAGTCCTCTGTAGTGGGTTGAGTCCACTGATATTCCTGCCTCGTCTGCATCCAGGTGAGTACTTGTGCTCATTGGAATTCTTGCGGGTTTGGCTGATTCCATTCCATATCTCTTGATGAGATCTCGGGTATACTTTGCCTGGTTGATGAAAATTCCTTTTTCCATCTGCTTAACTTGTAATCCGAGAAAGAAATTAAGCTTTCCCATCATACTCATCTCGAATTCTCCTTGCATGAGGTTGGAGAATTTCTCACATAGTTCTGGATTGGTTGACCCGAATATGATGTCATCCACATAAATCTGAACTATTAGAATGTGGCCTTCGTGCTCCACTCTAAATAGGGTCTTGTCCACTTTTCCTTTGCAAAATCCATTTTTCTCAAGAAACACAGACAGTGTTTCATACCATGCTCTCGGTGCTTGCTTGAGTCCATACAGCCTTCAATACCTTATAGACTTTGTCTCCTTTGACAAAACACAGGGGTTGCTCTACATAGACTTCTTCTTCTAGGATTCCATTCGACGCACTTTTCACATCCATCTGGTAGACTTCAAAATCCTTGAATGCGGCATATGCGAGGAATAGTCGATGGCTTCTAATCTTGCAACAGTGCATAAGTTTCATCAAAATCTATTCCCTCACCTTGTGCATAACCTTTTGCTACGAGTCGCTTTATTCCTAACAATGACTCCGTCTTCATCACTTTTGTTTTTATACACCCATTTGGTGCCAATAACTTTCTTGTGATTGGGTGCATGCATTAGTTCCCAAACTTTGTTTCTCTCCATCTGCTCCAATTCCTCTTGCATGGCATTAATCCATGAATAATCTTCCAAGGCTTGTTACGTCTTGGGTTCAATTTGCGACATGAAACATGAGAACATCGCCATTCCCGTGGTAGAGTTGACTATCTTGTCTTGACTCCATCGGTCAACTTTCCGATAATTTCTTGAATTGGATGATCCTTGAGCCATTTGGGGATCTCGTCCTCTTAAGGGTTTGTTCCCCTGTTGGATTGCTCGGTGGTTGTGCGCATCTGTGGATTACAGTGCCAATTGGATCGGCTACCGCCTTGTCATCTGACTTGGTTGCAGGCTGCAGATGAGTCTTTATCGACTCATTTGGGTCTTCTTGACAAGCTGGATCGGATAGGTTTGGTGATCTGTCGATCTGCGATTGGGTCTTCATCGAGTGCGGTTGGGTCATCAGTGATCTGCGGGTGAGTCCACCATTCCGGTGTCATGTACAATGACTTCTTCAAGGGTTCCGACTTGAGCTTGTTCTCAATTTGCTCAAGTTTATTCCTTTACTCAACAGTAGATTCATCAAAAACAACATGGGGTGTTTCTTACACAACTAAGGTACTTTTGTTGAAAACTCTATATGCCTTGCTTCTTTGGGAATATCCCATAAATAGACCATCATCAGTTTTAGCATCAAAGGCATTTAGCTGTGTTTTACCGTTGTTGTGGATGAAACACTTACAACCAAAAACATGAAAGTAAGCAAGAGTAGGAGTTCTATTATTCCAAACCTCATAGGGAGTTTTGCCATGTCTCCCTACTATCATACTCTGTGCAGGTGTGACAGTGTGTTGGCGACTTGACCCGAACCTTTTAGGTAGGTCCGCCGCAATCATGGACCTTCTTTGCTTCTTTCGAGGGTTCTGTTCCTTCTTTCGGCAACACCATTCTCTGGGCGTCCCGGCCGCAGAGCTCATCTTGGATCCCATTCGATCGGCCGAAATCGATTATCGCCTTGTTGAGAAACTCTCCTCCTCTATCGATCGATCTTGATTATGGAGAGGGATTTCTCATTCGGATCCTTCTCGGCAGCCTCGGGTAACTTGGTCAAGGTTTCACTTTTCTTGTATAGAAAAATGATCCAAGTGTACCTTGAATAGTCATCTACAATCACAAGAGCATGCTTTCGCCGCTCAAAGTCCTTGGCTTGATAGGACCAAATAGATCCATGTGAAGTAGATCTAAGATCCTTGTTGTGAGCGTTGTAGGTGCCTGGCTTGAACGACGCCTTGTCTCGCTTTCCCTTCGACATGCATCACAGAGTGCTTCCTTCTTGAATGCTTCATTTGGAAGTCCTCGACCCGGCTTACGAGCTAATCTTGTTGATGGCTTTGAAGTTCGGGTGACATAGTCTTTTGTGCCACGACCATCCATTCTCGGCTACGGTCTTGGATAGAAAACAGGAGTTAGGTGTTCTGTGTTCCAATCAATCATGTATACATCTCTTCTTCGGAAACCTTGTAGCTTTATCTCTCCGGATAAGATGTCTATCACCATACACTTCAAGATGGTGAAGACTACTAGATTCTTCTCGTCGCGAGGCGGCTTATGCTCAGGAGGTTGTATTTGAGACCTTTGACATAGTGGACTTTGGATATTACAATGTTTCCTCGGTGCAACTCTCCAAAGCCTTTTGTCTGTCCTCTAGAGCTATCTCCAAAGGTTACATCGGGACCTCTTTCCTTGATATATTTGGTCAGCATCCTCTTGTTCCCGGTCATGTGCCTTGAGCATCCAGAGTCTACAAACCACTCTTCACCTCCAAAATTTGAGCTTGAGGAGATGTGGTTGTAGTCCTTCCACCTTTTCTGCAATTAAACAAGCAGAGATTTAGGTACCCAAATTTGTGTGGGTCCTTTGGGGTTAGTGGGTTTCCTGGAGAATTGATTTCTCCTTGGATTATAGGAATTGTTATTATTATTATAACCCTTATAAGGTGCCTGTAGTCGAGGTCTAGATCTCCTGGTTGGATTGTATACCGGATATTCCTCAAAATAGTGTGGGCCATTTCTAAATCTAGGTGAGACCATTTATTAAACCTTTGTGGTCTCCACACTTGTTCGTTTTGTAATTTGGATAACCTTGAGGTTTCCATCGCCCCTCCCATTATGAAATCTATTTTTAGGGAGTTGTTGGTAATAGTGGGCATGTTGTATGCGCTTTGCTTTTGCACAGGCCTTTGCCTAGTCGCTGTCTAGGTGGTATGCAGTGTAACATTTGCGGCTAGACGTTTGACTTAATTTGTTGCTGTTTTTGAAAATCGGTTTATACACGGGCTCGTGATCGAGACCATTGTTTCTCCCTTGATGAAAGTGGTTTTAGAACTAGAGGGAGTGTGGGGATCATATCCAAGGCCTGATCTGGAATATAGTGGCCTCTTGTTAGTACACAATTCGTCCAGAGTTAAAGACGCTTTCAGGGAGGTTATTTCCTGCGCCTGAGTTTTATTTATCTGTGCCAGCTTAGTAAACTCAGCTTTGGCATGAGCAAGTGCAGCTGACTTTGCTTTAAGTAAAATATTTAGCCGGTCTATCTCAGCTGTATTGGCACTTGCCTGGTTTTTGAAATCAGCTGTATTTGTCTCAGTCTTATTTAAATCTAGACTGAGTTTTTCAAAATCATTTTTCAGCTGCCTATTCTCATCTTGCAGCTTAGTCTTTTCTGCTGATACAGCTTGGTGTGCAGATTTAAGTGTTTCAAAATCTTTGAACAACTGATTTACCGATTCATGTAAATCCATATCTTGCGACATGGCTGAGCTATTATTAGAACCGGTAGGTTTAGAGGTTACCTCTTCATCAGCCAAGTTTGCCATCAGGCAATCATATTCCTCGTCGTCATCAGAAAAGAAGCCGCCGCTTGATTCGACATGCTCTGGTCTTCTCCGATGAGAGCTTTTCTTCCGTCTTCCTTTACGGCCACCTCCTTTTTGGTTTCATCCTTTTTGAGCTCGGGACAATCCATTTGGATGTGTCCTATCTTATGTGATTGTAACATTCAACTTTCCAGACTTCGGCCCTTCGGTTTCTTAAGGATTCTCCTTGTAGTTTTTCTTATACTTGGAGTAGTTCTTCCTGGTTCTTGAATCTTTGCATAATGAAAGCCATTTCCTCCTCAAAGTCTAGTGGATTTGGAGGTTTTACATCGAGACGAGGCTCTTAGCGGGGACTCGGGCCAAATGCGATTCCCTTCTCTGCGAGGCTCGGTCGAGGATGAACTCGGAAGTTCGAACTCGTAAGCCTTGAGATCGGAAACAGACTCTGAATTTTTATCTTATTCAGGTCTTTGGACTCTCTCATAGCTGACCTTCATGCTCCATTCGGGATTGAGCGATCTGAGGACCTTGAGTGCCATTTCCCTGTTGCCATATGTTTTGCCCAGGGAGTTGATCTCGTTGATAATTTCAGTGAACCTTGTGTCCACTTGGTCTATAGATTATCCATTCTTCATTTTAAAGTTGTCAAACTTTTGGATAGCTATTGACAACTTGTTCTCCTTGATCAGCTCCGTTCCTTCACACATTAGAGCTAATGTGTCCCATATCTCTTTGGCATTCTTACAATTTTTGATCTTGACCATTGTGGATTTGTCAAGAGTTTGGTATAGCACATCTCTGGCCCTGTTGTCAAGATTGGCCAGCTTTCTCTCTTCGGGGGTCAGCTCAGTTCTCTTTTTAGGAATCTTTTCGGGCCTCCTAGCTGCGATTTCCTCGGGCGTGTTGTCCTTCTCGAAAATGAATGGACCGTCTTCAATGATGCACCACATGTCGTCATGGATTGAAGATAAATGTGCCTGCATTCTTATCTTCCAGAGATCATACTCGTCAACTGAAAAGACAGGTAGTCTAGAGTGCATGTGTTCCATTATAACGTGAGAGATAAGATATATATCTTAATATAGATGCGGTTCGTGAAAAAAATGAACCAACCTCTCGATACCACTTGTAGGTCACAAGTCGTCCGAGAAACAAGTCTAGAGGGGGTGAATAGACTTGTTGAAACTCTTGAACTCTTTTTCTCGAAGAGTGAGTTTCTTCATTGATGATCAAACAAATGACTAGGAGTCGTTTGTTCTTGGATATGTGCGGAAGTCGGTGATGACGAATATAAATTAACTTAATGAAACACTTTAACAATGGATACGGCGGTTAGAGTATGATGCGATAAAATAGTAAATGACACGGGCGGTTTATAGTGGTCTCGAGAGGTGGGGTAATCCTCTACTAATCCACTTTTCTCCAAACCCGATTGGAGATGAATTCACTATAATTCTCAACCGGTGATAAATATTACGGTGATTCACTACACACTACAAGACTTCCAACCGGTGGAATTCCGTGCCGTTGTACACAAACTTGTTGCCTTGCACCTCTTGATCCGCGATCCTCGGATGCCTTCTGATCTGCTACTTCAACCAGTGAAGTACCCCGTACTCAAGATTTAAAGACAAGAGTGTTTGTCTTCTCCAACTAAAGAGCTTCCTTGAATATGAACTTTTGGATCTGCTCTTTTTCTCGATGCTATTTGATTGCTTAGGATTGCTTTGTTTGCTTTGATCGCTTAGAGTATAAGTTCGCACCGGTGGTTGCTCAGTTTCAAATCTCTGGATATATATATATCACGATCTCCGAGCTTCTTCCTTGTAGCCGTTGCAAATGCGAACAAATCCGTCCGTTGGAGGAGACTTCATTGTTTAATCTTTTACGAGCGTTGCAAGGCTGGATTCCCATTATTTAATTTTATCTTCCGACCGTTGTGATGACTTCTGCATGTGAGCGCCGAATCTTTTGAATATAAAAGGATTAAAGTCTTCACGGTGGGTCAGGATGATTTAAATAAATCATATCTCTTGCGGGAATCACTCCAATTTGTCTTTTCACGTTGCATGTGAGCTTTCCGTAATATTTGACTTTTCAAAGCATGCTGACGTGGACTTGGAGTACTAGGCTGTAGTTGAGTAGACTGATGTGCAGCTTACTTCTCTGCAGGTAGGTCGTCTTGGCTGTATACTGTTTGAGACTTGTCTGATCAGGTGACTTCCCTGAGGTACCTTGGCTGCAGTCTGGTCAAACTTCTCTGATAAATTTTAGTTGACCAGGGCTACTCTGATTGGAGTCGGCTGTACTTCTCTGATAGACTAGACTGTACTTTAGTACTTAGCCGATTTTCAGCCTAACTAACTTTGGCCTACAGAAGACACTCATTTGGTTCTTCTTTACATATTGCCAATTTTATACTTAACACATTTTGGCCTATGGAAGATACTCATTTGGTTCTTCCTTACATTTCGCCAATTAATAAACATTTGATTCTAAATTAATGACATCATCAAAATCTAACAAGTATTCCTAACAAATATTTCATTACGTTTACAGATGATCATACTAGGTATGGTTATGTATACTTAATGAAACATAAATCCGAGGCCTTTGAGAAATTCCAGGAATTCAAGGCCCTAGTCGAGAAACAAACTGGTAATCATATCAAAGCACTTCGGTCGGACCGAGGTGGCGAGTATATGAGCACGGAGTTTGACGAGTTCCTTAAGGAACATGGAATAGTTTCACAACTAACACCTCCAGGTACTCCTCAGTTAAATGGTGTGTCAGAAAGAAGGAACCGGACCCTGTTGAACATGGTCCGTTCCATGCTGGGCTATACTGACTTGCCGATTTACCTGTGGGGGTATGCACTCCTGACTGCCGCGTATATCTTGAACAGATGTCCTTCCAAATCCGTTCCTAAAACTCCATATGATATGTGGGAAGGAAGGAAACCAAGTCTTAATCATATTAGGATTTGGGGATGTCCCGCTTATGTCAAGAAGACTAAGGTGGAAAAGTTGGAAGCTAGGTCTGCGAAGGGACGTTTCATTGGATTCCGTGCAGGACGATGGGATATCTATTCTACATGCCCGAAGATCGAAGGATCATTGTTGCTTTACAAGCATACTTCCTGGAAGATGAGTTCATTCAGGAAGGTGGAGCAGGTAGAAGTATTTCTTTAGAAGAATACAATGAAACTCCTCGAGAGACACCTGTGCAAGAAACTGGAACCGAACTTTCTGAAACACAAGTACAACCACCTCGTAGGTCTAGTAGGGTGTCTCATTTACCTGAGAGGTATGGGCTTGTGCACTTGGAGGAGCTGGGTCTCCATGAGGTTCCAAGTGATAGCCAAGAGACCGACCCAACAACCTATGACCAAGCGATGGTGGATGTAGACTCCGCGAAATGGCGTGAAGCTATGGAAGCTGAGATAGACTCGATGCATGTCAATCAGGTCTGGACTCTAGTAGACCGCCCCAAGGGCATAGTGCCTATTGGGAACAAGTGGATCTACAAGAGAAAGACTGATGGTGATGGCAAGGTTGACGCCTATAAGGCCAGGCTTGTGGCAAAGGGTTATACCCAGAAGGAAGGGATCGATTACCACGATACCTTCTCGCCCGTAGCCATGATCAAGTCTATTCGCATGATGCTTGCTATAGCTGCCTACCACGATTATGAGATATGGCAAATGGACGTAAAGACGGCTTTCCTTAATGGATTCCTCGAGGAGGAAATCTATATGGAGCAGCCTAAAGGCTTTGTGTCTGAAGTCGATATTCAGAAAGTGTGCAAGCTTCAGCGTTCCATTTATGGACTGAAGCAAGCGTCTCGTACTTGGAACCTTCGTTTTGACGAGGCAATCAAAGAGTTAGATTTCGTGCAAAATGAAGAGGAACCTTGTGTATACAAGAGGGTTAGTGGGAGCAAGATCGCATTCTTAGTACTATATGTAGATGACATTCTACTAATAGGAAATGATGTGGGAATGCTTAGTTCTGTGAAAGCTTGGCTTTCGAGTAATTTCTCCATGAAAGACTTGGGAGAAGCAACCTATATTCTTGGTATTCGGCTCTACCGGGATAGAGCGAAGAGAACAATAGGCCTTTCCCAAGCCCTCTATATAGATAAGATCTTAAAGCGATTTAAGATGGATGATTCTAAAAGAGGGTTCCTACCGATGCAACATGGAATAAAACTCACCTTGAAGATGTGTCCTCAAAGTGAGGAACAACGCAAGGAAATGAGTAATATACCATATGCTTCGGCCATGGGTAGCCTTATGTATGCTATGTTGTGTACAAGACCTGACATCGCGCATGCTGTAAGCGTGGTGAGTAGGTTTCAGGCAAACCCAGGTAGGGAACATTGGGCTGCTGTAAAGAACGTTCTCAAGTACTTGAGAAGAACTAGAGATATGGTTCTTATGTATGGCGGTGGAGAATTGGATGTGGTGGGATTCACTGATTCGGACTTCCAAGGACTGAAGGACGACTCGATGTCCACTTCTGGCTACATATTTACTCTTAATGGAGGAGCAGTATCTTGGCGTAGTGCCAAGCAAGCGCATTCTTGATTCCACTGTCGGTGAGTATCAAGCGGCCTCGGAGGCTTCAAGGAAGGCTTTTGGATTAAGAAGTTTAGGAGAACTTCAAATGATACCATGTCTTGAAATTGCTGTTCATTGTCTTTGCGACAACGACAGTGTAGCGCGAGCCAAGGAGCCAAGGTTTCACAACTGACACCAAACATATTGAGAGGAAGTATCATCTCGTAAGAGAATTTGTTCGCAAGGGATACATTGTCTTGCCTGAGTAGACTCGGCCGACAACATCGCCGATCCAGACCAAGCCACTTTCTCGGACTAGCTTGGAGCGTCATCACGGAGAACATGGGTATTAGATACCATAGTGTGTGGCATTGAGTGCAAGTGGGAGATTGTTAGGAGTATGCCCTCGAATGCCACTCGGAGGTTGTTGAGTGAGGGCATTGTACTTGTAATTATGTAAACCATTTATATAAGGCAAATGAATGTTTCTTTATTTCTTGGTAGTTCTTGGCATTCCTAACTCGTAAATAAACATATAGAAACTAGTCCGTGTATTTGAGAGCAAAGCGTTCCACTCCTTATTGGATAAGGGGGTCGGCCTTTGGAAAGGTTATAGCTCAAATACTTAATCGTTCGTAAGTCGATGAAACTTGGTAGGCGTTAAGTTTATGTGAAGACTTGTATGACGTGTTCTTTGACATGGAGAGTGCACTGTCGAACACTAATGGTTAGTGGGAGCACACGTTATAGGTATGCTAATTGGATTAGTATACTCGAACCGACTCACCCTCGATTCGTCACATGGATTTCACTGGGACGATCAATGACGGAATCGAAAGGTTGTGATAGGTATTCGTGAACCTTCGACTTGAGGATTTAGTAGGGATGTGCTTGTGACGTCAAGATTTTCATTAGAGTAGTTCGACCACCTTAAGCGGAAGGCGGGGGTCAACCTCGACGTGCATCTTGACGGGCAAGTAGCGAGTCTGCGAATACCAAGATAGAATTCTTTCTCCCGTTAGTGAGCGGGTTATATGTCCTATGCGGTTATTGGCGAGATGAGATCATAAGTCTTTGGCCAAAGCATTGGAGCTAGTTGTATTAGATACCACGGCTTGACTCGATGATCTCGATTTGCATTAACGCATGCATAGCGTCAAGTACGGATAGGGTTTGGTGACCGTGACCCTATAACTTGATCGGGACATTTGAAAGAAGGGTTTATACGTATCTTGGTATTCACGACAGAATGGTTCTTGAATGATCCTAATCATTCGTTCTCGATCGAGTGCAGTGTAGGCCACCAGGCTGGCTAGGTGGTGCTACTACTCTTTGGTTCCTCCCATTGCTGACTGAGACGGACCTACCGAGTCGCGCATTAGGATTGACGACGGAATGAATTGAGCTAATTCTCTCATTATGAATTTTGGATATTGGATATATAAATTTGGGATATTGGATGTTTTAATCGATTTATCGGATAAATTGATTTACGGCTTAATGGATTAAATATATCACTGGGTGATTAATTTAATTCATGAATATAATTATTTCTTGGAGAAATTAATTATGTTATTTTGTGTTTGATATGTTTAATTAATTGGATTAATTAATCGACACAAATACATCGAAAAGAATCGGAGTTTATCTGTTTGGACTCACGGGAGTCCGAAACGAACCGAACTCATTCGTTTTTCATGATAGCCGCCCCATTATGCTTCCACCCACTTTCCCATTGTCTTTTCTTCCATTTATTAAATGATGATAATGACTTGGTGGGACAAGACTTCATGTTACATGGGTTGTACACATGAGGGTGGAAATAATATAAGATGATGTCTTTGACAAACTCTCCCACACTTGATTCCATTTCCAACGTGGGGTTGAAGAGGAGAGAGAGATAGAAGTCTTCTTCATCATCTTCTTTATTCATCTTCTTCATTCATCTTCTTCATAACTTCTTAGAGAAATTTTGTGAGGAAATATTGAGAGAGATAGATATTCATACACTTAGAGTGATATTAATATCTATAACAAGCTTCATCACCTAGCTCTAGCCGTATCCTCGGAGGATAGCAAGGTGTTGTCATTCCGTTCGTTTTCCGGCGCGTGGCCTGAATCGATTTATTGGATAAATTGATTTACGGCCAAATGAATTAAATATATTATTGGGTGATTAATTTAATTCATGTATATAATTATTTCTTGGAGAAATTAATTATGTTATTATGTATTTGATATGATTAATTAATTGGATTAATTAGTCGATATAAATACATCGGAACGGAATCGAAGTTTATCTGTTAGGACTCATCGGAGTCCGAAACAGACCAAACTCGCCCGAATCCTTCTAGATGGCCGCCCCTCTTTCTTTCCCTTTTCCTTGGTCATAGTCTCCACATGTTGGTGGAAGACTTATGTTTTGTCAAGGGGACAAAATATCACCTTGGGTGATTTTGTCAAAAGGTGATTGATTTGAGCAGATTTGATGGAGAATAAAATGAGAAGACCACATCTCCTTGCGAGAAACTTGAACTCACGTTTTTGTTAGGATAAGGAGAGAGGAAAAAGTTTTTTCCATGGATTCATACTATTCATCATCATCTTCATAACATTCATAATTTTTTCTTGGAGAAAAATATTTGTGAGACATATACTAGATTAAACACTTAGAGTGTTGTAATCTTGAGTTGCATAGCTTCTATAACTTTGTTCTAGCCGTATCCTTGGAGGATAATGAGGTTTAGTCATTCCGGTTGTTTCTCCGACACGTGGCAAGTAGAGACGCGGTCTTTCGGCGTTGGATCATCCAAGAGCTTGGAGCGGATTGGATTCATGGAGAACAACTAAACCTCGGGGAATAGCTGAAGAGAAAGAATCTATTTAATCAACAGACTACAAGGGAGAGTTTCTAATATCTCTTGTGATTTCGTTTATATATTCGTATATACGTAGCTCGATCTATCCTCGTAGGAATTCGGATCGAATTAATTTTCATTTTATCGCTTCCGTTGGGCCTTTGATTTAGGCACCGAATCCCAACAGATAACAATCACCGGAAGGAGTTACATTATTCTTCATTGTAGTTCTTCAATATCAGGTAAACTTTGTGAACCTCCGAGTATAGCTCTAGTTTGGAATGATGATTACATGTTAGGAAGCATGCTAATCTACCTTATTGATATTATGATGTTATACATGAATGAATGGTATTGTGAGAAGATATTGGAGATATTGATTAAGGTTATTCATGTTGTAAGGGTTGCGATTCGTTCAAATATGCTCGTATGATAGATTATCGGGTTTTGTTGTTGATGTATGAGTATTGGTGCGATTGTAGTGGTTTTAGATCGTGATGAAAAGATATGTCGATGTAATTCCCTCCTTCATTCCGGATTCTTAATGTTATTGCCATTGTTTACTTCGTATGATGACGATTATGGTAGTATTTCTATGATTTGTGGTGTTATGATTAATGCATGTCGAAGAAGACGATGATATTTATGTTTAATCGGGATATTGTGGAATCATTGGGTTTGATCAATTATGTTGATTGTTAGTAACGATTATCGGATTATGGAGTCATATTATGGTTATGAATTCTTGATTGATTGATTTGGGTTGTTTGGATTTATGTATTATCGAGATATCGTTCAACCGTTGAGATTGATTGGTTGGTTATGCCGGTTATTGATAATTATCGGATTGATGTTAATTTATTATTGCAATAGGTTGCGATAATTGATCGTTGATAAGAACCGTACCTTACGGTCAAGTTCTAGGGTGTTCGTGAATTGCATTGGTCAGGTCCGAGGAGCTCGTAGACGAAGGCAATGAGATTGGTAGCGGCTTCATCATCGTCGTATCGGTATCGAGGCAATTTATTACTTGCTCAGTTTATAATATTTAATAAATGGTTTCAGTTTCATTCCGTTTATAATGCATATAACAATGATTATTATTGTAAGTTTTGGAGATTTGGATTGTATGTTGTTTTTTTGATTTTGGGAGTTAAATCATAATGTATATGATTTACTTCGGCTAGTGGCATAATTGGGTATCGAGGATACATTGTGGTAAAGACGAAGATACGCGTTATCTATAGCCCGTGGTACGTTTGGATTGCCGAGCATTGAGGAATATCGTCGGTGATGATTTGACATCGAGATTGCTCCCGAAGGACTCGGGGCAAGTATCATAATTTGATTTCGGTGTATTGTTGATGATGTTGATCGTGCATATTGTCACTCATGTTGTTGAACATGAGGTCGTCCTAGTTGTTTTGTCATAATGTCGTTCATGTTATTGAGTCATGTGTTGTTCATGTTGATGAACATATTGATTTGCATATGTGTATGCATAATTGTATTATTTATGTTGTGTTGATCCGATGGGAATGTATGATCTATGCTGAGGGAGTTGGATCAGATGTCCACCTCGTGTTGGTTCGACGGGATCATTTTGGGATCTATGTTGAGGGCGCTGGATCATTGGACGGGTTTTCCACCTCGTGTTTGTCCGACGGGATCATCTTGTGATCTATGCTGAGGGCACTGGATCATTGGATTACCCTGTGTTGTGTTGATGGAATCATGTGGATTCGCATCACTGGTTTTACCATATGTTTTGCGTATATATGTATATTGTTGGTTATCCACCTCGTGATGATCTGATAGGATCATCTTGGGATCTATGCTGAGGGCGCTGGATCATCGGATTTCCATTGAGTATACATTGTTGTTATTGTTGTGAACATATTGACATTGTCATATGAGTATACATTTGAAGGTCTTGTGTTAGGACAATGTCCGTATGTTGTGTTGATCTGATCTTAGATTAGACTGACGTAATTTCGTCGTGGCATTTCGTATCTTGAGGTATGTTCCGTATTTTCCTTCTTGGTTCTAGTCCTGGGATGGACAATCGGTTATCGTGTTGATAGTTGTTGATGTTATCCGATGGATCGTATTGGTCAGAGCTGGTATATTTCCGTATCGTGAGTTAGTGATGATAGTTTGAGAATCTTGAGTATTGTTTGAGGTACAATACAACTATTATGTTGAGTTTATTGGTTAATTGATATTACGAGATGTGTAATATGATAATGGTTATTTTAGTGAGGATTATTCGAGTAAGTAAAGTTACGGCGATAAGATTACATTGGTCGTATTCTTATTTTGTATTCTCATTGGTATGTAATTATTGATGTGATGTGACGGTTATCATTGTTGAGTATTATGGCTGACCCCCTCGTGGGCTTTATTTTTAGGATATTGGATATCGAGCTTGTAGCGGTCGTGAAGAGATGAGCTTCCCGGAGGATACTAGCTATGGCATGTGTTTGTGAATCGAGTACTCTGATTTGATGTTGTATTCCGCTGCTAGAGTATTTTTATTTGTTTGTCCTTTCTGCTGCGTGAGTATTCTTAAATGCCCTTTTGGTTTTTGGCAACTTGAGTTATTTTGGAAATCGTTTTATAAACTATCGAGTTTTGGCTGTTTGGCCTTGTCCTTTCAAATGAGATTTTACGACGGTTTTGATAAACGGATTCTATATAGTTTTCAAATATTTTTAAAAGATAGTACCGTCGTTAGCCTCTTGGGCATTTGTTCATATTTGCGAAAATGTATTTTCGCCTTGTGGGCTCCATCTCGGGGCCCACATCGCGGTAATATTCCTGGATGGCTCTGGGGGTGTTACAATTCCAATATGGATCTGTACGACCTACTCAGATATAGTTGAGGTTAAGTATGCCCAACTCTTCAAATAGGATTCCATATGGCCTACTCAACTCGAGCTAAGGGAAAATACGCCCAAGTCTTCAAATAGGATCTGTACGGCCTACTCAGCTCAAGTTAAGGGCAAGTATGCCCAAGTCTTCAAATAAGGATTCGTACGGCCTACTTATCTCGAGTTGAGGGCTAGTACGCCCAAGTCTTCAAATAAGGATCCGTACGGCCTACTCAGCTCGACCTGAGGGCAAGTACACCTAAGTCTGTAAATAGTGATATGTACACCCAAGTATTCAAATAGGAATCCATGTGGCCTACGCATCTCGATCTGAGGGCAAATATGACCAAGTCTGCAAATACTGATCTGTATGTCCAAATATTGAAATGTGGATCTGTATGGCCTACTAAGATCCAACTGAGGTCAAGTATGCCCAAATCTCCAAATAGGATTCCATATGGCCTACTCAACTCGAGCTAAGGGAAAATACACCCAAGTCTTCAAATAGGGAACCGTATGGCCTACTCAGATCAAGTTAAGGGAAACTACGTCCAAGTCTTCAAATAAGGATTCACACGGCCGACTTATCTACAGTTGAGGGAAAGTACACCCAAGTCTTCAAATAGGGATCTGTACGGCCTACTCAGCTCAAGTTGAGGGCAAGTACGCTAGTCTCCAAATAAGGTTCTGTACGACATACTCATCTCGAGCTGAGGGAAAGTAAACCTAAGTATGTAAATAGTGATATTCAGATAGGAATCCGTATGGCCTACTCATATCCATCTGAGGGCAATTACGACCAAGTCTGCAAATAGTGATATGTATGTCCAAATCTTCAAATAGGACTCCATATGGCCTACTCAACTCGAGCTGGGGAAAAACACGCCCATGTCTTCAAATAAGGATCCATACGACCTACTCTACTTAAGCTGATGGCAACTACACCTAAGTCTGTAAATAATGATATGTACACCCAAGTATTCAGATAGTAATCCATATGGCCTACTCATCTCGAGCTGAGGGCAAGTACGACTAATTCTGTAAAAATAGTGATTTGTATGCCCAAGTCTTCAAATATGGATCCGTACAGCCTGCTCAACTCGAGACGAGTACACCTAAGTCTGTAAATAGTGATATATACACACCCAAGTATTCAGATAATAATCCGTATCGACAAACTCAACTCGAGTTGAGGACAAGTTCGCCCAAGTATTCAAATAAGGGTCCGTACGGCCTGCTCAGCTCAAACTGAGGGATATTATGCCCAAGTCTTCAAATGTATGGCCTACTCAGATCGACTTGAGAGCAAGTAAGCCCATGTCTTTAAATAAGAATCCATATGACCTACTCATCTCGAGCTAAGGGTAAGTATGTCCAAGTCTTCATATACGGATCCGTACGGCCTACTCAACACAAGCTGAATGTAAGTACATCCATGTCTTTAAATCGAGATCTGCATGACCTACTTGTCTCGACTTGAGGGCAAGAACAGCCAAGTCTGCAAATAGGGATCTGTAAATAGTGATTTGTACACCCAAGTATTCAGATAGTAATCCGTATGGCATACTCATCTCGAGCTGAGGGCAAGTATGACCAAGTCTGCAAAAATAGTGATATGTATGCCCAAATCTTCAATTATGGATCTATTTAGGGTAAGTACGCCTAAGTCTTCAAATAGGGATTAGTACAATCTGCACGGATTTATTTGGGGGCAAGTACGCCCAAGTCTTCAAATAGGGATCAGTACGGCCTTCTCAGATCGAGTTGAGGGGAAGTACGCCGAGGTCATCAAATAGGGATCCGTATGGCATACTCAACTCAAGCTGAGGGTGTGTATGCGCAAGTCTTCAAATAAGGATCCATACGACCTACTAAGCTCAAGTTGAGGGCAAGTACGCCCAAGTATTCAAATAAGGATCCGTACGACCTATTCAGCTCGAGCTGAGGGAAAGTACACCTAAGTTTGTAAATAGTGATATGTACACACAAGTATTCAAATAGGAATCCATATGGCCAACTCATCTCGAGTTGATGGCAAGTACGACCAAGTCTGCAAAAATAGTGATTTGTATGCCTAAATCTTCAAATATGGATACGGCCTGCTCAGTTCGAGCTGAGTACACCTAAGTCTATAAATAGTGATATATACACCCAAGTATTCAGATAGTAATCTATTTGGCCTACTCAGCTTGAGGTGAGGGCAAGGTCTCTCAAGTATTCAGATAGGGGACCGTACAGCATGCTCAGCTCACACTGAGGGTAATTATGCCTAAGTCTTCAAATATGGATATGTACGGCCTGCTTAGATCGAGTTGAGGTAAAGTACTCCCAAGTCTTTAAATAAGAATCCATACGACCTACTCAGCTCGCGCTGGTGGTAAGTATGCCCAAGTCTTCATACAGTGATCCATACGGCCTACTCAACTCGAGCTGAAGTCAAGTACGCCCAAGTCTTCAAATAGGGATCTGCATGACCTACTTATCTCGAGTTGAGGGCAAGTACACCCAAGTCTTCAAATAGGGATCTGTATGGCCTACTCAACTGAAGCTGAGGGCGAGTACGCCAAGTCTTCAAATAAGGATCCGCACAACCTACTCAGAAAAAGTTGAGGCCAAATACTCCCAAATATTCAATTAAGGATCCGTACGACCTACTGAGCTTGAGCTGAGGGAAAGTACACATAAGTCTATAAATAGTGATATATATCCCCAAGTATTCAGATAGGAATCCGTATGGCCTACTCATCCCGATCTGAGGGCAATTACGACCAAGTCTGCAAATAGTGATTTGTATTTCCTAATATTCCAATATGGATCTGTACGGCCTACTTAGGTCCAATTGAGGTTAAGTATGCCCAACTCTTCAAATAGGATTTCATATGGCCTACTCAACTAGAGCTAAGGGAAAATATGCCCAAGTCTTCAAATAGGGATCCATATGGCCTACCCAGATCAAGTTAAGGGCGAGTATGCCCAAGTCTTCAAATAAGGAGCCGCACGGCCAACTTATCTACAATTGAGGGAAAGTACACCCAAGTATTCATATAGGAATTTGTACGGCCTACTCAGATCAAGTTGAGGGCAAGTACGCCAATCTCCAAATAAGGTTCTGTACGACCTACTCATCTCGAGCTGAGGCAAAGTAACCTAAGTCTATAAATAGTGATATATACACCCAAGTATTCAGATAGGAATCCGTATGGCCTACTCATCTCTATCTGAGGACAATTACGACCAAGTATGCAAATAGTGAAATTTATGTCCAAATCTTCAAATAGGATTCATATGGCCTACTCAACTCGAGCTGGGGGAAATACGCCCAAGTCTTCAAATAAGGATCCATACGGCCTACTCTGCTTAAGATGGGGGCAACTACACCAAAGTCTGTAAATAATGATATGTACACCCAAGTATTCAGATAGTAATCTATATGGCCTACTCATCTCGAGCTGAGGGCAAGTACGACCAATTTTGCAAAAATAGTGATTTGTATGCCCAAATCTTCAAATATGGATCCGTATAGCCTGCTCAGGTCGAAATGAGTACACCTAAGTCTGTAAATAGTGATATTTACACCCAAGTATTCATATAGTAATCCGTATCGACAACTCAGCTCGAGTTGAGGGCAAGTTCGCCCAAGTATTCAAATAAGGGTCCATACCGCCTGCTCAGCTCAAACTGAGGGAAATATGCCCAAGTCTTCCAATATGGATTTGTACGGCCTACTCAGATCGAGATGAGAGCAAGTATGCCCAAGTCTTTAAATAAGAATCCATACGACCTACTCATCTCGAGCTAAGGGTAAGTATGCCCAAGTCTTCCTATAGGGATCCGTACGGCCTACTCAACACGAGCTGAATGCAAGTACGCCCAAGTCTTCAAATCGAGATCTGCATGACCTACTTGTCTCGACTTGAGGGCAAGAATAGCCAAGTCCGCAAATAGGGATCTGTAAATAGTGATTTGTACACCCAAGTATTCAGATAGTAATCCGTATGGCATACTCATCTCGAGCTGAGGGCAAGTATGACCAAGTCTGCAAAAATAGTGATATGTATGCCCAAATCTTCAATTATGGATCTGTTGAGGGTAAGTATGCCTAAGTCTTCAAATAGGGATTAGTACAATCTGCACGGATTTATTTGGGGGCAAGTACGCCCAAGCATTCAAATAGGGATCAGTACGGCCTTCTCAGATCGAGTTGAGGGGAAGTACGCCAAGGTCTTCGAATAGGGATCCATATAGCAAACTCAACTGAAGGTGAGGGTGAGTACGCGCAATTCTTCAAATAAGGATTTGTACGACCTACTAAGCTCAAGTTGAGGGCAAGTACGCCCAAGTATTCAAATAAGGATCCGTACGACCTACTCAGCTTGAGCTGAGGGCAAGTACACCTAATTTTGTAAATAGTGATATGTACACACAAGTATTCAGATAGGAATCCATATGGCCCACTCATCTCGAGCTGATGGCAGGTACGACCAAGTGAACAAAAATAGTGATTTGTATGAATAAATCTTCAAATATGGATCTGTACGGCCTGCTCAGCTCGAGTTACGTACACCTAAGTCTGTAAATAGTGATATATACACCCAAGTATTCAGATAGTAATCTATATGGCCTACTCAGCTCGAGTTGAGGGCAAGGTTGCCCAAGTATTCAAATAGTTGACCGTACGGCCTGCTTAGATCACACTGAAGGTAATTATGCCCAAGTCTTCAAATGGGGATCTGTATGACCTACTATCTCGAGTTGAGGGCAAGTACACCCAAGTATTCAAATAGGGATCCGTATGGCATACTCAACTGAAGCTGAGGGCGAGTACGCCAAGTCTTCAAATAAGTATCCGTACGACCTACTCAGCTCAAGGCCCAAGTATTTAATTAAGGATCCGTAAGACCTACTGAACTTAAGATGAGGGCAAGTACACATAATTATGTAAATAGTGATATATATATATACCCATGTATTCAGATAGGAATCCGTATGGCCTACTCATCTCAATCTGAGAGCAATTACGACCAAGTCTGCAAATAGTGATTTGTATTTCCTAATATTCCAATATGGATCTGTACGGCCTACTTAGATACAGTTGAGGTTAAGTATGCCCAACTCTTCAAATAGGATTCCATATGGCCTACTCAACTCGAGCTAAGGGAAAATACGCCCAAGTCTTCAAATAGGGATCTTTATGGCCTACTCAGCTCCAGTTTAGGGCAATTACGCCCAAGTCTTCAAATAAGGATCCGTACGGCCTACTTATGTCCCGTTTAGGGCAAGTACGCCCAAGTTCTAAAATAAGGATCCGTACGGCCTACTCAGCTCGAGCCGAGGGCAAGTGCACCTAAGTATGTAAATAGTGATATGTACACCGAGTATTTAGATAGGAATCCATATGGCCTACTCATCTCGATCTGAGGGCAAATACGACCAAGTCTGCAAATAGTGATCTATATGTCCTAATATTGAACTATGGATCTGTACGTCCTACTCAGATCCAACTGAGGTCAAGTATGTCCAACTCTTCAAATATGATTCCATATGGGCTACTCAACTCGAGCTACGAGAAAATATGCCTGAGTCTTCAAATAGGGATCCATACGGCCTACTCAGCTCAAGTTAAGAGCATGTATGCCCAAGTCTTGAAATAAGGATCCACACGACCTACTTATCTCGAGTTGAGGCCAAGTACACCCAAGTGTTCAAATAGCAATCTGTACGGCCTACTCAGCTCAAGTTGAGGGCAAGTACGCCTAGTCTACAAATAAGGATCCGTACGACTTACTCATCTCGAGTAGAGGGAAAGTACACATAAGTCTGTAAATAGTGATATGTACACCTAAGTATTCAGATAGGAATCTGTATGGCCTACTCATCTCCATCTGAGGGCAAGTACGACCAAGTCTGCAAATAGTGATATGTATGTACAAATCTTCAAATATGCATCTGTACGGCCTACTCCGCTCGAGCTGAGATCAAGTATGCCAAACTCTTCAAATAGGATTCCATATGGCCTACTCAAGTTGAGCTGAGGGAAAATACGCCCAAGTCTCCAAATAAGGATCTGTACGACCTACTCTACTTAAGTTGGGGGCAAGTACACCTAAGTTTGTAAATAGTGATATGTACACCCAAGTATTCAGATAGTAATCCGTATGGCCTACTCATCTCAAGCTGAGGGAAAGTACGACCAAGTCCGCAAAAATAGTGATATGTATGCCCAAATCTTCAAATATTGATCTGGACGGCCTGCTCAGCTCGATCTGAGTACACCTAAGTATATAAATAGTGATATATACACCCAAGTCTTCAAATATGGATCTGTACGGCATGCTTATATCGAGTTGAGGGCAAGTATGCCCAAGTCTTTAAATAAGAATCCATACGACCTACTCAGCTCGAGTTGAGGGTAAGTATGCCCAAGTCTTCATATAGGGATCCATACGGCCTACTCAATTAGAGCTGAAGGCAAGTACACCACAAGTCTTCAAATAGAGATCTACATGACCTACTTATCTCGAGTTGAGGGCAAGTACACCCAAGTATTCAAATAGGGATTTGTACGGCCTACTCAACTCGAGCTGATGTCAAGTATGTCAAACTCTTCAAATAGGATTCCATATGGCCTACTCAACTCGAGCTGAGGGAAAATACGCCCATGTCTTAAAATAAGGATCCGTATGACCTACTCGACTCAAGTTAAGGGAAAGTACGCCCAAGTCTTCAAATAAAGATCCGTATGGCCTGCTCAGCTTGAGATGATGGAAGGTACATCTATGTCTGTAAATAGTGATATGTACACACAAGTATTCAGATAAGAATCCCTTTGGCCTACTTAGCTCGAGTTGAGGGCAAGAACACCCAAGTATTCAAATAGGGATCCGTACGGCCTGCTCAGCTCAAACTGAGGATAAGTTTGCCAAGTCGTCTAATATTGATCCCTACGGCCTGCTCAGATCGAGTTGAGGGTAAGTACGCCCAAGTCTTTAAATAAGAATCCATAGGACCTAATGAGCTCGAGCTGAGGGTAAGTATGCCCAAGTCTTCAAATAAGGATCCGTACGGCCTGCTCAGCTCGAGTTGATGGCAAGGACACATATGTTTGTAAATAGTGACATGTACACACAAGTATTCAGATAGTAATCCATTTGGCCTACTAAGCTCGAGTTAAGGGCAAGAATGCCCAATTATTCAAATAGGGATCCGTCCTGCTCAGCTCAAACCAAAGGTAAATATGCCAAGTCGCCTAATATAGATCCCTACGGACTGCTCAGATCGATTTGAAGGCAAGTACGCCCAAGTCTTTAAATAAGAACCTATAGGACCTACTCATCTCGAGCTGAGGGTAAGTATGTCCAAGTCTTCATATAGAGATCCATACGACCAACTCAACTCGAGCTGAGAGCAAGTACGCCCAAGTATTTAAATAAGAATCCATACGACCTACTCATCTCGAGCTGAGGGTAAGTATGCCCAAGTCTTCATATAGGGATCCATACGGCCTACTCAACACGAGCTGAATGCAAGTACGCCCAAGTCTTCAAATCGAGATCTGCATGACCTACTTGTCTCGACTTGAGGTCAAGAATACCCAAGTCTTTAAATAGGGATTTGTAAATAGTGTTTTGTAAACCCAAGTATTCAGATAGTAATCCGTATGGCATACTCATCTCGAGCTGAGGGCAAGTACGACCAAGTCTGCAAAAATAGTGATATGTATGCCCAAATATTCCATTATGGATCTGTTGAGGGTAAGTACGCCTAAGTCTTCAAATAGGGATTAGTATTGTCTGCATGGATTTATTTGGGGGCAAGTACGCCCAAGTATTCAAATAGGGATCAGTACGACCTTCTCAGATCGAGTTGAGGGGAAGTACGCCAAGGTCTTCAAATAGGGATCCATATAGGAAACTCAACTGAAGCTGAGGGTGAGTACGCGCAATTCTTCAAATAAGGATTTGTACGACCTACTAAGCTCAAGTTGAGGGCAAGTACGCCCAAGTATTCAAATAAGGATCCGTACGACCTACTCAGCTCGAGCTGAGGGCAAGTACACCTAAGTTTGTAAATAGTGATATGTACACACAAGTATTCAGATAGGAATCCATATGGACTACTCATCTCGAGCTGATGGCAAGTACGACCAAGTTAACAAAAATAGTGATTTGTATGCCTAAATCTTCAAATATGGATCTGTACGGCCTGCTCAGCTCGAGCTAAGTACACCTAAGTCTGTAAATAGTGATATATACACCCAAGTATTCAGATAGTAATCTATATGGCCTACTCAGCTCGAGTTGAGGGCAAGGTCGCCTAAGTATTCAAAAAGGGGACCGTACGGCCTGCTTAGATCACACTGAAGGTAATTATGCCCAAGTCTTCAAATGGGGATCTGTATGACCTACTTATCTCGAGTTGAGGGCAAGTACACCCAAGTCTTCAAATAGGGATCTGTATGGCATACTCAACTGAAGCTGAGGGCGAGTATGCCAAGTCTTCAAATAAGGATCCGTACGACCTACTCAGCTCAAGTTGAGGCCAAATACGCCCAAGTATTTAATTAAGGATCCGTACGACCTACTGAGCTTAAGATGAGGGCAAGTACACATAAGTATGTAAATAGTGATATATATACCCAAGTGTTCAGATAGGAATCTGTATGGCCTACTCATCTCGATCTGAGGGAAATTACGACCAAGTCTGCAAATAGTGATTTGTATTTCCTGATATTCCAATATGGATCTGTACGGCCTACTTAGATCCAGTTGAGGTTAAGTATGCTCAACTCTTCAAATAGGATTCCTTATGGCCTACTCAACTCGATCTAAGGGAAAATACGCCCAAGTCTTCAAATAGGGATCTGTATGGCCTACTCAGCTCCAGTTTAGGGCAATTACGCCCAAGTCTTCAAATAAGGATCCGTACGGCCTACTTATGTCTCGTTTAGGGCAAGTACGCCCAAGTTCTAAAATAAGGATCCGTACGGCCTACTCAGCTCGAGCCGAGGGCAAGTGCACCTAAGTATGTAAATAGTGATATGTACACCGAGTATTTAGATAGGAATCCATATGGCCTACTCGTCTCGATCTGAGGGCAAATACAACCAAGTCTGCAAATAGTGATCTATATGTCCTAATATTGAACTATGGATATGTACATCCTACTCAGATCCAACTGAGGTCAAGTATGTCCAACTCTTCAAATATGATTCCATATGGGCTACTCAACTCGAGCTATGAGAAAATACGCCCAAGTCTTCAAATAGGGATCCATACGGCCTACTCAGCTCAAGTTAAGAGCATGTACGCCCAAGTCTTCAAATAAGGATCCACACGACCTACTTATCTCTAGTTGAGGCCAAGTACACCCAAGTCTTCAAATAGCAATCTGTACGGCCTACTCAGCTCAAGTTGAGGGCAAGTATGCCTAGTCTCCAAATAAGGATCCATACGACCTACTCATCTCGAGCAGAAGGAAAGTACACAAAAGTCTGTAAATAGTGATATGTACACCTAAGTATTCAGATAGGAATCTGTATAGCCTACTCATCTCCATCTGAGGGCAAGTACGACCAAGTCTGCAAATAGTGATATGTATGTCCAAATCTTCAAATATGGATCTGTACGGCCTACTCCGCTCGAGCTGAGATATATAAGTACACATATTCCATTATGGATCTGTTGAGGGTAAGTACGCCTAAGTCTTCAAATAGGGATTAGTATTGTCTGCACGGATTTATTTGGGGGCAAGTACGCCCAAGTATTACGCCAAGGTCTTCAAATAGGGATCCATATAGGAAACTCAACTGAAGCTGAGGGTGAGTACGCGCAATTCTTCAAATAAGGATTTGTACGACCTACTAAGCTCAAGTTGAGGGCAAGTACGCCCAAGTATTCAAATAAGGATCCGTATGACCTACTCAGCTCGAGCTGAGGGCAAGTACACCTAAGTTTGTAAATAGTGATATCACAATATTTAGGCGTACATACCACAAGTCTTCAAATAGATATCTACATGACCTACTTATCTCGAGTTGAGGGCAAGTACACCCAAGTATTCAAATAAGGATTTGTACGGCCTACTCATCTCGAGCTGATGTCAAGTATGCCAAACTCTTCAAATAGGATTCCATATGGCCTACTCAACTCGAGCTGAGGGAAAATACGCCCATGTCTTAAAATAAGGATCCGTATGACCTACTCGACTCAAGTTAAGGGAAAGTACGCCCAAGTCTTCAAATAAAGTTCCGTATGGCCTGCTCAGCTCGAGCTGATGGAAGGTACACCTATGTCTGTAAATAGTCATATGTACACACAAGTATTCAGATAAGAATCCCTTTCCCCTACTTAGCTCGAGTTGAGGGCAAGAACACCCAAGTATTCAAATAGGGATCCGTACGGCCTGCTCAGCTCAAACTGAGGGTAAGTTTGCCAAGTCGTCTAATATGGAAACCTACGGCCTGCTCAGATCGAGTTGAGGGCAAGTATGTCCAAGTCTTTAAATAAGAATCCGTAGGACCTACTCAGCTCGAGCTGAGGGTAAGTATGTCCAAGTCTTCATATAGGGATCCATACGGCCTACTCAACTCGAGCTGAAGGCAAGTACGCCCAAGTCTTATAATCGAGATCTGCATGACCAATCTCGAGTTGAGGGCAAGTATACCCAAGTCTTCAAATAGGGATCTATACGGCCTATTCAACTCAAGCTAAGTGCAAGTACACCTAAGTCTTCAAATCGAGATCTGTATGGCCCACTCATCTCGAGCTGTTGGCAAGTATGACCAAGTCGTCAAATAAAGATCAGTACGGCCTGTTCAATGCGAGTTGAGGTTAAGTATGCTCAGGTCTTCAAAAATGAATTTGTACGGCCTACTCAACTCGAGCTGAGGGCAAGTATGCTCAAGTATTCAAATAGTGATTCATACACCCAAGTCTTCAAATAAGGATCGTACAGCCTACTCAGCTCGAGTTGAGGGCAAGTACGCCCAAGTATTCAAATAGGGATCCGTACGGCCTGCTCAACTCAAACGGAGTGTAAGTACGCCCATGTCTTTAAATAGGGATCTGCATTACCTACTTATCTCGAGTTGAGGGACAAGTACACCCAAGTCTTCAAATATAGATCTGTACGGCCTACTCAGCTCGAGCTGAGGTCAAGTATGCCAAACTCTTCAAATAGGATTCCATAAGGCCTAGTCAACTCGAGCAGAGAGAAAATACACCCAGGTCATCAAATAAGGATCCATACGACCTGCTCATCTCAAGTTGAGGGCAAGTACGCCCAAGTCTTCAAATAAGGATCCGTACGACCTACTCAGATCGAGGTGAGGGTAAGTATACCTAAGTCTGTAAATAGTGATATGTACACCCAAGTATTCAAATAGTAATCCGTATGGCCTACTCATCTCGATCTGAGGGCAAGTACGGACAAGTCTGCAAAAATAATGATCCGTATGCCAACTTCTTCAAATATGGATCCGTTGAGGGGATTCGTACAGTCGGCTCGGATATAGTGGGGGTCAAGTATGCCCAAGTATTCAAATAGGGATTGGTATGGCCTTCTCAGCTCAAGTTGAGGGGAAGTATGCCCATGTCTTCAAATAGGGATCCGTATGGCATACTCAACTGAAGCTGAGGGTGAGTATGCGCAAGTCTTCAAATAAGGATCCGTACGACCTACTCAGCTCGAGCTAAGGGTAAGTACACCTAAGTTTGTAAATAGTGATATGTACACACAAGTATTCAAATAGGAATCCGTATGGCCAACTCATCTCGAGCTGATGGCAAGTACGACCAAGTCTGCAAAAATAGTGATTTGTATGCCTAAATCTTCAAATATGGATCTGTATGGCCTGCTCATCTCGAGCTGAGTACACCTAAGTCTGTAAATAGTGACATATACACCCAAGTATTCAGATAGTAATCTATATGGCCTACTCAGCTTGAGGTGAGGGCAAGGTCGCCCAAGTATTCAAATAGGGGACCGTACGGCCTGCTCAGCTCACACTGAGGGTAAATATGCCCAAGTCTTCAAATATGGATATGTACGGCCTGCTCAGATCTGAGGGCAAGTACTCCCAGGTCTTTAAATAAGAATCCATACGACCTACTCAGCTCGCGCTGGTGGTAAGTATGCCCAAGTCGTCATACATGGATCCATACGGCCTACTCAACTCGAGCTTAAGGCAAGTACGTCCAAGTCTTCAAATAGGGATCTGCATGACCTACTTATCTCGAGTTGAGGGCAAGTACAACAAAGTCTTCAAATAGGGATCTGTATAGCCTACTCAACTGAAGCTGAGAGCGAGTACGCCAAGTCTTCAAATAAGGATCCGTACAGCCTACTTAGATCAAGTTGAGGCCAAATACGCCCAAGTATTCAATTAAGGATCCGTATGACCTACTGAGCTTGAGCTGAGGGCAAGTACACATAAGTCTATAAATAGTGATATATATCCCCAAGTATTCAGATAGGAATCCGTATGGCCAACTCATCCCGATCTGAGGGCAATTACGACCAAGTTTGCAAATAGTGATTTGTATTTCCTAATATTCCAATATGGATCTGTACGGCCTACTTAGATCTAGTTGAGGTTAAGTATGCCCAACTATTCAAATAGGATTTCATATGGCCTACTCAACTGGAGCTAAGGGAAAATATGCCCAAGTCTTCAAATAGGGATCCATATGGCCTACCCATATCAAGTTAAGGGCGACTATGCCCAAGTATTCAAATAAGGATCCGCACGGCCGACTTATCTACAGTTGAGGGAAAGTACACCCAAGTCTTCAAATAGGGATTTGTACGGCCTACTCAGCTCAAGTTGAGGGCAAGTACGCCAATCTCCAAATAAGGTTCTGTACGACCTACTCATCTCGATCTGAGGGAAAGTAAACCTAAGTCTATAAATAGTGATATATACACCCAAGTATTCAGATAGGAATCCGTATGGCCTACTCATCTCCATCTGATGGCAATTACGACCAAGTATGCAAATAGTGATATTTATGTCCAAATCTTCAAATAGGATTCATATGGCGTACTCAACTCGAGCTGGGGGAAATACGCCCAAGTCTTCAAATAAGGATCCATACGGCCTACTCTGCTTAAGCTGGGGGCAACTACACCAAAGTCTGTAAATAATGATATGCACACCCAAGTATTCAGATAGTAATCCATATGGCCTACTCATTTTGAGCTGAGGGCAAGTACGACCAATTCTGCAAAAATAGTGATTTGTATGCCCAAATCTTCAAATAGGGATCCGTACAACTTGCTCAACTCGAAATAAGTACACCTAAGTCTGTAAATAGTGATATATACAACCAAGTATTCAGATAGTAATCCGTATCGACAACTCAGCTCGAGTTGAGGGCAAGTTCGCCCAAGTATTCAAATAAGGGTCCGTACGGCCTCCTCAGCTCAAACTGAGGGAAATATGCCCAAGTCTTCCAATATGGATCTGTACGGGCTACTCAGATCGAGTTGAGAGCAAGTACGCCCAAGTCTTTAAATAATAATCCATACGACCTACTCATCTCGAGCTGAGGGTAAGCATGCCCAAGTCTTCATATAGGGATCCGTACGGCCTACTCAACACGAGCTGAATGCTAGTACGCCCAAGTCTTCAAATCGAGATCTGCATGACCTACTTGTCTCGACTTGAGGGCAAGAATACCCAAGTCATTAAATAGGGATTTGTAAATAGTGTTTTGTAAACCCAAGTATTCAGATAGTAATCCATTTGGCATACTCATCTCGAGCTGAGGGCAAGTACGACCAAGTCTGCAAAAATAGTGATATGTATGCCCAAATATTCAATTATGGATCTGTTGAGGGTAAGTACGCCTATGTCTTCAAATAGGGATTAGTAGTGTCTGCACGGATTTATTTGGGGGCAAGTACGCCCAAGTCTTCAAATAGGGATCAGTATGGCCTTCTCAGATCGAGTTGAGGGGAAGTACGCCAAGGTCTTCAAATAGGGATCCATATAGCAAACTCAACTGAAGCTGAGTGTGAGTATGCGCAAGTCTTCAAATAAGGATTTATACGACCCACTAAGCTCAAGTTGAGGGCAAGTACGCCCAAGTATTCAAATAAGGATCCGTACGACCTACTCAGCTCGAGCTGAGGGCAAGTACACCTAAGTTTGTAAATAGTGATTTGTACACACAAGTATTGAGATAGGAATCCATATGGCCTACTCATCTCGAGCTGATGGCAAGTATGACCAAGTCTACAAAAATAGTGATTTGTATGCCTATATCTTCAAATATAGATCTGTACGGCCTGCTCAGCTCGAGCTAAGTACACCTAAGTCTGTAAATAGTGATATATACACCCAAGTATTCAGATAGTAATCTATATGGCCTACTCAGCTCGAGTTGAGGGCAAGGTCACCCAAGTATTCAAATAGGGGACCGTACGCCCTGCTCAGCTCACACTGAGGGTAATTATGCCCAAGTCTTCAAATATGGATTTGTACAGCCTGCTCAGATCGAGTTGAGGGCAAGTACTCCCAAGTCTTTAAATAAGAATCCATACGACCTACTCATCTCGATCTGGGGTTAAGTATGCCCAAATCTTCATACAGGCATCCATACGGCCTACTCAACTCGAGTTGAAGGCAAGTACACCCAAGTCTTCAAATAGGGATCTGTATGACCTACTTATCTCGAGTTGAGGGCAAGTACACCCAAGTCTTCAAATAGGGATCTGTATGGCATACTCAACTGAAGCTGAGGGCGAGTACGCCAAGTCTTCAAATAAGGATCCGTACGACCTACTCGGCTCAAGTTGAGGCCAAATACGCACAAGTATTTAATTAAGGATCTGTATGACCTACTGAGCTTGAGCTCAAGGCAAGTACACATAAGTATGTAAATGGTGATATATATACCCAAGTATTCAGATAGGAATCCGTATCGCCTACTCATCTCTATCTGAGGGCAATTACGACTAAGTCTGCAAATAGTGATTTGTATTTCCTAATATTCCAATATGGATCTGTACGACCTACTTAGATCCAGTTGAGGTTAAGTATGCCCAACTCTTCAAATAGGATTCCATATGTCCTACTCAACTCGAGTTAAGGGAAAATACGCCCAAGTCTTCAAATAGGGATCTGTATGGCCTACTCAGCTCCAGTTTAGGGCAATTACGCCCAAGTCTTCAAATAAGGATCCGTACGGCCTACTTATGTCGCGTTTAGGGCAAGTACGCCCATGTTCAAAAATAAGGATCCGTACAGCCTACTCAGCTCGAGTTGAGGGCAATTGCACCTAAGTATGTAAATAGTGATATGTACATTGAGCATTCAGATAGGAATCCATATGGCCTACTCATCTCGATCTGAGGGCAAATACGACGAAGTCTGCAAATAGTGATCTATATGTCCTAATATTTAAATATAGATCTGTACGTCCTGCTCAGATCCAACTGAGGTCAAGTATGTCCAACTCTTCAAATATGATTCCATATGGCCTACTCAACTCGAGCTACGGGAAAATACACCCAAGTCTTTAAATAGGGATCCGTACGGCCTACTCTGCTCAAGTTAAGAGCATGTACGTCCAAGTCTTCAAATAAGGATCCACACGGCCTACTTATCTCGAGTTGAGGCCAGTACACCCAAGTCTTCAAATAGCGATCTGTACGGCCTACTCAGCTCAAGTTGAGGGCAAGTACGCCTAGTCTCCAAATAAGGATCCGTACAACCTACTCATCTCGAGCAGAGGGAAAGTACACCTAAGTCTGTAAATAGTGATATGTACACCTAAGTATTCAGATAGGAATCTGTATGGCCTACTCATCTCCATCTGAGGGCAAGTACGACCAAGTCTGCAAATAGTGATATGTATGTCCAAATCTTCAAATATGGATTTGTACGGCCTACTCAGCTAGAGCTGAGATCAAGTATGCCAAACTCTTCAAATAGGATTCCATATGGCCTACTGAAGTTGAGCTGAGTGAAAATACGCCCAAGTCTCCAAATAATGATCCATACGACCTACTCTACTTAAGTTGGGGGCAAGTACACCTAAGTTTGTAAATAGTGATATGTACACCCAAGTCTTCAGATAGAAATCCGTATGGCCTACTCATCTCAAACTGAGGGAAAGTACAACCAAGTCTGCAAAAATAGTGATATGTATGCCCAAATCTTCAAATATAGATCTGGACAGCCTACTCAGCTCGAGCTGAGTACACCTAAGTATATAAATAGTGATATATACACCCAAGTATTCTGATAGTAATCCATGTGGCCTATTCAGCTTGAGTTGAGGGCAATTTCGCCCAAGTATTCAAATAGGGGTCCGTACGGCCTGCTCAGATCAGCTCAGACTGAGGGTAATTATGCCCAAGTCTTCAAATATAGATCTGTACGGCCTACTTATATCGAGTTGAGGGCAAGTACGTCCATGTCTTTAAATAAGAATCCATACGACCTACTCAGCTCGAGTTGAGGGTAAGTATGCCCAAGTCTGCATAGAGGGATCTATACGGCCTACTTAATTAGAGCTGAAGGCAAGTACACCACAAGTCTTCAAATAGGGATCTACATGACCTACTTATCTCTAGTTGAGGGCAAGTACACCCAAGTATTCAAATAGGGATTTGTACGGCCTACTCAACTCGAGCTGATGTCAAGTATGCCAAACTCTTCAAATAGGATTCCATATGGCCTACTGAACTCGAGCTGAGGGAAAATACGCCCATGTCTTAAAATAAGGATCCGTACGACCTACTCGACTCAAGTTAAGGGAAAGTACGCCCAAGTCTTCAAATAAGGATCCATATGGCCTGCTCAGCTCGAGCTGATAGAAGGTACATCTATGTCTGTAAATAGTGATATGTACACACAAGTATTCAGATAAGAATACCTTTGGCCTACATAGCTCGAGTTGAGGGCAAGAACGCCCAAGTATTCAAATAGGGATCAGTATGGCCTGCTCAGCTTAAACTGAGGGTAAGTATGCCAAGTCGTCTAATATGGATCCCTACGGCCTGATCAGATCGAGTTGAGGGCAAGTACGCCCAAGTCTTTAAATAAGAATCCATAGGACCTACTCAGCTCAGGCTGAGGGTAAGTATGACGAAGTCTTCAAATAAGGATCCGTACGGCCTGCTCAGCTCGAGCTGATGGCAAGGATACATATGTTTGTAAATAGTGATATGTACACACAAGTATTCAGATAGTAATCCATTTAGCCTACTCAGCTCGAGTTGAGAGAAAGAACTCCCAATTATTCAAATAGGGATCCGGCCTGCTCACCTCAAACCGAGGGTAAATATGCCAAGTCGCCTAATATGGATCCCTATGGATTTCTCAGATCGAGTTGAGTCCAAGTACGCCCAAGTCTTTAAATAAGAATCCATAGGACCTACTCAGCTCGAGCTGAGGGTAAGTATGTCCATGTCTTCATATAGGGATCCATACAGCCTACTCAACTCGAGCTGAAGGCAAGTACGCCCAAGTCTCATAATCGAGATCTGCATGACCAGTCTCGAGTTGAGGGCAAGTATACCCAAGTCTTCAAATAGAGATCTATACGGCCTACTCAACTCAAGCTAAGTGCAAGTACACCTAAGTCTTCAAATCGAGATCTATATGGCCCACTCATCTCGAGCTGCTGGCAAGTATGACCAAGTCGTCAAATAAAGATCCGTACGGCCTGTTCAGCGCGAGTTGAGGGTAAGTATGCTCAGGTCTTCAAAAATGAATTTATACGGCCTACTCAACTCGAGCTGAGGGCAAGTATGCCCAAGTATTCAAATAGTGATTCATACACCCAAGTCTTTAAATAAGGATCGTACAGCCTACTCAGCTCGAGTTGAGGGCAAGTACGCCCAAGTATTCAAATAGGGATCCATACGGCCCGCTAAACTCAAACGGAGGGTAAGTACACCCATGTCTTTAAATAGGGATCTGCATTACCTATTTATCTCGAGTTGAGGGACAAGTACACCTAAGTCTTCAAATATGGATCTGTACGGCCTACTGAGCTCGAGCTTAGGTCAAGTATGCCAAACTCTTCAAATAGGATTCCATATGGGCTACTCAACTCGAGCAGAGGGAAAATACGCCCAAGTCATCAAATAAGGAACCATACGACCTGCTCATCTCAAGTTGAGGGCAAGTACGCCCAAGTCTTCAAATAAGGATCCGTACGACCAACTCAGATCGAGGTGAGGGCAAGTATACCTAAGTCTGTAAATAGTGATATGTACACCCAAGCATTCAAATAGTAATTCGTATGGCCTACTCATCTCGATCTGAGGGCAAGTACGGACAAGTCTGAAAAAATAATGATCCGTATGCCCAAATCTTCAAATATGGATCCATTGAGGAGTTCGTACAGTCGGCTCGGATATAGTGGGGGTCAGGTATGCCGAAGTCTTCAAATAGGGATCGGTACGGCCTTCTCAGCTCAAGTTGAGGGGAAGTATGCCCAGGTCTTCAAATAGGAATCCATATGGGCTACTTAACTAAAGCTGAGGGCGAGTACACCAGTCTTCAAATAAGGATCCATAGGACCTACTCAGCTCAAGTTGAGGGCAAGTATGCTCAAATAAGGATCCATACAACCTACTCAACTCGAGTTGAGGGCAAGTACACCTAAGTCTGTAAATAGTGATATGTACACCCAAATATTCAGATAGGAATCCGTATGGCCTACTCATCTCAAGCTGAGGGCAAGTACGACCAAGTCTACAAAAATAGTGATCTGTATGCCCAAATCTTCAAATATGGATCCGTAGTGTAACACCCCCAGAATCAAACCGGGAATATTACACGCCGCATACCCACTCCGTGAGGATCCACCAGGCTAGACATCGAAACCACACAATAAATTACACACCGACATGATAAAATATTAAATCCATAGACCAACTTGGTATTTCGTCACTAACATACAAGTCAAAATACACATTTCTATCTCGACTCATACCCATGCAAGGGTAAAATACACTCACAAACAAAAAGTACGATAGCGGAAAAGACCATACACGAACTCCAACTGACTGCATCTAAAACTGGCCTTCATGTGATTAGTATCATTCGCCTTCCATCATCCTTCGCACCGATCCTCTGTTTTGCTCCCAAACCTGCATGTACCTGGATGCAAAAACAGACATCCACCCCTCGAATACTCGGGGGTTAGCAAAACTCCACTGTTTTGCTAGTACAAGTATAAAGTGCAAATACGAGCCATACATAACACATTCCAAGAATACAGCAAAAGACTTCCCGAGATATTTTGATTTAAAAATAGTTTAAGTCTTGAAAGTAGAAACAAAACAAGAAAGCACTTTGAAAACACTTCTAAATCTCGGGAGTTTTGAAAACATTTGTGATTGACAAGTTCTGATTCCTCAAAAGCCACTTAGGGTCACCGCCCCAAAGTTCATTTTCCAAAATGCAAACCGTTAACGAAACACGGGGTTTACGACCCAACCATTCCGGTCACGAAACACAGGGCCCACGACCCAACCATTCTAGTCACGAAATACAGGGTCTACGACCTAACCATTCCAGTCACAAAACACAGGGTCCACGACCCAACCATTCTAGTCACAAAACACAGGGTCCACGACCCGATCATCAACCTCAATTTACTTCCAAAAAACACGTTACACATAACACATTATTTTTATGCCATTTTAGCCAAACACCAAGACTCGATATATAATGTCTCTCGACCCCGAGCACCAAACATTGTGATACTCTGTACATATCACAATTATTCATCAGTACAAACATTCTGGCAATTCTCGCGACCCGGTCCGGCCCTCAAGCCACCAAGTCCCTGTGTGCCCCGTCGAGCAATCCCCAGGTGAGAATGCCCACTCGAAGTAACTCTCGCGACCCGGTCCAGCCGCTAAGCCACCAGGTCCCCGTGTGACCCCATCGAGTCAATCCCCGAGTGAGACTACCCGAGAACAACCATACAACTCTTATCAATTCACATTTACAAAACCACAATCCTCAAGAGTCAATCACAATATATATAGTCGAGGTGTTTTGCTAAAATGGCCATATTATCCAACACATACTCACGACCCAAAATTAATACTATCCACAAAGAAACACACTTATCTCAACAACACCGAAAGACACAACCAATATCACACAACTCATATATCCACCGATAACCATATGACTCCACGCACAGTTCATAACAAAAGGATTTAACCATAAATTACCGACGACATATTCACACATAATGACATCACCCGAAGGTAGGGAGATCCTATACTCAACACTAACACACATAGTCAAATAAGCACATTAAGTCCCGAACACAAGAGTCGTTCTTTAAGAAAACCATGATTGTAAATATACCGATTCTTTTGACAAAAGGTTGTAAATATTCATTTAGCACATATCGTCAATTTTCAACCATTATATTCACAAAACACGTAATGTATGGGAAAGATACTTGCCTCGATAGTCGATACCGGACACTCCGACGAATCATGGCTCAACCGGAAAATCTTGAACGCCCACAACTCTCCGGCGGAAACGACGGTAACACATCCGATAGGAAAACGGCGAACGGAAGGGTTCCGAATCGAGTTCTTCGCAGGGAACCTGCGTAACATCATACCATCAATATATTAACGATCGTACGAGGAAGAATGATCGTAGAGCGCCCAAATCCTCTTTGTGACATTTTATCAAACACCTTCAAGGCGTCGATTAGAAACTCAATAAAACGGCGAATCCACGGCAATCCAACCGTGGAAAAACAAGGGATTCAATATAATACAACTTAATAATCATCAATACATCACTATTCTAAGTTATAACGAATTAAACGGACGAAATCAAAGAAAATTCCCAATTTTCCCAAAACTAGGATTTTAGGAAAAGTAACCTTGATTCGCTGGATTGAAGGATGTTATGGAGTGATTAACCAATGATATGAGCTCCCAAACCTCGTGGATTCATAGTATAACAACATCTCTTCGACTTCTCCAAGACTCCAGCCGCGGACCGGAAAGATAGGAAATAAAAGACGAGTGAAAATATGACTGCTCGGACATATTTATACTGGTGCAGCCTAGCGTGCGTTAGGTTGCCGAGCTAGCGTGCGCTAACAGGCGGTCATGGTCGAGAATGTTCGGCCGGGGCCCGCGTTGACCTATCCTGCCATCCTATCCTGCTGTCCAGAACCTTCCTGTCCGACCGCGGTAGCGTGCGCAGCCTTCCAGCCATAGCATGCGCTACGCCTGCCGATTAGCGCACGCCGTGTTCGAAAGTGGCGTGCGCTACCTGTTGTCCGCCCGAAGTCCAAAACCTCTCTGCCCCTGCTGCCTCGGCCGACTAGCGCGCGTAGCCTTCCGGCCGTAGCGTGCGCAGCCTTCTGGCCATAGCGTGCGCTGCATTCTGGCAGTAGCATGCGCTATGCCGGTTCCTGCCGAACCCGTCCGTCCAGTGCCCGCACCCGTCCGGCCAGTGCCCAGCCGCCATGACCCGATGACTCGATTTTTCGAAAACGCACGTAACAAACACGACAAAACGCTCGCGGACAACGTTATCAATATGGAATGAAAACAACATACAACAAAACACCTTATACAGCCATAAACACCAAAATCAGTTGTCGAGAAAATAATACCGGCGCTCGACAACCGGGAAATATCCGGAAAAAAAAATCTAAAATAACCAGAATGAAAATCGTGGGTTTTACATTCTACCCCCCTAAAAATAAGTTTCGTCCCGAAACTTAAAACAAAAGCAAGGCCACTCTCGACAACACACCAGAGCTCCATGCAGTATAAAGCCACTACGATCCGATTCAATGCGCAAGAATGCATACGAAAAGCAACGAGCATGAATCGCTGCGGTTGATAAAACCGAGCAATAAAAAAATCAAATCACGATTCCAACGCTGAAAGGTACGAAATTCCAGTAATTCAAAGATTTGGAAGATCAAATACGAAGAAAATTTCCCAACACTTATGAAAATTACGAAATGGCCCAGATGTTCAATAATCACGATTAACAAGATCAAACAATAATGATTGTACAACGACAAACAAATAGCAATGATCGAATAACAACGATCAACTATGAAGTTCACACTTCAAATCAAGACATCAATAAACTTGTATGAATCACGAGGTGTTAATTTCGAACACAGTTCATAAGAAATCGATCCGTACTTGGAAAGATCACAACGTATACACGTTAATTTGGAACAATATCAGAACCTGCTCGAATGACAAAGGTGAGAAACAATACAAGGTCAGAAGCATTAACGAACACAATCACCTCAATACGGTTGAACGAAACGGAAACGAGAAAAAAAAATGTGGGTATTACATCATATCACCTTTAAAGGAGGTTTCGTCCCCGAAACCTAAACAACGAGAACGAAGTGCATGAATAGCAACCTTCTCGGCCATATCCTCTTGGTCCCGCATCTAATCTCCATAACCAACTGTACCGCGGTCATGGCCGCGTCCTCTGTCCCTCGGCATACTAAGCGGATTCTCACTCAATACGATTGCACCATGTTGGCCACTAAGTATACTGGATACAGTTTGGTAAATAATTTGAACAACAAACTGTACGGATTCTAAATCTGAGTGCGTAGCGGAAGTCTTGGAATCTGATGAGGTTCTTTGTGGATACAAAGAATCGAGTGTATAGTGTATACTTAATATATCACAGTAATTTAAAACAGTAAAAGCTGAAGGTAAATAACACAGTAATTAAAGTGGTTCGAGGTAAACCCCTCTACGTCCACTGGTCCTCCACACAGGAGTAAAAAGTTTATTATAATTACTGTGTACACAACTACGTAATTATAATCAAACCTATCCTTGTATCATTCACACAGATTGATACAAAGAATGTTGCTTTCAACCGTTCACTGCAGTTGGTTAAAGCTTCCTTCTTGACTAGCTTCTTCACACACGGTTCCAAAGCTTCGTCCTTATTCGTCCCACACAGTCGAATAACTTGTTGAGTTCACACGTAACTCGGTTTTTACAGAGGTAAAAGGTAGGTAACCGAGTAAGAACAGTGACTTTGAATATGAAGTTCTTGGTGATGATGGTCGTTCTTGATGTTGAGCCTTTGTATATCTCTTTCATTCTTAATTGCGTAAGCTTTGGAGATATGTTTGCTCGATGATAACTTTTGATAGCTTGAGAGTTAGGTTCTGGTAATCGATCTTCAATGTCTTCATAAGATATATATAGTCTCTGAAGAAAGTATCCGTTGAGATGTATCCGTTTGAATGAGATTTCGTTCCAACGGGATTATGACACGATCCGGATTTCGCGGGATTCTGAAGATCTGAAGACTGGCAGTATTTAAATACTTTATCCTTGAGTATTTAAATACTTCTTTATTCAACGGGACTTGACTTCTGTTCCTTCTTTGTCCTGTTGTGAGCTGTATGGAAGATAACTGTATTTTGGGTTTCGAGACAGTTTCCATACTTGGTGTTTTTACAAGACTTCTTGCTGTACTGAAGAGCTTCACTTATATGCTGATTCGAGGCAGGTCTTCGATACAGGATAAAGCCTCAAAGCTTCGATACAGTTTCCTTTGTTGTATTCGGATTGGCATATATGTCAAAACCTTTTTATCAAATATCATTCGATACAGGGATCGGGTATCCCGGCTGTTTCGATACAGGGTCTTTGTTTTCCCAACAATTTCCCCCTTTTTGACAATTTGCCAAGACCTTCTTTCTTAACTCTTCGAGTCTTCTTGATGATGCCAAAACCTTCTTCATGAAGCGATCTTCTTTGATGACTTCTGGCAGATTTCTTGGTATTTTGTCAAAAGGTCTGACTTAGTGACTTAGTCTAAATTAATGAACTGCTCGCAGGCAAGTTCGATACATTTTAAGATTTATTACAACTTAAGCCTATGATTGGCGCGCAGGCACAATCTTACAATGTATTCTAAAGCTTACAACTGAAATTATGAACTGTTCGTAAACTAGTTCGTACAGCTTATTTTTCAATCAAGTTTATCTAACTTGAGATTTCTATCAAACACTTTAAGTAATCATACATCAACACAGTAGATTACGAGTTGTAATCTTTCAAGACAAACAAACGTTTTTATTGATATTCAAAATGAATTGAGTACAGAGTTTGCTGTTTCGAATAGAAATTACAAAACAAAAAAAATACATAGATTTCAGCTCCTTATCTATAATCTGCATGCCTCCATGGTCTTTTCCCTGGTTCATTCTCGGTGCCATGCCACCAGTTTTGAAGAGAATCATTGCCTCAATCCTGGTATATAGCTCTTCCATCATAGGATCGATCAAAGGCAAGTATCCAGTCTTCTGGATGGGTGACCCGATCTCCTCTTCTGTGTTTGGATTTCATTTCGATTTGGAGAGGGAGTTTCCCTTCTTCTAGCATCTTCGTAAATTTATCTGCGGCCTCTGCTAACGTTTTATAGTTCTTGAAGATGGCGGATTCCCTGATGAGTCTGACAAAGTATCTCATCAGTTCGTTCTTCCTCCAGTGCTTCACTTCGTCGGCAGTAGGGTTGCGGTTGGTCGGCAGACGAATTTCCGAAGGTCTCTGAATAAGAATTTGCCAAGGGACATTGGGATCATGAAATTCCGGTCTGAGCACGAAATTTTAAAACTTTGGGATGGAGGTGCTAGCTTGTTCAACTTGGCGGTGAATCTGTTCGAGCGACCTCAAATTCCCTTTCTTGTTGCGGCCTTATTCTCTAGCGACTTCTCGTGCCTCTTGCCCCTTTTTGGCTTCATCAAGACTTTGCAGGATTTCTAGAGCAGCGTCCTGTTTTGTCTCGATGCTGGTCATTCTCTCTACAAGGGAGGAAAGAGTCTGCGACATTTCCTGAATGCATTTGTCGTGAGCACGCAGTTGAGAGCTGTTCTCAATCATAGCACAGGCGGTCTTGGCTTCAGCTATCCTCGTTTTTGTTGCTTCTTCCTTCAGTAGTTGCTCCTGCTTATCTTCCATGATCTTCAAAGCTTGTTTGAAAACTTCTGGCAAAAGAATGAATGCGTCAACAACACGAGATACTTCATGTTGAAGAGTGGTCATTTCTTCGACGGCAGAAGTGTGCATCCAATTCAGTGCTTTTTCAACGGAAGATAGAGCATTTACTGCATCCTGGATGAATACAGTCTGAAGGCCAAGAGCACGCAAGCGCTCTTTTCGTGCGGCAGAGATCGGAGAATCTGGTTGGGCAAGGTCTGCAGCGCTGTTCAACCTTCTTACATTCACGGATGGGCGTGAAGTAAGTTGGACATCCTCAGGTTCGATACCGTCCTCGGATTCCACGGTTGAAGGGGCGGGAGCAGCTTCCTGTGGTTCGGCGACAGGGGGTTTAGAAGCTTCCTGTTGCGTAGATTCTTCAGCTATCATGGATACAGGAGGGACTGAATCCTCCTGTTGACTTTCAGGAATGGCTTCTTCGGTCACAGCAGGCTTAGGTGCCTGTTCCAAAATTTCTTGTACATCCTCGACTGGAGGGACTGAATCCTCTTGGTCGGGAATGTTCTCAGGCTGTGGCGAAGGGGGATTGGCCTGGGTAGAAGGGCCTTCGTCATCTCTGGGTGGAGAGGCGTCTCGAGCTTCAGCCTCTTCACGGCTCATTCTCAGACCTGCTTGTAGAGCATCGTCGTCGTCGTCTGAGTCATGATCGTCGTCATCTTTTGGATTGGTGGGAGAATCCTCTGACTTTTTCTTTCCTTTCCTCCTGGCGTCAGATTTGTGCAGAAGATGGCTTTCAATGAGATCCTTGCAAGAGGGGTTGTCCCATCGAAGCAGGGCCTCAATTTCAGTTGAGTCCGTCACTTCTGAGACGAATCTCTCTTCGTGGCTCCAATCGCTCCAATTGTACAGTGTATCATATGGAGCTAGCCTGTAGCCTTTCCATTGCAAAAATCTTTCATACGCGTGTTCAATTTGAACCGAAAGAAGGGTCTGATTAATGATAGAGTCAGGGGAGGGACTTCGAATAAAGTCTAGAGACGCTGTTTCGAGGGATTCCTGTACAGGTATGGGATCCTGTACGGAAGAGGGACTCCTTACCGGGGATGGTGCCCTGAAGGAAGATGGATCCTGTACGGGTGTGGGATCCCGCAGAGGAGAAGTAGCTTTTGGCTCCAAGTGGGCAGCCGACTCGCTAAAGTCTTGATCGTTGGCAGATGTCTCAATATCCGTCCTAGCCGCCAAAGGCTCGGGATCTACTGTCGATACAGTAGGAGACACCTCTTCCACAGGGGTTGGGCCCTGGGGTTCTTCATCAGTGGGTTGAGCCACGGGGGAGACTTCCTTGGAGTGCTTGGCAGATTTGATTTTTGAAAGCCTCCTGAGTCTCTTCTTGGGCTTCTCACCAGCAGAGTGTTTCTTGCTGTGAGATCGCTTTCGCTTCTTTTAAGATTCCATTTCTGGGATCTTCACGGATTCATCTCTTGGATTGTCAGAAATTGGCATGTGCCTGGTTCTCGGGTGGTTGCAATGCATGGTGCTCTGGTTATACGCAGTGGGCTTGACGCCTCCTAAGTATATCCTCGAGCTATTCTTCTTTGCATCGGCGGATTGCGTCAGTCCGCACTTCGTCAAGATATAATTCAGCATTAAACCGAAGGATTTCTTTTGGGTGGCAGGTTTGCACACATCTTCTTGTAGGCGTTTCAGAATTATTTGGCACCAATTGACCTTTGCACAGGTCAAAATAGCCACCATCATCCTGAACCTTAAGTTTGTGCACATCTCGAACGCACCGGTTCGGTTTTCAATAATCCTGGAGCAAAAGTCATGAAGATACACAAAATGAAGAAGAAAGTTTTTCTTGTGACAAGTAGTTGTCACCATATCAACCACTTTGGACCCTGTAAACAGTCCATAAAACTTTGTAATGAGCTCTTGAGACCCGAACATCTCAAGTTGGTCCATGGTCAGGCCATCAGCGGGTAGCCTGTAGATTCTCTGGAGCAGATCGCGATCGATACAGATCTCCACTCGGATCACATTGCGGTGATGTCGCAACATGACCTCCACGGGCGATGTAGAAAACGGACGGCGGCGTTGAGGTAGAATTCCTCAACCAGATGGGCGTCGAATTTGTCGGCTGTCTTGCTTCCAAGGCGATAGAGGCCTTGTTGTTGAATACGAGTAATGATATATTCCATAGGTTCTGCGTCGTTGGTTTCTGAGAGAATACGCTCAATGATGACAGGTTTGGAGAAGATCCGGCCATCAATGATGTTGGCGGATTTCTTCAGAACAGGGGAAGAAAATTGACCAGCCATTGATGTTTTCTTAAGACAAAGGTGCAAGAAAACAATCGAAATACGCAGTGAAATGCAGAAAAATATGTAGGCTGTATTTGCTTGAGAACTCTTGTAATTGCAGAAAGCGTAAAGAGTCTCTAATGGCAGATTCAGTCCTTTTATAGTTGGGCAGCGAAATAGGGTTTTGCAGAGTACGAATGGTCAGATTTTAAGGGATGGGAACCGGTTTTGAAATCAATGGTTAAGATGGAATGAGTGTAACTGGTACGCTAATCCATTAAAAAGTTTAAAATTAGAGCGGGTCCCACTTCTGACATAGGTTGATACCCTAAATGCCTAAAACGGCGGTTTAAAAATAATAAACAATTTAAAAACATCGCGGCTTTTGAGATTCAGTTGTCCAGATGTCGTGTAAGGCATTTAATGAACATGACGTTTGACGTAAAAACAGGGCACGTGGACAAAAATTATTTTAAAAGGAAATAATATTATATTATATACTGAATCAAAATCCTATAGCATGTGCTGTTTTCCGCGTCGATACAGCGTTCCCCCTTAAAAAGGTGCTTATAGGTTTTGAATTCCATACAACAATATTTGGATTAATCTTTGTATTCATGGGTCCTACAGTATTCCCCCTTAATTATTGCACACACCATTTGTAGGATTCATATGCCTTCGCCGCTTCTGATCGTATTGATGATTCGAGTGTAGATAATTAATGTTGAATCTTGTATTCACGGATCTTACATTCCCCTCAATTGTTGAGTAAAACAAGAAATTACTTACAGGAGTCCATTTGTAGCATTCCCAATTCTTGTCTGAGCATGTTGAATCTTGCTGTGTCGAGAGGCTTGGTGAAAATGTCGGCCAGCTGAACGTCTGTATGGACTTTTTCCAGGCGAACATCCTTGTTCTCGACATGATTCCTGATAAAATGATGCTTCATGTTGATATGCTTAGTGCGCGAGTGCAGAACAGGATTGTGCGTGATTGCAATTGCACTCGTGCTATCACACATGATTGGAGTCTCTCTAGCATCGATTCCATAGTCTGACAGTTGTTGCTGCATCCAAAGGATCTGCATACAGCAGCTACCAGCAGCATAGTACTCTGACTCAGCAGTGGAAAGAGAGTTAGCCAATTGCTTCTTACTGAACCAAGAAACGAGTCTAGGTCCGAGAAAGTGACAAGTTCCACTTGTACTCTTCCTATCTAGCTTGCAGCCTCCGAGATCCGAGTCGCTGTATCCAACTAAATCGAATCCGCCTTCCTTAGGATACCATAGTCCTGCATCGACTGTTCCTTTAATGTATTTCAGGATTCGTTTAGCTGTATTGAAGTGTGATTCCTTAGGTGCAACCTGGTATCTCGCACACACTCCAACAGCAAACTAGATATCGGGCCTGCTAGCCGTTAGGTACAGGAGTGAACCAATGAGCTTCCTGTAGAGTGATTGGTCAAATGGCTTTCCGGCTTCATCAGCACTAATTTGCACGGAAGTGCTCATAGGGGTTGGCGAGGATTTGGAAGTGTTCATTCCAAATTTGTTGAGAAGCTCCTTGATGTATTTCTCCTGGTTGATGAATATACCTGTAGGCAACTGCTTTACCTGCAAACCTAGGAAATAACTAAGTTCCCCCATCATACTCATTTCAAATTTACTTTGCATGAGATGAGAGAACCTTTGACATAGAGCAAGGTTAGTTGAACCAAAAATAATATCATCCACATAGATTTGTACCATTAGAAGGTCATCACCTTCCTGTATCTTGAACAAGGTTTTGTCCACAGCACCCTTCTCAAATCCGTTGTTGGTTAGATACTGGGACAGGGTTTCGTACCAGGCTCTAGGGGCTTGTTTAAGTCCGTACAGGGCTTTCCTTAGCCTGTAAACTAGATCGATACCGTCTGTGTTGGCAAACCCTGGTGGTTGTTCAACATAAACTTCTTCTGCAAGTTCTCCATTTAGGAAAGCACTCTTGACGTCCATTTGGTATACGATAAAACTCTTATGGGCGGCAAAGGCTAAAAATATCCTAATGGCTTCTAGTCTCGCTACAGGGGCGAAGGTTTCATCATAGTCGATTCCTTCTTCCTGACAATAGCCTTGTGCTACTAGTCTGGATTTGTTCCTTATGATAAGTCCATTTCGATCCTTTTTGTTTCGAAATACCCATTTGGTTCCTATAACCGATTGGTGTGTCGATGCAGGTACAAGATACCATACATTGTTTCTTTCGAAACCGTTAAGCTCTTCTTCCATAGATGTTATCCAATGAGAGTTGTTAAGAGCGTCTATGGTCGAAACAGTTGGATGGGCTAAGAATACAGCGATAGTGCACATATTGAGTCTCCTAAGTTCGGATTGAGATTTCCATTCAGGAAACTGTGAAACTTCAGCATTAGATTCTTCTTGTGCACAAAGTACATTTCCTTGTGTACTCTGTATTCTTCTACGAGTAGAGACACCGGCATTAATGTTTCCAATGATCAGCTCTTGCGGGTGATCTCTCAAGCATCTTCGCTCGGGTTCTAATTCAGGATCCCGTACTGTATCGAAAGTTTCTGTGGATACAGCTTCAGGTTGTACAGCGTCGGCTTCATCCACATCGATTCTTACAGCTGCGGGGTTGATTTCTAAATCAACAACAGGTTCTATGGGTGTAGGTGGATCCAAGATAGATAGATGGTGAATGTTCTGAGTGATATCATCTACTCCTGTAGGGTCATGGTGTGGTTCGTCGAACACTACATGGACTGATTCCTCGATCGTCAGCTTCCTTTTATTAAAGATTCTGAAAGCTTTGCTGACGGAGGAGTATCCTACGAATATTCCTTCATCTGATTTTTCATCAAAGGTTCTAAGTTGGTCCTTCCCATTGTTCAATACATAACACCTGCATCCAAAAATATGAAAATACGAAACTAATGGAGTTTTGTTATTCCATACCTCATATGCTCTTTTGTTGTGATGCTTGTTGACGATACAAGTGGTTTTGAGTGTAGCACGCTGTATTGGTTGCTTCACCCCAGAAACGCTGTGGCAATTTGCTCGCGGCAATCATTGTCCTTGTTGCTTCTTTCAACGTCCTATTCTTTCGCTCGGCAACACCATTTTGTTGAGGTGTACGCGCAGCTGAGTATTCGTGCTGTATTCCATTCTCTGAACAGTATTGCTCTATAAAGCGGTTAGTAAATTCAGTACCTCTGTCGGAACGAATGCACACGATACTCGATGCTTTTTCATTTTGCAACTTTCTCAGGAGCTCGGGCAGCCTTGATGCTGTTTCCTTCTTCTTGCTAAGAAAGATCGTCCAAGCATACCTGGAATAATCATCAACAACAACCATGCAGTATTTCTTACCTCCCAAACTTACTGGGTCTACAGGACCGTAGAGATCCATGTGTAGCATTTCCAACACTTTTTGGGTTGAAAGGTAGGATTTGCTTTTCAGGGTTGACTTGATTTGCTTGCCTTTCTGGCATGGTCCGCAGACGCTGTCCTTCTTGAATGACACATCTGGCAAACCTCTAACCATTCCCTGTCTTGAAAGCTTGTTGATCATCTTGAAGTTGACGTGAAACATCCTCTTGTGCCATAACCAGCTAATATCTGCAGTGCCTTTGGCAACAAAACATGGAATTGAGGAGCTCATAGGCTTCCAGTCAGCAATGTACATATTACCTGATCTGCTTCCTGTAAGCACAACTTCCTTGGTTTGGGTGTTCTTGACTCTACAGCGATCTATATAGAACTTCACCGAGAACTGTTTATCACAGAACTGGCTAATACTAAGTAGATTATACTGTAAGCCTTCAACATATGCAACATCGGTGACCTTGAATTTCCCAAAAAGTAGGTTTCCTTTCCCTCTTGTTCTTCCTTTAGACTTATCACCGAAGCGAACTTTTGGACCGCGACCTTCTACAAAATCAGATAGCTTGCTCCTATCTCCGGTCATGTGACGAGAGCATCCACTATCAAAGTACCAGGTATCCTCCTCTAGAATGTCCTGTAACAAAGAAATTAGGTAGATTTAGGTCCCCTTTGGTTTTTGGGTCCATGTATGTTAGTTCCTTTAGGTACCCAAGCTTTCCTGGCAGCAATTGGTTTATTGTAGGACATACTCGGTACAGTGTTGCGTTATCTACGGGGGGCATATCCGTAGTTGTTATAATCATGATAATTACTATGCATGTAAAATTCAGGGTTATTATTATTATTCTAGTACGAGTGCCGTCTAGGAGGTGGAGCCATTTTCTTAGGCCTAACAGCTTGTCTTCTGGGTCTCCAGTTGGATTTCCAATGCTATTGTTGATACTGAATTGGCATCTGCTGTCTTGAGGGATAACGGGGCTCCTGTATCCAGTGCCTAGGCGCGCTGTACTGAGAGTACTGCCGTGCGGGCCTTTGGTGGTTGGATACCGCCTTCTTTCTGAATGACTGCCGGCGTTTATGATATGCTTGTGGAGCATGCTGTTGAGTACGCCTTCTGAGTGGCTGTTGGTTCCACTGTCTCGAATAGTAGAGTTGCGGGGGCGGAATTGCAGCCTTCGGTTTTCTCGGTACAGCAGGTTCCTTTATGGGACTAGGGGTATCTTCCGATTCTGGAATGTGTTCCACACTCTTGACGAACACTGTACTAGTTTTCCCTTTGTTCGAACATGAGCTGTATCCTAAGCCACTTTTATCATGAGCATGTTGCCCAGTGCTCAGAATTTCTTCCATTCTTTTGGACGATTTTTCAAAAGACTTCAGAATGGTCTCAAGTTCAGTTTCTCGCTTTTCGAGAGTTGTGATTTTGGTTTGTAGTAGAACCAAATCATTTGTCTTGCTCTCATTGTGGGTTTTAACCTCATTTAGTTCATGAGCAAGTTGATGATTGCTCTCCATGAGTTTTTCAAAATCGACCTTGCTGGTTTCACAATCAAGAGACATATTTTCATAATTTATTTTCAGCAAGTCATTTTCATCTTTCAGCTCTAAATTTGTTAATTGAAGCTGTATATTCTCAGTTTTTAGAGTCTCATGGGCCTTTTGAATGTTTTTAAATTCATTCATCATATTTTCGAAAGTATGAGATGCATTTGACGGAATAGCTGAGGTTGAACTTACCTCATCGTCGCTGTCTTCACCTTCTGGAACATCTTTGGCCATAAAGCACATGTATGCTTTATCATCGAATTCATCGTCAGATGAATCACTTTCAGTGACCACCTGAAGACATTCTTCTGATTTGGATGGAGTGGGGGAGGCTTCTGATTCTCCAATCAGGGCCTTGAGCTTGTCTTTCCAAGCACGTCTTCTTTCATCTCTCTTGTTGCTTGGCCTCAGGCAATCTTTGGACTTTGGGATGAGGACAGTTGTTTGCATAATGGCCTGGTTTCCTGCAGCTATATCACAGGTTAGCATCACCAGATGATGTTTCGGTACTTACCTTGTGGATAGGTTTGGGCCTGTAGGGAGTCTTTCCAGACTGTTTGATGAACTTTTTGAATTTATGCATTAGAAGCGCCATTTCATCTTGGGACAGGATGTCGTCGTCACTGTCAGCATTCTTGTGACTTGGCTTCGACGAGCTAGGCATGCTGTGTCGACGGTTCGATACAGCGGCGAGAGCTGTGACCTTTGAAGGAGATTCTTTAGCTTTCTCTCTTCTGTCAATATCATACTCAAAAGCTTTGAGGTCAGAGAAGAGATCAAAAGTGGATATTTCATTAAGATTACAGGATACACGCATAGCTGTGGTCTTAATGTCCCATCGGGCTGGGAGAGATCTGAAAATTTTTAAGTTCTTCTCCTTTTTGGTGTAAATCTTGCCCAACGCTTCAAGTTCACCAACAATACCAGTAAATATGAGGTCAAGTTCCTCAAGTGTTTCCGTTGGTTTCATTTCAAAAGATTCAAATTGCTGAGTTAGTTTTGAAATCTTGTTTTCTTTTGAGAGCTCAGTTCCCTCGCAAATTAACTTGAGTTTATCCCAGATTTCTTTGGCTGTTTTACAGCTCTTTACCTTTGAGAACGTGCCTTTGTCAAGAGTGACAAATAACGCGTTCTTAGCCACGTTGTCGAGATTGGCTCGCTTTCTTTCATCTGTCGTCCATTGCTCGCGTTCCTTCTCGAGCATTTCAGCATGGGCTTGGCCCTAAATCCTTGCGGCTGGATTTACCTTCATGATCTTGATAGGACCATCCTGTATAACAAAAATCATCTCTTCGTGCATTGCTGCAAGATGAGCTTCCATTCTAATTCTCCAGTCGTCAAATTCGTTAATAGAGAACATAGGGACTTTGTTAATCATAGAAGTATCCATACTGATAATATAAGAATGAAAGAGACTGTTTTGAAAATAAGTGATTTGAATCTGATTCGGTTAAAAAGAAATACGACTGATTCTTTTTAGAATCAACCGCTCCGATACTACTTGTTGGCCACTAAGTATACTGGATACAGTTTGGTAAATAATTTGAACAACAAAATGTACGGATTCTAAATCTGAGTGCGTAGCGGAAGTCTTGATACTGATAGGTTCTTTGTGGATACAAGAATCGAGTGTATAGTGTATACTTAATATATCACGAATTTAAAACAAGAAAAGTCGAAGGTAAATAACACAGTAATTAAAGTGGTTCGAGGTAAACCCCTCTACGTCCACTGGTCCTCCACACAGGAGTAAAAAGTTTATTATAATTACTGCGTACACAACTACGTAATTATAATCAAACCTATCCTTGTATCGTTCACACAGATTGATACAAAGAATGTTGCTTTCAACCGTTCACACAGATTAGTTAAAGCTTCCTTCTTGACTAGCTTCTTCACACACAGTTCCAAAGCTTCGTCCTTATTCGTCCCACACAGGTCAGAATAACTTGTTGAGTTCACACAGAGCTCAGTTTTTACACAGAGGTAAAAGGTAGGTAACCAGGTAAGAACAGCAGCTTTGAATATGAAGTTCTTGAGCTGATGATGGCTGTTCTTGATGTTGAGCACTGTATATCTCTTTCGTTCTTAATTGCAGTAAGCTTTGGAGATATGTTTGCTCTGATGATAACTTTTGATAGCTTGAGAGTTAGGTTACTGGGTAACTGATCTTCAATGTCTTCATAAGATATATATAGTCTCTGAAGAAAGTATCCGTTGAGATGTATCCGTTTGAATGAGATTTCGTTCCAACGGGATTATGACACAATCCGGATTTCGCGGGATTCTGAAGATCTGAAGACTGGCAGTATTTAAATACTTTATCCTTGAGTATTTAAATACTTCTTTATTCAACGGGACTTGACTTCTGTTCCTTCTTTGTCCTGTTGTGAGCTGTATGGAAGATAACTGTATTTTGGGTTTCGAGACAGTTTCCATACTTGGTCTTTTTACAAGACTTCTTGCTGTACTGAAGAGCTTCACTTATATGCTGATTCGAGGCAGGTCTTCGATACAGGATAAAGCCTCAAAGCTTCGATACAGTTTCCTTTGCTGTATTTGGATTGGCATATATGTCAAAACCTTTTTATCAAATATCATTCGATACAGGGATCGGGTATCCCGGCTGTTTCGATACAGGGTCTTTGTTTTCCCAACACACCACTTCGCAAAAACAATATGCTAAAGTACAAACTTAGCATGACATATCACATAAGGTAACCAATAACAACTCGAAAAGAAAATCCACGAGGTATCCTTTTAAAGGAAATCTTTTGAAAATCCTTGGATTTGTATGCTATTCAAAATAACTTTAAAAGTACTTTTGGTACCTCGGGTTGTTTCATAAAAACTAGTAAACAACATAATTTAACCGTCTCATTTGAAATCATTTGCCAAAATAATAATTCTTTGTAACCGGCGTTATCAAAATCATCATGCCTCTACATATCATCATTGCCGTTAACTACCAACAAGTTAACCATGCAAGATCATCAAACCATTCTTACATACTCTAACATTTCCAAATCCGAGTTTGAAGTTTTAATCGAGTAAGATTTTTCATCTTTCACTAAGTATTTTTGAAAATAAAAATCATATTGGTTTTTGAAATAAAATATTTTTATGATGTGAAAGAATTTTGAAAATCATGTACTCAAATTATTCGAAAATACAATAGTATGCTAAATGTCATTTCCGAAAATTTTCCCAACACTACACAAAAATCAACGACGGTAACATTTTACAAAATGTTCAAGGTACTTTAAAACAACTCTTTCAATACCGTCGAGGTTTTATTGGAGAATCCTAGGCCAGCTCACAAATTTCAAACAATTTTCAAAGTTCATACGAAGCCGCCGATTTAGTCGCAACGTCAAATTAGTTTCAAAATTTGATTTTCCGCAACTTGCACAAACTTATGAAAGTTTCAAGAAAATATTTTCGAACACACACACACAGCAGACATAATTTATCAACTTACCGAACAAAATCAATTATCACTTAGCGCGAATGAAAGGTCACAACACATGTTGACACAAAACGGTTGTCATCACTAGACAACGCACATAGAATACAGTTACGGGTGATCGACTGCCAAGGTTAGGCCTAATAGTTAAAAGAAATGCGGTTCTCTAGTCTCTGTCCCAGCTAGCTAACGCGCGCTACAACAATTATTTAGCATGCGCTATCCATGCTGCATTAGCGCGTGCTAGCCTCGCACTCAACGTGCGCTAGCTGCTCCAACTCAGCAACATGATCGCGAACATATATACGACATTACTAGAATTGATGGTTACAAATAAACAACAACACGTTTGAATCTCAAAGCCATCGATTTAACACTTCATGAGCAACCATCAAAAGACAACTGTCATCTAAAATGGAAATCTCATCTATTAATAAGGAGAACTATCTTAACTCATACCGAACGACTTAGTATTCAAATCATAGTTTTAATCTAAAACTGGCAACACTGCCCGAACAACAAGAACATCATCATGTACTTCTTGATTAACAATCATGAAACTGAAAAGTTGGAAGCGAGAGTCACGTCTTGAGTATGATTTGTAGACCTCATTTGGGTTCAAAAATCGTGTTTTGAAAACTTATAATACAAGATGAACATAAAATATCGGTAGTTTGAATTCTCCAAAAATTTCGACCTTGAGGTCACCATACGAAAATCAAACTTTTTCCCCCCTTTGGAGGATGTTTTAAACCAAAATATACGTGTCTCCCCAAAAACATGTAATGTTTTAAAATATCACATTAGTGAATTTTTCTTTGCGTAACCACACCAAGGCCATTACTCTTGTAGAAACGAGTTATATCAGGACGTGTGTACATATACATATACGTTGGCACCACTTTTATCCTAGCATCATACGAGGATCAAACAACATAGGCCACATAATCACAAATCACCTTTAAACTCCACATCATAACATAAAATCATATAAGCTCGTATATCACAAGACACAATATAGTAGGGAGACATACATCCACAGGTCGTACGAAGATGATGGCTGCACCTCGATACTAATCATGGCCGACATCACCGACGACGCGTCGCGACACGACTTAGACAGACACAATCTGACAGCACAAGCATGACAACACCCTACTGGACCCGACAGTCTAGGTTTTCGCAACATCAAGCATCTCCATAAAAAAAATACCTTTATTAAATATGGACATTACACTATTCTTAATAGTAAAGTCATATCCTTCCAAATCAAGGCAAGCAACTGATATAATGTTTCTACCTATAGCAGGAATGCAATAACAATTATTAAGTTCCAATACAAGTCCACTTGGTATTTTTATATCATAAGTCCCCACGGCAATAGCAGCAACTCCTGCTTTATTTCCAACACGTTAGGTCCATTTCACCTTTTGCGAGTTGTCTACTCCTTCGCAGCCCCTGCGCATTCACATAAATGTGAGCTTCACTACCGGTATCTAATACCCATGATGAGGAAGTAGATAAATTGACTTCTATAACAAGAATACTTGAAGCAGTAGTCTCATCGCTCTTCCGTTTCCTCATTTCTTCCAGGTAGACCTTGCAATTCCTTTTCCAATGACCAGTTTCATTGCGGTGGTAGCAAGTCCATTCTTTAGGTTGTTTCGATGACTTAAGGTTTAGGTTGGGGTTTAGGCAACATTTGCATTTTACCCTTACCTTTATCTTTCAGAGCCATCTTATTCCCTTTCTTTTTATTCTTTCTTTTGAACCATTAAAACATTAGGAAATGCCTTCTTAATGTTTGTCTCAGATTGTTTTAGCATCCCATGTAACTCAGTAATAGTTTTCTCCATGTTATACATGTTGAAGTTTACTACAAACTAATTGTACTCTGAAGGCAGTGATGCTAAAATCATATATGTAGCGAGTTCCTGACTGATAGGAGCTCCTAGCCTTTCAGGATGCTCAATTTAGCCCTTCATCTTAAGGACATGAGCACTCACATAAGTACCAAAAGACATTTTACAACCATTCAATGCCTTCGTAGTGGCAAACCTCTCCTGACGGGCTTTCTCTTGGAACATTTCCTTAAGCTGACCCATCATTTGATAAGCTTCCATGTCCTCGAACTGTATCTGCAGCTCTGAGTTTATGGTTGCTAGCATAAGGCATGTCACATCTAAAGAATCATTCATATGCTTACTATAAACATCGTTTTGAGCTTCGGTGGCAGTTGATTCCAATTCATCAGGAATAGGGTTTTCTAGAATGTACTGCTTCTTTTCAGCTTTGAGAACAATTCTCAAGTTCCTTGACCAATCAAGGTAATTAGTGCCAGAAAATTTTTCTTTGTCAATAATTGATCGCAATGAATTTGTATTGATTGACGCCATCGATTCTACAATATTTAATATGCAAAGTTATTCGTGTTATATATTGATTTTAAAATCTAACTATCAGGTAAATGCAAGCACAGCTATGGCATATCCCGCGCAAATAAGTATAGTTTTTATCAATAGAGATGACATCTTATGTCAACATGTTAGTGTCAAATATTATGTATCACATACACATATATGAATTATAATCTAACGATCAAATAACCACATGCACATCTTTGGCATGTCCACTGTAGTTAAGAAATGCTTTAGATTATCATTTGGGATTACATCTTATGTCATTTTAATCGTATTAATCCCAAATAAGCCATAGGTCCAAAACCGTTTTGTATAACCTATATAAGTATTAACCATTTAAAACACATGTATAAGCTTTTTTATTCGTCTCGCCTCCTTAAGATAAAATCCATACACCGTGCTTTGGCAGACCCATTTTAGAAAGGAGCGAAGGTTTGCTCTTGAGACTTATGTTCCATATCAATTGATTTTAATAAAACTATTTTATCAAAAATTGATTATCTCAAAATATTTACCATGTATCACATACATGTAAAAGTTTTAATGAGTTAGATTTATTTGGAAATAACGATTATTAAGCAAATAAAAAATATGATGCATCTCATACAATCATATGCTAATTTAAATATGATGCATCTCATACAATCATATGGAATGTAAATATGATGCATCACATACATTCACATGAACAATATGGTGTGGTGTGGTATAGGCATAGATCCTATTATGATATTTGTTAATATCAATAGGTCGTTCGGTGTAATCTTCGATAACGCCTTTCTTCTTGAATTCCTTGTAAGTTGCTCGTCTCCTTCATCTTCCTTTTATAGCTAGAACTATTCTAAACTATATCTTTACATTTAGTAATAGAAACCTCGAGTTACATTCGAGTGGAGTAAGATGAGAAGAGAAATTACAACAAGACAATAAGAAGGAACGACCTACAAGTCGTATTATGAATATTACAACCATAATAGAATCATCAATCTAATTGATCTAGTACGACCATACCAAGCACGAATCATTAACTATTTAAGCATTCACAAGCACATATAATATATAAAATGTACTAAATATCGACTATCGATATGTTATATAATATATAAAATATGCCAAATATCGACAATCGATAAGTTATAAAGTCCTGAGGGCCAAAAAATTGAAGTGGGTAAAATGGAAAACGAATTTCCAGTAATACACGAAGAAAACGAGGCCAAAACGGGTCCGGAAGTGGCCTGGACCGCGGTCCGAGCTGCCTGGACCACGGTCCCTTGGTCCAGACCGCGCCAGCACACACAGGGCCGGACCACGATCTCCTCCTTCAGACCGCATGGCATCCCCTTTCATCAGGTATGAATTTTTTTTTCTTCTTTTGGGTATACATCTTATGTATACTACATGTATACATCTTATGTATATCATAACTAATACCTATTGAGAAATATAAATGTATAAATCAAATAGATCAAATTTATATTTATACAACTTCAGAATCAAAATATAATTATGTTAATAATAAAATTTTAAAGAAGCATAATCTTTACATAAACAAATTTATGTTCATATGCACCTCTTAAAATTCATAATTCTAACATAAAATTATATGTAGATCAAATCATATGTTCTTTGATTCTTGGTTTATTAGTAGAACTAAATCATCACATGAATCTCCATATATCAAAGAACCATATATGTCAAGATCAAACATATAAATCAATATATATATATATAGAGAGAGAGAGACCGAAACACAAATCAATTAAAATTATATATATCACCATATATATATATATAAATATACATAGATAAAATTTATATATCATATATATAAACATCATACATCACATATATGAACATCATATATCAACATATATGAAAATCGAAACAATGAAAATATACTATTCGCTCCGATACCATTGTTGGTTTTGTATTGAACTAATAAGATTTATGATCTCATCTTATATCGAAATAGTATAGCGAAAGTATAAATATAATATGTAAAACCCTCCGAGGATCCAAGTATATTATCGAAGTACGAAGAACAAGATTGTTACCTCTTATAGCGTATTTTCGATCGAGCCTTCTAGAGACATTGCAAGAAGCAAGCGTCCTCTATGGTATCCACACAACAAACAAGTCCCGTGCGTCTAACAGATTGCTAGCTCCAATTCAATAATGATTTCACTTAAATCAAATTGAATATAGATATGTTCTTGATTATGGTAAGAACAAGAACACCAAGATTTGTATTCAAATGTTCTTGAACTTTGACCTAAAATAACAACTATGAATCTTATTCAATATGTTATTAACAATCAAACTCACAAGATAAGATGAAGATAAGATGAGTATTCTAAATACTTTTCTTGATCAAAGAATCAACCTTCAAAGATATGAAGATATATTCTTGATCCTTTTGATTATTCAACTCTTGAATATTATCTTCAAGACTTTTGAGAGAGAGATATCAAAATCAGGTTTTTGATTCTCTCTAAACAAAATATGTCTTCTCTTGTATTTGGTCAAGTGTGAGGGCAATCACAAGACACTATATTATAGCCCTCTACATGGCTAAGGGTTCGCCAACCCTTTCACCAACCATAATCAACCGGAACAAAATAGCTGCTCATTTAAGTGTGTGACCTTGTAGGTTCTAATGAATACGGCAATAAGAATAAAAACAATTTTACGACTCATAAATCATAAGCGGCCTCTAGCTAGACATTATGACTACCCGCATTAAAATAATTAATTCGACGGCACGAACAAAATCCCGTTACGGTATAATATTTAATCTTCTCGTCGTGCGATATCCTAATTAAGCATAAGGCATGGATAAGTCGACCTTATATAGCTTAATTAATATTCTTTATCTCAAGTTACAGTTATCCAATTCAATTATTTATCAATAACTTTTTATTGATCCATTTTGAGCATGGCCATGCATTTAAACGATTTAACTTACCAAGGGCCCGTGGATACCTTCTCTATTTTATAGGAGTGACAAGTCCCCTCTTGAAAAACTACTTCCCTCTGCATAAATCGTACTGTATCCAATCACAAGCTATATGGTCCCTTGTTACAGAACATGTTGGTATTGTGGTAAAATCCGATACTCATTATGTAGGAAACTGTAGTGTCTTTAGGTATAAGGACTTAAATAATATATAACAATCAGAGAAATTATGATAACTTAATACATATATAATTATCTTTGTTAGGTCATATCCAATACGATATCTCTACATGTATCTATGACGTGATATAACAGCTCATGTTCATGTCCAGTAAAACATAGCCATCGTATCATTATCATACTACTAATCATATTACTAGGGATATCTAGAATAAATATTCTTTAATGCTTTTAACGAGCATTACTATCAAGTCACATACTTGATGATCGTAAGCAGAATATTAATTTAATAATATAATCAATATTATATAATAATAAATGTCTCCACATTATTATTAAACAGTAGACTTAGAGCATTATACTAACAGTACGGCATACTTAGCTCGAGCTGAGGTCAAGTATGCCAAATTCTTCAAATAGGATTCTATATGGCCTACTCAACTCAAGCTGAGGAAAAATACGCCTAAGTCTTCAAATAAGGATCCGTACGGCCTATTCGTCTAAAGTTAAGGGCAAGTATGCCCAAGTCTTCAAATAATGATCCATACGGCCTGCTCAGCTCGAACAGATGGCAAGTACACCTATATCTGTAAATAAAGATATGTACACCCAATTATTCAGATAGTAATCCATTGTTAGGAGTATTCTCTCGAATGCCACTCAGAGGATGTTGAGTGAGGGCATTGTACTTGTTATTATGTAAAACTTTATGAGAAGGCAAATTGAATGTTTCTTTATTTACTAATAGTCATTGGTATTCCTGACTTGTAAATATATATACATAAACCAGTTAGTTAGTGTATTTGAGAGCAAAACATTCCACTCCTTATTGGATAAGGGGATCATCACTGAAAAGGTTTATGGCTCAAATGCTTAATCGTTCGCAAGTCGATGAAACTTGACTGGGCATTAAGTTTATATGAAGACTTGTATGATGTGTTCTTTGACTTGGAGAGTGCCTGTCGATCACTAATGGTTAGTGGCAGCACACGTTATAGGTATGCTAATGAGATTAGTATACTCGAACCGACTCAACCTCGATTCGTCACACGGATTTCACTCTGGGAGAGTCAATGACGGAATCGTAAGGTTGTGATAGGTATTCATAAACCATCGACTTGAGGATTTAGTAGGGATGTGCTTGTGACGTTAAGATTTTCATTAGAGTAGTTCGACCCAGAAAACCGAAAGGTGGGGGTCAACCTCGACGTGCGTCTTGACGGGCAAGTAGCAGGTCCTACTGAATACCAAGATAAGAATCTTTCTCCTGTAAGTAAACAGGCATATGTCATATGCTGTTATTGGCAAATGAGATCATAAGTCTTTGGCCAAAGTATTGGAGCTAGTTGTATTGGATACACGAGAGCTCAATGATCTCGGTTTGCATTAACTCACGCATACTGTCAAGTACAGATAGGGTTTGACGGACCGTGACCCTATAACTTGATCCGGACATTTGAAAGAAGGGTTTATACGTAAACTGGTATTCATGATAGAAAGGTTTTTGAATGATTCCAATCATTCGTTCTCAGTTAGGTTACAGTGTAGGCCGCGGGACTGGCTAGGTGGTGTTATCACTCTTTGGTTCCTCCCATTGCTAACTGAGACGGACCTACCGAGTCGCGCATTAGGATAGACGATGGAATAAATCGAGCGTAATCTCTCTTTGATAATATTAGATATTAGATATCTAATTTATTGGACATTTGATGTCTAATTAATTTTAGGACATTGGATATTAAATAAATTATTGGGTGATTGATTTAATTCATAGATATAATTATTTCTTGGAGAAATTAATTATATTGTTTTGTATTTGATATAATTAATTAATTAATTGGATTAAATAATTGATATAAATACATCAGAACGGGGTGGAGTTTATCTGATTGGACTCTCGAGAGTCCGAAATGAACCAAACTCGTCCGGTTCTTCTAGATGACTGCCCCACCTACTCCCCCTTTCTATTGGTCTTTGTCTCCACCTTAATAGGTGGAAGGTCAATGTCATTAAGAGATATAATATCTCTTTTGATATGGAATAGGTGACTTAATCTTAAGGTGAAGAATATAAGGAAGACAAAAGGGAAAACAAATCACTTGATTCTATGTTGTGCAAAACTCACGGCAATAACAAGAACGGAAGGGAGAGAAATAGTTTTTTAAGTCTTCTTCATCTTCTTCTTTATTTTACTACATCTTTTGGAAAGAGATTGAGAGAGATAATTTGATAAATATACTTGGAGTGTATTCCTCAAATCATATAGCTTCATCATCCTATTCTAGCCATACCCTAGGACGATAATAGGGTGGTTGTTATTCCGGTCCACTTTCGGTGTGTGGCAAGTAGAGGCACGGTGCTTCGATGCTCGGGATTTCAAAAGCTTGACAAATCGGATTCGTGTGGAAGATCACTTAAAGCTTGGGGAATCGCATTTGTGAAGAACACCATTTAATAAACGGACTTCGAGGGTATGATTTAGAATCTTCCTTTGTTTCATTTTATATTCATATATACGTAGCTTGATCGATCCTCTTGAGGGATTCGTATTGCACTTCATTTTTTTTTCTTCCGTTGTGCCTTCGTTTTTTGGTGTGCGAATCTCAACAGTGGTATCGGAGCGAGGTCTTGCGATCGTATATACTATATTTAGCATTTGGAATGCTTGACTGGGTGTTCTTATGATTTGGAATCATAATCTTTTTAGTTGTTGATTTTCAATTGTTCATCTAAAAATTAATTTTTCATGATTTTATGTTACAATATAAATCTATTTTTCTTTTGAAAAACTGATTTAAATGTGTAATATAAAGATTAGAAAAATATTATTTTTGGAATCGGGGCGAAAAACGAGCCGAAAATGTGAACAGACCCGGCAGCTTGGAGCTGGTCGGGCGCTGTCGTGCGGTCCCAGGCAGTGGATTGCGATCCGGCCCTGCGGTTCGGCCCTGCTCGGCATCCTGCCAGGCGTTCCCAGGCAGTGGATCGTGATCCAGTCATGCGGTCCGGCCCTGCTCACCAGCCTTCCGGGCACTTCCAGGCAGTGGATCGTGATCCGGCCATGCGGTCCGGCCCTGCTCGGCAGCCTGCTAGGCAACTTGCTGGACAGTGCCCCGGGCTTGGCCTGGCCGTGTTTTTCGACTCCATTTTTATATTTTTTTCGGTAATTTAAATTGGATTTAATTTGACAAATATATAATTATGGTAATTTTATTCTTAGGGTAATTAATTTAATGAAATATTTTCTCGTCAGTAACAAGTTAAAATTAATGGTTGTTTGAATTAATTGGATTAATTCTTTTGGATGGATTAATTTGTATTGATTGGATCAATAGTTATATTAATTGTTATGCCATTATTTTAATGTGATTGTTGCATTATTATTTGAATGGTGATGTAGTCCGTGGACCTAGTTTTTGAATCATTTTTCGATTGGGTTGTAAAGGCCGTTTTGAGCCTATTTATTTTACTAGAAATATTTCTATCTAGGATGTAATTTTTCAATGTAAAATTTATATGTAATGACGAAGACCGGAGGAAGATCCATTGGAGAGGACGAAGATTCAAGACTCGAGACATGTAATTAGATGACAATATTTTTGGTTCTAGGAACGGTCCATGAACTACATGTTGGTAGCAACTAGATTGTGTATGTTTATTCATATGGTATGAATGTCGACAAACTCAATTAAATGAATAAATGTGCAAAGTGTAACATTAATAGCGAAAATTCTCCCACGACAAAATATTAAGTTTAAAAGGTTTCAAGGTTTTCCTTCCTTCCTTCCGAGTTATCGGGGTAGTCATTCGGGGAGGGTCGATAAATTCCGAGAGTGCATTGGATGCCTTCGGTTGGAGCAAATTTTGTCCCTAGAAACCTGTTAGGTTGCCCGATATGATTCAATTGCAAAACTGATAAGCGTCGATGGTGTAAACTTAACTTGTTCATGAACTATAGAAACCGTATAGGTTGAGGGGAGTGAACAAGGGAAAAAAGAAGATCGAATCATCCATTAGATGCGTTGGTGTTGGACACCACTTTATGAATATTAATAGACTAGAAACCGGTTCGGTTGCCCTCTATTAAAATTTATAAAGATCTCGATCACCACTATGAATTAATGCGAACAAATACTTTCGGATCTCACAAGAGAGTGTGTTATTCCGATAAAATGAGTGGGAGCTGGGTTAAAAGAATAGAAAAGACCTTAAATTTGAACTCAGATCATAATTGAACGAGTCACTAATCAATCTGTCGTACTTAATGCAGACAAACAAAATATCAACTCTCAAAATGACTATGAACCCGTTTACAATTTTACTCGAAAAGAACACATTAAATGGGCCTAACTTTGTGGATTGGCTCGGCAACCTGATGATAGTCCTCAGTATAGAGATGCTGGGATACATCTTGAAGGCGGACATTCCGGCGGCTCCGGTGCGGACCAGAGCAAGTCAGGAAGATGTTGAAAACCACGAAAAGTGGGTTAAGGATGACATTAGAGTCCGTGGCTTTATGATGGCCTCTATGTCTAATGAGCTTCAGAGAGCTCATGAGAAAATGACTTCTGCTAGGCAGATTCTATCCCACTTAACCGAGCTTTATGGTGAGCACAGTCGAATTGCTAGATATGAGATATCCAAGCAACTGTTCGGTGCCAGAATGAAGGAAGATGAGAAAGTTGGGGACCACGTCCTCAAAATGATTTCTATGATCGAGAGATTGGAGGCTCTTGATTTTAGGATGCATGCTTCTCTCCAGACCGACCTTATCCTGCAATCTCTTCCTGATTCCTTCTCACAGTTTGTTATGAACTGCAGCTGCAATGAGATTGCTTGTAATTTAGTAGGGTTGATGAACAAACTTGTAACCGCTCAGTCTCAGATGAAGACTACGCAGATGAAGGAGTCTGCTCTTGTGATTTCTTCTGGATCTCAGAGGTCCAAGAATAAGAAGAAAAAGACCAAGAAGCAGATGGGACCACAAAGCAAGGATTTTAAGGGTAGGGGAAAGGCCCCAATGGTTCCCAAGAGCAAGAAGGTGAAGACAGACACATGTCTCAAATGCGGTGAGATGGGACACTGGTCAAGATACTGCCCGATCCTTCATGGAGCTTCAGGTACGAACCTTTTAGTTTTGGAAACTAATTGTTCTGCTACCATATTTTCTACTTCTGGGATACTAGATTCAGGTGCTAGTTCTCATATTTATACCATGAATCAGGATCTGGAACAAAGTAGAAAGCTTGGAGCTGGGGAAGTGATGATTACTGTCAGAAGCAGGCATAGTGTCACAGCAACCGATATAGGATCACTTCTTTTAGGATTTGGAATCCAGCTTTTTTTAACTTTAGATGATGTACAAGTGTTGCCCAAGGGGCATAAAAACATTGTATACATTCTGGTCATGGATCGGAAAGGCTTTTCATTTTTCATTGGTGATGGTTCCTGCAAAATTTATTTTCGAAATAAACTATAGTAGGTACTGCTACATTTTTAATGTAACACCCCAAATTAGGCGGATATTACAGTGTCGTGGACCCCCAACTGGGACCCACCAGGCGAATGAAAATTAATGAATTAAATAATATAACTGCAGTACCGAACCTCATTATATCATTAATTACTCCGATGAGGAGTTTCAAGTACAACACACCCAGGAAATACAGAATATATGTATATTTTATATGAAGATAAAATATACAACACTGAATAAAAATGAATATCCAAACGGAAATCTGCAGCGGAAATAAAAATGAAGAAACATGAATGACTGAAAAGGACTGGGGGCCCCTACTAGTATCACTGGGACTCCTCGCCGTCGACGTTCTATTCTCGTGTCTTTGCCTTACCATGACCTAAAAACAACATCCCCCAACGGGGTCAGTTACACAGACCAACAATCCTCAAGAGTTGAACAAGCACAATTATTAAATATATATGACATGAAATCAAGTTGAACAGGGGCATCATAGTACGCCCGTAATGGGACGTGCAAGTGCAGAAGACGAGTGCCCGGACACACCCGTCCTTGTACCTAATTAGTCTCACGGAGGCACGTTACCATGTGCACAGTCCATTGTGTCGGTGAACCCTTCACATGACTATCGTGTGCCCGACTAAAATTCCACACATAACCACTCGGCCACACAATATGAACCCAGAAGGTCACAAGAACAAAAGTGACCATGATGAATATCAATGAATAACAAATCGACAAGGGTCAAGAATGACTCACCGAGATGAAATAATAATGAAATGAATGATAGCTCACTGAAATGACTGGAACCGTCGTTCCTCGTGAATTGAATGATTAGTTTGATAATTACAAGTCTCGACATGAATAATATATCATGAATGAATTATGAATATGAATAAAAAACAACAAAATGAATGAATATCCTTTTAACCGAGTAAGAATTAACTTACACAAATACCGGTGATGAAATGTCCTCCCTCGAACAAAATGTCCTAAGCGGGAAATATCGGTCGCTCGAACAACCTTGAATAACATAATTACCAAAAACGCTCAATATACGTATCAAGCATGCATCACGGCCAACGTAAAGGGCGATACAACAATAACCAAACTCATTGGGACATTCTAACGAATACGTTGCCAACATACTTCCATTGGTTACGACCAACCCCAATTATATCAAAACCAACCTCCAAATGAGTAATATAATCCAACAAAACACCTTCAATGATATCAATAATCCAATAAGAAACCACAACTCAAGGTTACGACAACATTAATCGGACACCCCTAAAATAACCAAAGTCAAACATCAAGGGTTCTTGAATAATTCTCCAAATATTCATCAAATCCGAAATATACACCAATAAATCCATAGGAATATATGTATCCAAGGTAGATAATCCATATCTAACATATTCCTTCATAATAGCAAGCTAACACGAAGAGATTGGAAGGAAAACACTCAAATCCCAAAATTCTAGATTCAAGAAATGTTTACCTTGATTTGATGTAGTGGAGAGGATGAAATGATGATTATTCTGCACTAAAAGTTTGAAGATGATGATAGGTGATTGCAGCTCAAAAAGATCTTCACGATCGCCCATACTCGCCCAAAAACGCCCAAAAACGAAGTGAGATGTGAAAAATGACGAATCCTGGGCTGACTGTCCTATTTATAGTAAACCTAGTTTTAGCGCGCGCTAGCTCCTGTGCTTAGAGTGCGCTAGCGGGTTTACCAGGTAATCTAGTACCCGCTGTCTACATCGTTAGCGTGCACTACGTACCTTGGTAGCGTGTGCAAACGTCCCTTCTTAGCGTGCATTAACCTTGTGTTAGCGCGCGCTACCTGATGGTTGATGTCCAGAATACTGGAGTCCAAAACCTACTGTCTTCTGCTCTGATTGAGCCTTAGTGCGCGCTACCCGATGCTTAGCGTGTGCTACCAAACTAACCCTTGTGTACGCTAGACCCACTCCTAGCGTGCGCTACGAATTATTCCATCTCAGTCCAGTACCCACTGGACTGTCTGTTCCAATACGCTAGCGTGCACTGATGGATTCCGATAGCGTGCGTTATAAAACACCATTAGCGTATGTTACTCCAATCGTAGTGTCCACTATGAATCTCACCAATCCAGTACAGTGCCTTCTATACTGTCTGCCTGAACCACACTAGCGTGCGCTAATGCTGAGAGGTGGCGTGCGATACCCGTACACAATTAGCGTGCGCTAGAGTGAGTACGTTGCGTGCGCTACTCCTCACACATAGCCCACTACAAAGATGATAAAGATGATATTCTCGGCCCGATTCTCCAACCAGGTTGAATGACGAATAAATTACTGATACACGATACGAATTACTCTGATGGTGAATACAATGAATGAATATGATAGATGAATGATTAATAATGAGTGAAAATAACTGAGTGGCAATATACTAAATGACAATTAATGAATGTAACACCAGGTATTACATACACCCCCTTAAAAGAGTTTCGTCCTCGAAACTAAGGGTCAAATAATTCGGGATAACTCTCCCGCATACTATCTTCGGTTTCCCAAGTAGCCTCTTCGACTCCGTGTCTAGACCACTGGATCTTAACCAAAGGAATCGTCTTGTTCCTCAACTGTTTGATTCTCCTCTCCAAGACTCGTACATGACTCTCCTCGTACGTATGATCATCCGCGATCTCGATTTCATCAAACTGAAGTATGTGACTAGGGTCGGCAACATACTTCTGCAACTGAGAGATGTGAAACACATTATGAATTTGGCTCAACACTGGAGGTAAGGCCAATCGATAAGCCAGACTGCCTACTCGATCCAGAATCTCAAACGGTCCAATGAATCTCGGACTCAACTTTCCCCGCTTCCTGAAACGGAAGATACCTCGACTCGGGGATACCTTGACCAAAACGTGGTCACCTGCCTCGAACTCTAGTGGTCGACGATGATTATCTGCATATGACTTTTGTCGACTCTGAGCGGTCAAAAAACGACTCCATATCAAATCTACCTTCTCGCGGGCGGCTATAAGCATATCGGTCTCGGTGCCAATTGATTCTAATAAGTCATCCCAGCATAAAGGAGATCGAAAACGATGATCGTACAAGGCCTCGTAAGGTGCCATCTTAATCGAAGCATGCCAACTATTATTGTATGTGAACTCAATCAGTGGTAGTTGGGCTTCCCAATCGTCTTTCCAGTCGAGGACATATGCTCTCAGCATGTCCTCTAACGTCTGAATAATTCGCTCTGATTGTCCGTCGGACTGAGGATGAAAATCTGTGCTGAGATTAAACTGAGTTCCCATAGCACGATGAACGGATTTCCAAAAATGTGACGCGAATCGACCGTCACGATCAGAAATGATACTCTTTGGAGTACCGTGTGTAACACCCCAAAAACTTTACAGGAGTATTACACGCCGTGGGCCCCGCGCCGGAACCCACCAGGCTAAAAACCTATTACAAAAACGCCCAAAAAGGCCGATGACGGTAGTATTTTCCAAAACTCACAAAATCATTTGAAAACACCAACTACCGTCAAGATAATCAAGGCCAAAAACTCGGTTAAGGGAATCGGTTTTCGAAATCAAACTTCGATTGGCATAAAACCGAAAGCCATTTGAAAGAACTCACACAATGGATAAAAATACGATCCAAGATACATATACATCAATAATGATATACACAAACAAAATACACGATTCCCCAACAATATGCCATAGCGATGATCGTCCGATTCCTCGCCTCACGACCGCTACCATCAAAGTCCTCAATACCTGAAAAACAAGTCCCACAACGGGGTCAGCAATAATGCCCGACAAATAACCACAAGTACATAAACATAAATATTCACATGCCATGCATCATGAGAATAATAACCTCAACGATAACCTTACCACTTCCGGTAATCCAACGATTCTCGTCAAAATCCCAATATCACGATAATACCATAAAAATCCCAGTATCACAAGAATACCGTATAATACCTCAATACCGAATACTTTCTCATACATAATCCTCTATGTACGATTACCATAAAACATACCTCTATCCGGACTTCCTTCCGGAATGCATACCACAGACCAAGAATATCCAAAATGACATCAACAATATCCGAATACTACAATCTTCCCAAGATTGTCCAAGTATCTCAACAATCATCAACTGTGCATTCAAATCCTTTTAGAACATCACTGAACATTCGTCAATATGCAATACAACATAAAATACGTATGAAATGTAAATGGAATTACTCATCAAAACATTACAACCGAACAAGTAAACACTTGCCTGGATACCAACATGATAAAACCAACACCGAACTCATCGTCCTCGTCTACGAGCTCTTCAGCCCCGACTGGAACGAATCTACGGTCTTCCAACGAAGCACAACAGTTATACCTATTGATTAATCACCCTAGAACAATAATCATGTCAATAATCGGACCAACTCGGTAACAAGGATCAGAACATGCACAATCTGGAATTCAACCTCGTATTATGATCCAGAAATCCATCTCAAAACGGTTTAAACGAATCATCATCTTTAATAATATGAAGAAACATTCGAAGTTCTTATCAAAATCCATAAAATCCCATATCACATCGTTATATGATTATCCAACATGTTCCTTACATGAAATCATCCAAGAAAAATGAACCATTAACAAAGGAATACGAAGATTACCTGGTTTAGACGAACCAAAAAGAACACTAGAACTCCATCCAAAGAATCATGAACAACTTGAAGGACAAGGCTTGAATCCAAGCTCTCAATCTAATGTTGTTAAAGATTATCATTATACAGTGTTTGGGAATCCCAAATATATCCCAACTCTCTCTCTCTCTCTCTCGTCTGAAAGAAGAAAAATGACAAAATGCTTCTCAGCACCCTTCTGTCCCCTTTTATAATATTTATTATTAGCGTGCGCTAACATCTCATGTTTAGCGTGCGCTACCACCTTAGCGTGCGCTAACTGACTTTGTTAGCGTGCGCTATCAAGCCCAGAGGCTGCGCCTCGCCAGTAAATTAGCTTACGACGTAATGCCCATGCATTAACGTCGTAAAACATCATGCCTAGCGTACACAAGTCCTTGACCTTAGCGTGCGCTATCCGAAGTTGACTTGCTACGATATCGTGCCCCCACATGCCGAAAGCATCCGCGACACGGATTCCTTTGATCGATCTGAATTAGCGTGCGCTAATCATACGGTTTTAGCGTGCGCTAGCTCTACACGACAAACACTCGTTGACCTTATCTGGACACGCATCGAACATGGCCGGGTCCACCCGCCGAAAGCTAAGATTCCATTATTGGCGATCTGATGTTAGCGTGCGCTAACCAACATGCGTTAGCGTGCGCTAACTAAATATAAAAATCAACCTGGGCCAACCTGTCGGCCACCTTCCGAAACTAACCCAGCAAGTCGTTACGTACGTTAGGGGTCCTCCTTAGCGTACGTAACCGAACCTCTTAGCGTACGCTATCAATACTTCGTAACGTGCGCTAATCAGTACCCGATGGCGTGCGCTAATGAACACTTATAGCGCGCGTTATCGTTGCTGTGCCTAGCCATATTCACTTATCCTCAACCAATATCTCGACATACCAATCAAACATACGGCACAATGAATACATATACGCATTTAATAACATTATCAAACGTTCAGAACGTTCTCAAGCACAAATATCCATCAACGATATCCAACATATAAACGAAAAATATATATATCTGAAAAGTCGGGGTCTTACACTCTACCCCCCTTAAAAATAAGTTTCGTCCTCGAAACTTGCAATCTCTGTACAAACATCTCAACAAAAAATCCAAATCACCAAGGCAACCAAATAAATACTGAATAATATACTTACAGGTCTGTGAAGTCGAAGATCTCCCGTGATACTAGCATATGGCACCATTTCAAAAATCTCAACACAACAAGATTGCCAAAACAGGAATAATCATAATTTGAAAACGATTGGTCTCCGCCAAGACCACAACAAGTTTAGAGCACTGTCGAGTTTTGTGGGATCTGTGACGTTGTGTCTCCTCACCTAAAGCGCATGAGCCGCTCCTTGTCACATGCACGTATCACCGGCGTTCCACTCCACATCGAAAGCCGCACATTGCACGTGCCTTGCACCGGCGTTCACTTCCCGATTGGAGCCGCACATTGCACATGACCACGGCACCGGCGTTCACTCCCTGCCTCGTCGGTCTCGGGAACACCAACAATCCCCAAACCCACACATCACCACGACAGTACTCAAAAATCACACAGAACCAAAACAATACAGTTCAAAATAGCCAGAAATCCAGCTACACAAAAATCACGCAACTACCACACTGGTAGAGCCACATAACACACATGCCCGGTTGTCACAAAACCATGGGCTCTGATACCATATTTGTAACACCCCCAAAACCGACCGGGAGTATTACATGCCGTAGGCCCCGCGCCGGAACCCACCAGGCTAAAAACCTATTACAAAAACGCCCAAAAAGGCCGATGACGGTAGTATTTTCCAAAACTCACAAAATCATTTGAAAACACCAACTACCGTCAAGATAATCAAGGCCAAAAACTCGGTTAAGGGAATCGGTTTTCGAAATCAAACTCAGTTGGCATAAAACCGAAAGCCATTTGAAAGAACTCACACATCGGATAAAAATACAGTCCAAGATACATATACATCAATAATGATATACACAAACAAAATACACGATTCCCCAACAATATGCCATAGCCAGTATCATCCGGATTCCTCGCCTCACGACCGCTACCATCAAAGTCCTCAATACCTGAAAAACAAGTCCCACAACGGGGTCAGCAATAATGCCCGACAAATAACCACAAGTACATAAACATAAATATTCACATGCCATGCATCATGAGAATAATAACCTCAACGATAACCTTACCACTTCCGGTAATCCAACGATTCTCGTCAAAATCCCAATATCACGATAATACCATAAAAATCCCAGTATCACAAGAATACCGTATAATACCTCAATACCGAATACTTTCTCATACATAATCCTCTATGTACGATTACCATAAAACATACCTCTATCCGGACTTCCTTCCGGAATGCATACCACAGACCAAGAATATCCAAAATGACATCAACAATATCCGAATACTACAATCTTCCCAAGATTGTCCAAGTATCTCAACAATCATCAACTGTGCATTCAAATCCTTTTAGAACATCACTGAACATTCGTCAATATGCAATACAACATAAAATACGTATGAAATGTAAACGGAATTACTCATCAAAACATTACAACCGAACAAGTAAACACTTGCCTGGATACCAACATGATAAAACCAACACCGAACTCATCGTCCTCGTCTACGAGCTCTTCAGCCCCGACTGGAACGAATCTACGGTCTTCCAAAGCTTCATGATTATACCTATTGATTAATCACCCTAGAACAATAATCATGTCAATAATCGGACCAACTCGGTAACAAGGATCAGAACATGCACAATCTGGAATTCAACCTCGTATTATGATCCAGAAATCCATCTCAAAACGGTTTAAACGAATCATCATCTTTAATAATATGAAGAAACATTCGAAGTTCTTATCAAAATCCATAAAATCCCATATCACATTGTTATATGATTATCCAACATGTTCCTTACATGAAATCATCCAAGAAAAATGAACCATTAACAAAGGAATACGAAGATTACCTGGTTTAGACGAACCAAAAAGAACACTAGAACTCCATCCAAAGAATCATGAACAACTTGAAGGACAAGGCTTGAATCCAAGCTCTCAATCTAATGTTGTTAAAGATTATCATTATACAGTGTTTGGGAATCCCAAATATATCCCAACTCTCTCTCTCTCTCTCTCGTCTGAAAGAAGAAAAATGACAAAATGCTTCTCAGCACCCTTCTGTCCCCTTTTATAATATTTATTATTAGCGTGCGCTAACATCTCATGTTTAGCGTGCGCTACCACCTTAGCGTGCGCTAACTGACTTTGTTAGCGTGCGCTATCGAAGCCCAGAGGCTACTGCCTCGCTTCGTAAACTAGCTTACGTACGTAATGCCCATGCATTAACGTACGTAAAACATCATGCCTAGCGTACACAAGTCCTTGACCTTAGCGTGCGCTATCTGAAGTTGACTTGCTACAGTATCGTGCCCCCACATGCCGAAAGCATCCGCGATTACCGGGATTCCTTTGACTGATCTGGAATTAGCGTGCGCTAATCATACGGTTTTAGCGTGCGCTAGCTCTACACGACAAACACTCGTTGACCTTATCTGGACACGCATCGAACATGGCCGGGTCCACCCGCCGAAAGCTAAGATTCCATTATTGGCGATCTGATGTTAGCGTGCGCTAACCAACATGCGTTAGCGTGCGCTAACTGAATATAAAAATCAACCTGGGCCTACCTGTCGGCCACCTTCCGAAACTAATCCAGCAAGTCGTTACGTACGTTAGGGGTCCTCCTTAGCATACGTAACCGAACCTCTTAGCGTACGCTATCAATACTTCGTAACGTGCGCTACCTGTACCCAGTAGCGTGCGCTAATGAACACTTATAGCGCGCGTTATCGTTGCTGTGTCTAGCCATATTCACTTATCCTCAACCAATATCTCGACATACCAATCAAACATACGGCACAATGAATACATATACGCATTTAATAACATTATCAAACGTTCAGAACGTTCTCAAGCACAAATATCCATCAACGATATCCAACATATAAACGAAAAATATATATATCCGAAAAGTCGGGGTATTACACCGTGCAGTCTCACTATCTCTTTGATGAACAACTGGGCAAGTCTCTCGGGACCCACATATCCTTAATCTCAAGGAAATGGACAGACTTAGTTAAACAATCCATAATTCCCCAAATTGTATTCATGCCCCGCCGACTCATTGGCAAACTCGTGATGAAGTCCATTGAAATATCCTCCCACTTCCACTCTGGAATAGGGAGCGGTTTCAGCATACCTGCCGGTCGTTGATGTTCTATCTTGACTTGCTGACAGTTCAGACATCTCGAAACAAATTCTGCGACTTCTCGCTTCATATTACTCCACCAGTAATTCTATTTCAAGTCTTTATACATCTTGCTAGACCCCGGATGAATGGAATAAGGGGTAGCAAGAGATTCTCTCAAAATGGAGTTTTTCAACTCGTCATCCGCCGGAACGCAAAGCCAGTTCTTAAATCGCAAAAGTCCATCCTCGTGGACCACAAATTCAGGGTCTTTCCCCTGAGCCACATCCTCTCGGATGCGCAACAAAAATGGGTTTGAACCCTGATTCACTCTGATCGCCTCCTCAAGTGGAAATGAAATCTCTAACATGAAAAGTTGCCCTTGCACTCTCTGTAACCAAACCTCGATCTCGGGTCTCAGGAATTCCTGTTGAAGTTACTTTTGAGCAGTCAAACGAGCAAGCATTTGCTCCTGAACGGACTTACGACTCAAGGCTTCGGCGACAACATTCGCCTTACCCGGGTGGTATAGTATCTCAATATCATAATCTTTGATTAGTTTTAACCACCGTCTCTGACGTATATTTAACTCCTTCTGAGTAAATATATACTTCAAACTCTTATGATCGGTGAAAATCTGACAAGTGACGCCATAAAGATAATGATGCCAAATCTTCAACGCAAATACCATGGCTGCTAGCTCCAGGTCGTGGGTCGGATAATTGACCTCGTAAGGTCTCAGTTGCCACGAATCATAGGCAATAACTTTCCCATTTTGCATTAGTACACATCCGAGACCGTGTCTGGACGCGTCACTATAAACCACGAATTCTCTCATCCCTTGAGGCAAGGAAAGGACAGGTGTTAAAATTAAACGACTCTTGAGCTCCTCAAAACTCCGTTGACACGCATCAGACCATGTGTATTTCTTATCCTTCCACAAAAGGTTCATCATAGGTTGATGAGCGATTTTAGAAAATCCTTTCACAAATCGCTGATAATAAGTGTAACACTCCGAGATATTCTGAATAATTACAGCGCCGTAAACCCTTTAAGTAAGAATTTACAAGGGTAATTTGAAGAAATGTAAAAATAATACAACAGTACCATTAAAGTTCAAAATACCAAACCGGTTCAAACAGATCAAATGAGTCCATTATTACAACCATCTCAAAATATTAATAAGACACGCGTACTCGAGTACTGAAAATAAACCAGAAAGACAAGTCACAACAACAATAAACATCACTGAGCCCCTTCGTCGTCATATCGGTACTGTGGCTGTTTTCCCGCTCCTCGGCTACCTGAACATCCAAACAAATGTCCACCCCCGAAGGGGTTAGAAAAACGATGCTAGTACAAGTATCATATTACACAAATCGAATATGCAACAACAATGCATAATAGAATACACAATACGGTCTTCTGCTACCGGAATCCAATAATGCGAATCCACATGATTCCATTAACACAACATGGGTATTCCAATGATCCAGCGCCCTCAGCATAGATCCCAAGATGATCCCGTCGGACTAACACGAGGTGGAAAACCCATCCAATGATCCAGCGCCCTCAGCATAGATCCCAAGATGATCCCATCGGACCAACACGAGGTGGACATCTGATCCAGCGCCCTCAGCATAGATCGCACAACATACACAAACCCAACTTATACATACATATATGCAAAATCGCTATGTTCATCAACATGAACATACAAGTAATTGATAACGAATATCATGACAATTCAACGAAATAAATACCATATTCAACAACATGAATAAACCATATGCATGCTCAAAATCCCAACATTAACAATTTCACAATAATATACTTGCCTCAAATATGGCAAGAATTAAATACTCCCACGAATGTGACACGTCCGAAGGTCGTCGCCCCTCGATCGATTACCATGTACAAGGGAATAACAAAGAATTTAATAATCCTCCCGAAACTAACGCACGAGTACCGAACTCCTTAAGTTATAATCGAGTTATCAATTACAGACAATCGTTTCTCGGTCCTATTTTCTGACGAGTACTAAGTGTGGAAAAAGGCATGCGAATTCAAAAGATCGTAACGGAACACCAAGTCGGTTTCTACAATTACAAAGACATTCATCATATCATTATATCCCGTGTTCCAACTCTAATTTCGATTATTAACTCGAATGCTTGGTTCGGTTGCTACAACGATACATAACGAGATAATCACGTACAATCAAATTCTAGGTTAAAACATCTCTATGATTCTTGTTCTTCCATGGTTAATTCTTCTTATCAAATTCTTCATTCAAAATGATTGTTCCAAATATCCTTGCTTAGTTCTAACTATCCTCAAGAAGATTAACAACAAGTCTTTCTAAGGCAAGAATCGAATAGAACACCCTTCACATTCAACTACTTGAATCCATCTTACACAAGGGGTAAACCTTAGCATGTGTTCCCCAAAAGAGTGTTACGAAAACATCATCAAGCTAATTCATCTCAGGAAATTCCATTCTAAGGTTGGTAAGGATTATGGCTCCACTTGGTATCAAAGAAAACCTTAATTCAACCAATACAATCCTCTTTAAACATGGTGTTGGATTCATTTGACACAACAAGATCAATAATCTCAGGGAAAAGTTCATAATATAACTAAGAACGAAATCTCCATCTTGGTGTAGAGTTAACATACCTCAAAGAAGGGAAGAACAATGAAATCCTTGAAGAAACTCTTCACCGGAAGCTTTATCTCCAACCCACAAGGTCTAAGCTTCTCAAAATCGGAGTAGGATGATGATGTGAGGGATATAAGGTGAGGGATAATCTTCAAAGCATGAAAATCGGCCAAGGTGAGGGTTAGAAATGAAGTGGGGGTCGAGTTCTATAAATAGAATTATAAGCCATTACGTACGTTACGCAATTTCAATTACGTACATAATCGCATTAGCGTACGCTATACTCGAACATTAGCATACGTTAACATCTGGCCAGAGCTCACTGGGCTGTTTCTGGTATTGTCTTACGTACGTTATAACACAGGCCTTACGTACGTAATATATAGGACCTTAGCGTACGCTAAAAACCAATCTTAGCGTACGTTAAGTCCGTTGACTTGCATAGCTGAAAATCCGTCCAGGTTCATGCGAGTGATCTCCTCGCATCTTCGTCAGGCCCAACACGCCGACCCTTGTCTAATTCCGAGTTGACTATGTTTACGTACGTTAAGCTACACCTATAACGTACGTTATACTACAATCGTAGCGTACATTATGGTCATCCTTTAGCGTACGTTAAGACGTGCAGAATTATACATCCATGCATGGTAAAAGAATATAAAAACGTAGGGATACGAGTACGGGGAACTGATCATCGATTAATATGTCACAAAGTCGAATCTTACAAGATCGAATACAGGATAAATACACATTAATTATCTAGGCATTACAATAACCAACTAATCCGAGAAAGCTTCAGATTTCCTTAACATTCTTCGGAGGTTGCCAATCTCGGATAGCCTCCGTCTTTTGAGGGTCGACACGTACTCCGCCTGATGAAATTACATGTCCGGGAAATGTCACTTCAGACATCCATAATTCACATTTGGAAAACTTTCCATAGATCTGCTCCCGTCTTAACACGTCGAGAACTTAATAAAGGTGAAATTCATGCTCCTCTCGGGCACGAGAATAAATCAAAATGTCGTCTATGAAAACAACCACGAACTGATCTAAATAGTTGATGAAAACTCAGTTCATCAACTCCATGAATACAACAGGTGTATTAGTTAACCCAAACGGCATCACCACAAACTCGTAATGACCATAGCGTGTTCGAAACGCCGTTCTAGCGATATCCGACTCTCGAATTCACAACTGATGATACGCAGATCTTAAATCGATCTTGGAGAATACTGAAGCTCCGTGAAGTTGATCCAAAATATCATCGATGCGGGGTAGGGGGTATCTATTCTTTATCGTCACCCTATTCAACTCCCGATAATCAATACACAAGCCAAATGAACCGTCCTTCTTCTTGACAAATAACACTGGTGCTCCCCATGGGGATGTACTCGGTCGGATATAACCTTTCTCAGTCAAATCCTCCAATTGATTCTTCAATTCCTGCATTTCAGTTGGGGCCATACGGTATGGTGCCTTCGATATTGGAGACGTACCAGGCTCCAACTCAATCGTGAATTCCACATCTCTCTGTGGAGGTAAACCAGGTAACTCGTCTGAAAATACATCGGCATATTCTCTCACTACAGGAATATCTGCCAACATCACTGATGATTTATCGGTCTTGGTCATATAGCACCAATAACTTACACACCCCTGATTGAGTAACTTCACTACCTTCATCATATTAATAACTCTTCCGGAATAGCTAGGATTACCTCCCTGAAATACACATTCAACTCCATCGTCTGAAATGATAGTGACCATACGCTTATGGACACTCAGGGTGGCATCCTGACGATCCATCCAATCAATACCCAAGATGACGTCGTCTCTAGGTAAGTCTACCACAATTAGGTTCGCCAACCAAACACGGCCATTAAGCTGAATCGGACAATTCTTAATCTCATGATCTCCGATAATTCTTCTACCGTCAGGTAGACCAATGATATAAGGTTCATAACTAGTAGCACTATCCAGGTGAAGTCTACTCAAGCATGACTCGGAAATGAATGAATGTTATGTGCCTGTATCAAAAAGGGTACATATAGGTTGAGATAAAATTTCAAGTGTACCTGAGATCATTCCGGCCTCCGGATCGTCGGCTCTCTTCATCTCATAAATTCGGGGCTTGCTAGTCCCTGCACCGGATGCTCCTGTCTGATAGCTGTGGGCTCCACCTTTGTTTGCTCCCGTTGTCTTAAACGACGCAGACTGCGTGGCCTGATTCCGAACCACTGACTGTTTCGGGGCCTGAGATGTCGCCGGAGTAGGTTTGGAATCTCTTTGGGAAAAATGGGCCTTATGCCCAACAATCCCGCAGTTATTGCACGTGATAGTCTGCCTCGGACACTTAGTGCTGAAATGACCATGTTCTCCATAGTTGAAACTGGTGATGGCCGAACTGCCCGCTCGGGACTAAGATTCTGCTAGTTTCGGCACCATAGGAGGTCGCTTAGAAAAAGTAGAGCCCGCACGAGGCTTCTTGAAGGTTGCCTGACTGCCTTCGGACTGATCACGATTCTTCGATTTCTTGCCAGAAGATGAAGTTTGTTGCTTAGCATTTTCCTTAGTAGTAAGCTCATAAGTAAGAGCTTCTCGTTGAATTCGGACAGAGTGGTGCAATGATGGTTAATCAGCTGCATCCGTATACGAGGTTTCAACCTCTTACTGAAATACTTGATCTTATTCGCCTCGGAGTGGATAATAGCTGAGGCGAAAGGAAGTAGCTCCTGAAATTTCTCGGCGATGGCGAGAACATCATCTTCCACTGAGGGGCCGGGAATGAGTAATTCTGATAACTTGGCCTCCCTGAGTGAGCGCTCTTACCCAGATAGTAAGCCGCGACTGAAACTTTGTGCCCTCCGGGACACTCCACCATAGCAAACAACTTCTCGAAATGCTCAAGCCAGTGAACAATATCCGCCGGCTCAGACGAGCCCTCAAAAGTAGGTGGTCTCTGGCGAGAGATGTCGCCAATAATACTGCTCACACTCATCTCTTGCCTCTGAGGTGGCAGCGGAGGAGCCTGCTGATTCTAAGCGGTTGAGTTCTGCATCGTCTCCATCAGACGTGCCATCTGAGTCATTTAGGCCATCATGCCCTGCATAAAAGCGAGTGGATCGACCCGAACACCTTCTGATTGAGCTGTGTCACGGGAACGACTCCCTGATAGTGAGTGATTATTTCCAGGTGAATGAGTGGCAGTGTCGCTGCTCGATGAATTAACATTATTCCTCTCATTTGCACATGTATTCACATGAGCTCCCGGGTTTCGGCCCGCACCACGGCCTCTTCCCCTGCATCCTCTGACAGCTCTTTCCATACTAAAGTAGGAAAGTCACATGATAATTATATATCTCGCATGAAAATCACATTATGATTACGTTATGAAATGATAGTAATGAGCATACGCGCTCCAACACCGTGATTACATGAAGGATCAATTGAGGTGACATGATTATCTGATGAAATTCTTGAAACGATTATCTAGAACAAGTTAACAAGATTGATGATACGATCCACAAGATCAACAACTGAGCAATGAAATTGGCTGAATGATTAATGAGTTAACATGATCGACATGATCAAAAATGAAATGATGGTCGAGGATTGTTGACTGACGAATGATGAATGAGTGATTCTTATTGCCATAAATTATACCATGGCGTCAGAAATCTTACTGTTCTTTGGTCTGAGGGGCTTGGCTCTTGTACAGGTCACACGTGACGCGAAAGTCCAATGATACTAGTCTGGTGAATGATGATTTCAATAAGACATGAGTCGGAAGGTAGTATTCAAAACTACACTCCGATACCAACTCTGTAACACCCCAAATTAGGTGGATATTACAGTGCCGTGGACCCCCAACTGGGACCCACCAGGCGAATGAAAATTAATGAATTAAATAATATAATTGTAGTACCGAACCATATTATATCATCAATTACTCCGATGAGGAGTTTCAAGTACAACACACCCAGGAAATACAGAATACATGTATATTTTATATGAAGATAAAATATACAACACTGAATAAAAATGAATATCCAAATGGAAATCTGCAGCGGAAATAAAAATGAAGAAACATGAATGACTGAAAAGGACTGGGCCCCCTACTTGTAACACCCCCAATCCACTCAGGGATATTACACGCCGTAGACCCTCTCCTCGAAGATCTACCAGGCTGGTAACAACATTTAACATCTCGACAATGCCTTCAAGGCTAAATGACTCAGTAGACCGATTTGGTCTTTCAATAAAATATACAACTCAATTACAACATATACCCACGCAGGGGTCAAAGTACAATAAACTCCCGTACAACGGGGAAAAGATACTGCAGCGGAAAAGAAAATACAATTAGACCATTACGACATCAACGGATCCTCGTGTGATTAGTATCGTTCATATTTCATCATCCTTCGTGCCGACCCTGTGTTATGCTCCAAAACCTGAATGCAAAAATAGACATCCACCCCCCGAATACTCGGGGGTTAGCAAAACTCCACTGTTTTGCTAGTGCAAGAACAAAGTGCAAATACGAGCCATACAATTCACATTCCACGAATAACAATAACCAAGGATCCCCAAAAATCCAAACGAAACGAAAAGTACTTCCCGAGGCAAGAGTTTGAGAAAACATTTCAAAATCGAAATACCATAAATCAATGGAAATAATTTATAAGACGGTTTAGAATGCCATCGATAGTTTTAATAGAAAACCATTTAGGATTATCAAATCCTACTTTTCAAAATCCACAAGACAAAAGCGGTCACCGCCCCAAAAGTTTACTTTCCGTAAAATCACCTTTACCAAACCGTTGGGATTTTAGCCCCAAATCCGTAAAATGACTTTTACAAAAATGTTGGGATTTTAGCCCCAAATCTCATCAACTCACAGTACACAAGAACGACCACAAGGTTCGTCTCCCAACATCAAAATCCACAAATAAAGGATTTAAAACAAACAACAAAATACTCTAGAGCCATCCTAGCCAAGTAGGCCAAACGAACAACTTACCTCTTACACACTTAGTCAATGCATGCAATCATGAAAACCGTTCAAAAGCACTCATTTCCGGAAATGCCAATATCGAATCACATTTGTAAAATGCACCACAATTAACCGCGGACCCACAGCTTCGTGGATCCCTACCGAGACCCCGTCGGATCTAACCCGCAGTGGTTAAAAGCAAGCTCGCGGTTCCACAGCTTCGTGGAGCCCTACCGAGACCCCGTCGGATCTAACCCGCAGTGAGCATACACACACACACGTTACTCATGCAATACTAACATGCTAAGAATGTAAGTTCATTAAGAATACTCACTAGAGATGGCCATTAACTCGACACCATTATCAAACTCTTCAAAAATACAATAACAAGATTAAATACGGAATACACGATTCCATAACTTAAACAATAGGAGTATCATCATAAAAGCCTTCAACGTTCAAAATAACCAAATCATAATCAATTCTCAAAACACCGTTCACAAACACACGCGTTTGAAAGAAAGCCTTTAACGAGGCCAAACCGAAATCTTTTGAAACTTCATTTCAAACAACCAAACAAACACACCAAGACGATCACCGATCATCATATCCACAAAATAAGAAAAGTATGGGCAAGGTACTTGCCTCGAAATCAAAATCGCAACGAAACGACGGATAGGACGCGGTCGACTAGCCGAACCCCGAACAATATCAAGAACGCGATAGCACCACGAGTATTACGAGAATAACACCACACGAATCATCAATCACCAAACGGAATTCAACATCGGAATCCTCGGACACCTATAAACCTCCGGAAGTAACAATAACACATGGTTACGACGAGAATCAAGGCCAAAACAACGGAAATCCCAACAAACTATCGAAGGGAAACTCATTGGGACATTTAATCGAACACTAAATGTTCAATAATTCCCAAGAACACTCGAATCGTCGATCGAGTTAAACAAACTTGATATATGGATATACAACCCATAGAACATGATTAATAACATCATACTACACCAATCGATGTATCAAAATCGGATTAGAAACGAAATCAAGAACAATTTCTCCAAAAAGTCAACTTGAAGGATAATCAAGAAATATACCTTCATTTAGATGAAGGATTCAAGTAGAGGTCGAAAATCTACAACAAGACTTGAGGTAGATGATCTCTACAAGTTTTGAAGCGCTCAAATCGCCCAAGAATCGCCCACAATCGCCTAAGATGAAGGAGGAAGAAGAGAGGAGAAAAAATGAAGTTTTTCTCCTCGCAAATCTGCTAAAAAACGCAGAAAAAGCCCGTGTGCCGCGGCACAGGATGAGTGTGCCGCGGCCCAGGGCCACCAAAAACGCCCAGGAATTAGCTTAGTGCCGCGGCACAGCCTGAGTGTGCCGCGGCACACGGTACAGCCTCCTTCAACACCAAAAAGGCACACCGTGCAGTCTTCGCTATTTCGACCATAACTCCTTCGTCTGGACTCCGATTGACTCACCGTTTGAACCATTGAAAAGCTAACTTGATTCTCTATAAAGTTGCAAGGATTCAGAATTTTTGGAGTTTCCAAGAATTAATGGTGACTTTACAAAGTCGAACTCCCACGTGAAAAAGTCGATTAAGGACACGGAACTCAACAAAACGACACTGAAACGAACTCGGATGACAAAAAGTGCAGAATTAATCATTCTCGGAATGACGAAACGGTCATGATAGAGTTGTCAAACGAACTTCCTCCGAAAAAGAAAATTACCGAAATTCAAAATTGCGGATATTACATTCTACCCTCCTTAAAAGAAGTTTCGTCCGAAACTTAAAACAAGTAGGAGAAGCAATATCCCGCCAGAAAACTCAACGAGATACACCAAAAAGAAAACTCGCGCCCAACGGCGAAATACCGTAAGAAACGCAAAGAGACATACGGCGTGAAAACACGCTCCACGACGACCAACACAACGTCGCCGTTAGTGGGATATAATAAAACCAACAAATGACAAGCGTCATCAAATGGATAATACAATCAAGTCAATTATCCGACAATCACAAAACACAACGAACGAAAATCAATATGATTGACCAACCCAACGGTACATCAATCAAAACGCGAGCCAATCGGCCGAACAAAAGCGAATTCCACCGCCCAAGGGTTGGAAGATCGAAACGAGACTAGTTTCCCAAACTTAAGGGAATTAGGAAGGAGTGCAACGCTCAACAATCGCGAAACGAGATCGACAAAACCGAACAATCAAACGATCGAACCACAAAGATCGAGACAACAAAATCGAACGATCATGTTCGAATCACGAAGAACAATAAAAATTCAAACAACAACTCCAAGGTTCACATCTCGACTCGAGACAATATATGATCCGGTGAAAACAACAACATATGCATTCACATAAGATCCACATGAGAGGGAATAGAAATTGAAAAGTCACAACGACAAACGAGCTATTAGAAACAATACCACCCTCGTTCGATCAACAAAAGCAAGGGGCAGAACAAGCTCAGAAAATGTCAACGAACATAAATGAGTCGACAAAGTCGAAAACACAAGAGTTCCAAATCCGATCCACTTCGAATAAAAGAACTAATAGAACTAGATGATGTCACTCCCGAACAAGGTTCACAAAAATCGAACCGAACCTGAAAAGTCACGGCGATAATCAGATCGACCCATAACAAGATCGCATTTCGTTCGGACGATGAAACCGAAATACAGAACAAGTTCATAAAGTATCAACGAACATGAGTGAATCGAAAGAATGGAGAAAGAGAAAATACAGAAGTCAAAATAGTACGGGTATTACCCCCGACCTCATCCACGAAATTCACAAAACAGGAGCAAGGTAACAAGACGTTAAACAACCGACACGTAACGGAACGATCACCGATGCACACGACCATACCAACCCAAGCTCTAACAGCTCGCACATGCGCGACAACGCAGAAATCACCACGAGGCGACAATATTCAACACCAACATCTCACCTCTCACAAGGGGCTAACACAACAAATGTGTGGAAAACGACTCAACGCTCACACCGCCAATTCGGTCATACTCGGGAGCAAACATAAAAATGACAACGCGAACATCATACATATATACCCAGCCCTCAAACGGGAATGGATAGGTTTTAAAAACGAAAACCTCATTTTGAAAATAATTTAGAAGAACACCGATTGATCTTGAGTATCACCTTTCAAAAAGTACAAACGTGAAACATCGTTATCGAGACTTTGGAGAACCGTTTCGTATTTGATAAAAAATGAGGACACTTTCTCTTAGTGAAAACTTTCAGAATATTCGACCATCGGGTCTAAATAAAAGTGTTTCTAAAACATTGAAAATATCTCAAAACATTTTGGTCCTCGAGGCAGAAAAATTTTTGGAATATATTGTGGCACCTGGATGTACCACAAGGAAATAACTCATTTGAAAAAAATATATGTCTCGAAATTTATTTCTAAGATACTCAAGTTTTCGAAAATAATTCAATGCCAAAAAGGACGATGCCAAAAAGGCTAAAATGCCCAAAAATTTCAGGTAATCACACGGAACATCATAGCGATGTGGGTCCCGCGTCGGAACCCCAGGCTAAAAACCATTTACAAAAATGCCAAAAAGGCTGATGACGGTAATATTTCAAAAATTCACAGTAGCCATTTACAAAATGCTAAATACCGTCATAAGAATTTCGCCAAAATGATCAAGGCCATAATGCCAAAAATTCGGTTAAGGGAATTGGTTTTCGAAATAAAACTCGGTCGGTAAAATACCGAAAGTCATTACAAAAGAACTCACGCAGCGGATAAAATAAATACAGTTCAACATGCACAATCCAGCAACACTACTCCTTATAAGAACAAAATATTAGAGTCAAATAACCACATTCAGAACAAAACCGATGGCCCCATTCGAGGCCTCTAAAGACCTTACCGCACTGGCTAGTGAACAAGTCGAACGTGTATAAGCACAAAGCTTCCACAAGAGAACTTGTAAAACGTGCAAATCGATTCGAAAATCATCAGCAACGGACAAAAACAACAATAAAAAGACATCACAAGCTTCGACACTCCTCGTATAAATCAAATACGAGAGTCGATTAAATACATATCGTGAAATCAAAATCCACATAAGGATTCCATCACTTAACAAATAATCATAAAAATAGCTCGTGTCACACGAGGCACAACACAAAGAAGGGAGACTTACTTCCACAGGTCGCACGAAGATGATGATCGCCCCACGATACTAATCACGACCAACAAACTCAAACGACGCGTCGCGACACGACTCAGTCAGACTAAATCCGACGAGACAAAACTCAATAGACACCACTGACCCGACAGCCTAGGTTTCCACAACCTAAGCTCTGATACCATTTATGTAACACCCCCAATCCACTCAGGGATATTACACGCCGTAGACCCTCTCCTCGAAGATCTACCAGGCTGGTAACAACATTTAACATCTCGACAATGCCTTCAAGGCTAAATGACTCAGTAGACCGATTTGGTCTTTCAATAAAATATACAACTCAATTACAACATATACCCACGCAGGGGTCAAAGTACAATAAACTCCCGTACAACGGAAAAGATCTTGCGTGGAAAAGAAAATACAATTAGACCATTACGACATCAACGGATCCTCGTGTGATTAGTATCGTTCGTCTTTCATCATCCTTCGTGCCGACCCTGTGTTATGCTCCAAAACCTGAATGCAAAAATAGACATCCACCCCCCGAATACTCGGGGGTTAGCAAAACTCCACTGTTTTGCTAGTGCAAGAACAAAGTGCAAATACGAGCCATACAATTCACATTCCACGAATAACAATAACCAAGGATCCTCAAAAATCCAAACGAAACGAAAAGTACTTCCCGAGGCAAGAGTTTGAGAAAACATTTCAAAATCGAAATACCATAAATCAATGGAAATAATTTATAAGACGGTTTAGAATGCCATCGAGAGTTTTAATAGAAAACCATTTAGGATTATCAAATCCTACTTTTCAAAATCCACAAGACAAAAGGGGTCACCGCCCCAAAAGTTTACTTTCCGTAAAATCACCTTTACCAAACCGTTGGGATTTTAGCCCCAAATCCGTAAAATGACTTTTACAAAAATGTTGGGATTTTAGCCCCAAATCTCATCAACTCACGGTACACAAGAACGACCACAAGGTTCGTCTCCCAACATCAAAATCCACAAATAAAGGATTTAAAACAAACAACAAAATACTCTAGAGCCATCCTAGCCAAGTAGGCCAAACGAACAACTTACCTCTTACACACTTAGTCAATGCATGCAATCATGAAAACCGTTCAAAAGCACTCATTTCCGGAAATGCCAATATCGAAACACATTTGTAAAATGCACCACAATTAACCGCGGACCCACAGCTTCGTGGATCCCTACCGAGACCCCGTCGGATCTAACCCGCAGTGGTTAAAAGCAAGCTCGCGGTTCCACAGCTTCGTGGAGCCCTACCGAGACCCCATCGGATCTAACCCGCAGTGAGCATACACACACACACGTTACTCATGCAATACTAACATGCTAAGAATGTAAGTTCATTAAGAATACTCACTAGAGATGGCCATTAACTCGACACCATTATCAAACTCTTCAAAAATACAATAACAAGATTAAATACGGAATACACGATTCCATAACTTAAACAATAGGAGTATCATCATAAAAGCCTTCAACGTTCAAAATAACCAAATCATAATCAATTCTCAAAACACCGTTCACAAACACACGCGTTTGAAAGAAAGCCTTTAACGAGGCCAAACCGAAATCTTTTGAAACTTCATTTCAAACAACCAAACAAACACACCAAGACGATCACCGATCATCATATCCACAAAATAAGAAAAGTATGGGCAAGGTACTTGCCTCGAAATCAAAATCGCAACGAAACGACGGATAGGACGCGGTCGAATAGCCCCGAACCCCCGAACAATATCAAGAACGCGATAGCACCACGAGTATTACGAGAATAACACCACACGAATCATCAATCACCAAACGGAATTCAACATCGGAATCCTCGGACACCTATAAACCTCCGGAAGTAACAATAACACATGGTTACGATGAGAATCAAGGCCAAAACAACGGAAATCCCAACAAACTATCGAAGGGAAACTCATTGGGACATTTAAGCGAACACTAAATGTTCAATAATTCCCAAGAACACTCGAATCGTCGATCGAGTTAAACAAACTTGATATATGGATATACAACCCATAGAACATGATTAATAACATCATACTACACCAATCTATGTATCAAAATCGGATTAGAAACGAAATCAAGAACAATTTCTCCAAAAAGTCAACTTGAAGGATAATCAAGAAATATACCTTCATTTAGATGAAGGATTCAAGTAGAGGTCGAAAATCTACAACAAGACTTGAGGTAGATGATCTCTACAAGTTTTGGAGCGCTCAAATCGCCCAAGAATCGCCCACAATCGCCTAAGATGAAGGAGGAAGAAGAGAGGAGAAAAAATGAAGTTTTTCTCCTCGCAAATCTGCTAAAAAACGCAGAAAAAGCCCGTGTGCCGCGGCACAGGATGAGTGTGCCGCGCCCGGGGCCACCAAAACGCCTGGAATTAGCTTAGTGCGCGGCACACTCGAGTGTGCCGCGGCACACGGTACAGCCTCCTTCAACAGCAAAAAGGCACACCGTGCAGTCTTCGCTATTTCGACCATAACCTCTTCGTCTGGACTCCGATTGACTCACCGTTTGAACCATTGAAAAGCTAACTTGATTCTCTATAAAGTTGCAAGGATTCAGAATTTTTGGAGTTTCCAAGAATTAATGGTGACTTTACAAAGTCGAACTCCCACGTGAAAAAGTCGATTAAGGACACGGAACTCAACAAAACGACACTGAAACGAACTCGGATGACAAAAAGTGCAGAATTAATCATTCTCGGAATGACGAAACGGTCATGATAGAGTTGTCAAAACGAACTTCCTCCGAAAAAAGAAAATTACCGAAATTCAAAATTGCGGATATTACATTCTACCCTCCTTAAAAGAAGTTTCGTCCCGAAACTTAAAACAAGTAGGGAGAAGCAATATCCCGCCAGGAAAACTCAACGAGATACACCAAAAACAGAAAACTCGCGCCCAACGGCGAAATACTGTAAGAAACGCAAAGAGACATACGGCGTGAAAACACGCTCCACGACGACCAACACAACGTCGCCGTTAGGGATATAATAAAACCAACAAATGACAAGCGTCATCAAATGGATAATACAATCAAGTCAATTATCCGAGAATCACAAAACACAACGAACGAAAATCAATATGATTGACCAACCTAACGGTACATCAATCAAAACGCGAGCCAATCGCTGAACAAAAACGGAATTCCACCGCCCAAGGGTTGGAAGATCGAAAACGAGACTAGTTTCCCAAACTTAAGGGAATTAGGAAGGAGTCTGAACGCTCAACAATCGCGAAACGAGATCGACAAAAACCGAACAATCAAACGATCGAACCACAAAGATCGAGACAACAAAAATCGAACGATCATGTTCGAATCACGAAGAACAATAAAAATTCAAACAACAACTCCAAGGTTCACATCTCGACTCGAGACAATATATGAACCGGTGAAAACAACAACATATGCATTCACATAGGATCCACATGAGAGGGAATAGAAATTGAAAAGTCACAACGACAAACGAGCTATTCCGAAACAATACCACCCTCGTTCGATCAACAAAAGCAAGGGGCAGAACAAGCTCAGAAAATGTCAACGAACATAAATGAGTCGACAAAGTCGAAAACACAAGAGTTCCAAATCTGATCCACTTCGAATAAAAGAACTAATAGAACTAGATGATGTCACTCCCGAACAAGGTTCACAAAAATCGAACCGAACCTGAAAAGTCACGGCGATAATCAGATCGACCCATAACAAGATCGCATTTCGTTCGGACGATGAAACCGAAATACAGAACAAGTTCATAAAGTATCAACGAACATGAGTGAATCGAAAGAATGGAGAAAGAGAAAATACAGAAGTCAAAATAGTACGGGTATTACCCCCGACCTCATCCACGAAATTCACAAAACAGGAGCAAGGTAACAAGACGTTAAACAACCGACACGTAACGGAACGATCACCGATGCACACGACCATACCAACCCAAGCTCTAACAGCTCGCACATGCGCGACAACGCAGAAATCACCACGAGGCGACAATATTCAACACCAACATCTCACCTCTCACAAGGGGCTAACACAACAAAGTGTGGAAAATGACTCAACGCTCACACCGCCAATTCGGTCATACTCGGGAGCAAACATAAAAATGACAACGCGAACATCATACATATATACCCAGCCCTCAAACGGGAATGGATAGGTTTTAAAAACGAAAACCTCATTTTGAAAATAATTTAGAAGAACACCGATTGATCTTGAGTATCACCTTTCAAAAAGTACAAACGTGAAACATCGTTATCGAGACTTTGGAGAACCGTTTCGTATTTGATAAAAAATGAGGACACTTTCTCTTAGTGAAAACTTTCAGAATATTCGACCATCGGGTCTAAATAAAAGTGTTTCTAAAACATTGAAAATATCTCAAAACATTTTGGTCCTCGAGGCAGAAAATTTTTTGGAATATATTGTGGCACCTGGATGTACCACAAGGAAATAACTCATTTGAAAAAAATATATGTCTCGAAATTTATTTCTAAGATACTCAAGTTTTCGAAAATAATTCAATGCCAAAAAGGACGATGCCAAAAAGGCTAAAATGCCCAAAAATTTCAGGTAATCACACGGAACATCATAGCGCTGTGGGTCCCGCGTCGGAACCCCAGGCTAAAAACCATTTACAAAAATGCCAAAAAGGCTGATGACGGTAATATTTCAAAAATTCACAGTAGCCATTTACAAAATGCTAAATACCGTCATAAGAATTTCGCCAAAATGATCAAGGCCATAATGCCAAAAATTCGGTTAAGGGAATTGGTTTTCGAAATAAAACTCGGTCGGTAAAATACCGAAAGTCATTACAAAAGAACTCACGCAGCGGATAAAAGAAATACAGTTCAACATGCACAATCCAGCAACACTACTCCTTATAAGAACAAAATATTAGAGTCAAATAACCACATTCAGAACAAAACCGCTGGCCCCATTCGAGGCCTCTAAAGACCTTACCGCACTGGCTAGTGAACAAGTCGAACGTGTATAAGCACAAAGCTTCCACAAGAGAACTTGTAAAACGTGCAAATCGATTCGAAAATCATCAGCAACGGACAAAAACAACAATAAAAAGACATCACAAGCTTCGACACTCCTCGTATAAATCAAATACGAGAGTCGATTAAATACATATCGTGAAATCAAAATCCACATAAGGATTCCATCACTTAACAAATAATCATAAAAATAGCTCGTGTCACACGAGGCACAACACAAAGAAGGGAGACTTACTTCCACAGATTGCACGAAGATGATGATCGCCCCACGATACTAATCACGACCAACAAACTCAAACGACGCGTCGCGACACGACTCGCCGGACTAAATCCGACGAGACAAAACTCAATAGACACCATCGACCCGACGGACCTAGGTTTCCACAACCTAAGCTCGATACCATTTATGTAACACCCCCAATCCACTCAGGGATATTACACGCCGTAGACCCTCTCCTCGAAAATCTACCAGGCTGGTAACAACATTTAACATCTCGACAATGCCTTCAAGGCTAAATGACTCAGTAGACCGATTTGGTCTTTCAATAAAATATACAACTCAATTACAACATATACCCACGCAGGGGTCAAAGTACAATAAACTCCCGTACAACGGGAAAAGATCTTGCGGCAATGAAAAGAAAATACAATTAGACCATTACGACATCAACGTATCCTCGTGTGATTAGTATCGTTCATCTTTCATCATCCTTCGTGCCGACCCTGTGTTATGCTCCAAAACCTGAATGCAAAAATAGACATCCACCCCCCGAATACTCGGGGGTTAGCAAAACTCCACTGTTTTGCTAGTGCAAGAACAAAGTGCAAATACGAGCCATACAATTCACATTCCACGAATAACAATAACCAAGGATCCTCAAAAATCCAAACGAAACGAAAAGTACTTCCCGAGGCAAGAGTTTGAGAAAACATTTCAAAATCGAAATACCATAAATCAATGGAAATAATTTATAAGACGGTTTAGAAAGCCATTGAGAGTTTTAATAGAAAACCATTTAGGATTATCAAATCCTACTTTTCAAAATCCACAAGACAAAAGGGGTCACCGCCCCAAAAGTTTACTTTCCGTAAAATCACCTTTACCAAACCGTTGGGATTTTAGCCCCAAATCCGTAAAATGACTTTTACAAAAATGTTGGGATTTTAGCCCCAAATCTCATCAACTCACAGTACACAAGAACGACCACAAGGTTCGTCTCCCAACATCAAAATCCACAAATAAAGGATTTAAAACAAACAACAAAATACTCTAGAGCCATCCTAGCCAAGTAGGCCAAACGAACAACTTACCTCTTACACACTTAGTCAATGCATGTAATCATGAAAACCGTTCAAAAGCACTCATTTCCGGAAATGCCAATATCGAAACACATTTGTAAAATGCACCACAATTAACCGCGGACCTGACGTGGATCCCTACCGAGACCCCGTCGGATCTAACCCGCAGTGGTTAAAAGCAAGCTCGCGGTTCCACAGCTTCGTGGAGCCCTACCGAGACCCCATCGGATCTAACCCGCAGTGAGCATACACACACACGTTACTCATGCAATACTAACATGCTAAGAATGTAAGTTCATTAAGAATACTCACTAGAGATGGCCATTAACTCGACACCATTATCAAACTCTTCAAAAATACAATAACAAGATTAATTACGGAATACACGATTCCATAACTTAAACAATAGGAGTATCATCATAAAAGCCTTCAACGTTCAAAATAACCAAATCATAATCAATTCTCAAAACACCGTTCACAAACACACGCATTTGAAAGAAAGCCTTTAACGAGGCCAAACCGAAATCTTTTGAAACTTCATTTCAAACAACCAAACAAACACACCAAGACGATCACCGATCATCATATCCACAAAATAAGAAAAGTATGGGCAAGGTACTTGCCTCGAAATCAAAATCGCAACGAAACGACGGATAGGACGCGGTCGAATAGCCCCGAACCCCCGAACAATATCAAGAACGCGATAGCACCACGAGTATTACGAGAATAACACCACACGAATCATCAATCACCAAACGGAATTCAACATCGGAATCCTCGGACACCTATAAACCTCCGGAAGTAACAATAACACATGGTTACGACGAGAATCAAGGCCAAAACAACGGAAATCCCAACAAACTATCAAAGGGAAACTCATTGGGACATTTAATCGAACACTAAATGTTCAATAATTCCCAAGAACACTCGAATCGTCGATCGAGTTAAACAAACTTGATATATGGATATACAACCCATAGAACATGATTAATAACATCATACTACACCAATCGATGTATCAAAATCGGATTAGAAACGAAATCAAGAACAATTTCTCCAAAAAGTCAACTTGAAGGATAATCAAGAAATATACCTTGATTTGGATGAAGGATTCAAGTAGAGGTCGAAAATCTACAACAAGACTTGAGGTAGATGATCTCTACAAGTTTTGGAGCGCTCAAATCGCCCAAGAATCGCCCACAATCGCCTAAGATGAAGGAGGAAGAAGAGAGGAGAAAAAATGAAGTTTTTCTCCTCGCAAATCTGCTAAAAAACGCAGAAAAAGCCCGTGTGCCGCGGCACAGGATGAGTGTGCCGCGGCCCGGTGGCCACCAAAACGCCAGGAATTAGCTTAGTGCCGCGGCACAGCCTGAGTGTGCCGCGGCACACGGTACAGCCTCCTTCAACACCAAAAAGGCACACCGTGCAGTCTTCGCTATTTCGACCATAACTCCTTCGTCTGGACTCCGATCAACTCACCGTTTGAACCATTGAAAAGCTAACTTGATTATCTATAAAGTTGCAAGGATTCAGAATTTTTGGAGTTTCCAAGAATTAATGGTGACTTTACAAAGTCGAACTCCCACGTGAAAAAGTCGATTAAGGACACGGAACTCAACAAAACGACACCGAAACGAACTCGGATGACAAAAAGTGCAGAATTAATCATTCTCGGAATGACGAAACGGTCATGATAGAGTTGTCTAAACGAACTTCCTCCAAAAAAAGAAAATTACCGAAATTCAAAATTGCGGATATTACACTACTAGTATCACTGGGACTCCTCGCCGTCGATGTTCTCTTCCCGTGCCTTTGCCTTGCCATAACCTGAAAACAATATCCCCCAACGGGGTCAGTTACACAGAACAACAATCCTTAAGAGTTGAACAAGCACAATCATTAAATATATATATATATATATATGACATGAAATCAAGCTGAAGAGGGGCACCATAGTACGCCCGTAATAGGACGTGCAATTGCACAAGATGAGTGTCCGGACAAACCCATCCTTGTACCTAATTAGTCTCACGGAGGCACGTTACCGTGTGCATAGTCCATTGTGTCGGTGAACCATTCACATGACTATCGTGTGCCCGACTAAAAATTCCAAACATAACCACCCGGCCATGCAATATGAACCCAGAAGGTCACAAGAACAAAAGTGACCATGATGAATATCAATGAATAACAAATCGACAAGGGTCAATAATGACTCACCGAGATGAAATAATAATGAAATGAATGATAGCTCACTAAAATGATTGGAACCGTCGTTCCTTGTGAATTGAATGATTAGTTTGATAATTACAAGTCTCGACATGAATAATATATCATGAATGAATTATGAATATGAATGAACAACAACGAAAGGAATGAATATCCTTTTAACCGAGTAAGAATTAACTTACACAAATACCGGTGATGAAATGTCCTTCCTCGAACAAAATGTCCTAAGCGGGAAATACCGATCGCTCGAACAACCTTGAATAACATAATTACCAACAAACGCTCAATATACATATCAAGCATGAATCACGACCAACTCAAAGGTCGATACAACAATAACCAAACTCATTGGGACATTCTAACGAATATGTTGCCAACATACTTCCATTGGTTACGACCAACACCAATTATATCGAAACCAACCTCCAAATGAGTAATACAATCCAACAAAACACCTTCAATGATATCAATAATCCAAAAGAAAACCACAACTCAAGGTTACGACAACATTAATCGGAAACCCCCAAAATAACCAAAGTCAAACATCAAGGGTTCTTGAATAATTCTCCAAATATTCATCAAATCCGAAATATACACCAATAAATTCATAAGAATACATGTATCCAAGGTAGATAATCCATATCTAACATATTCCATCATAATAGCCAGCTAACACGAAGAGATTGGAAGGAAAACACTCCACCCCCCGAATACTCGGTGGTTAGCAAAACTCCACTGTTTTGCTATTGCAAGTATAAAATACGAAGACAAGCCATACATATCATACTCCAAGGACTTAGAATTCATAAACATACTTCCCAAGGTAAATCACTTGATCAAACTGTTCAAAATGAGAAAGGTGGGAATAAACCCAATATACATCTTACAAAACATTTTACGATCTCGGGAGTTTGTAAAAACATTTGGGATTAAAGAATTCACAAGTCTTTCGAAAACGCTTGGGGACACGGCCCAAAAATCGTCTTTCGCAAAATACAATTCCGATAATAAAACACGGGTTCACAATCCAATTCACAAAACACGGGGTCCAAGACCCAAATCACGTAACATAGGGTCCACGACCCAAATCATAAATCACAGGGTCCACGACCCAAATCATAAACCACAGGGTCCACGACCCAAATCATCAAACACAAATTCCTAAAGATTATTCGCATCCCGTGCTAACAAGCCACGAACCTCAGATGGTCCCGCAGAACATACCCGAGTGAATAACCCAATAGGAAGCCATACCAAATCACATGTCACCAAAACAACAATCACGTGACCACAAGCACATATACATTCATAACCAAATCACAACCATAAGTTATCCCCGCATCGCGCTAACAAGCCACGAACCTCACCCGATGATAACCCCACAAGTTATCTCGGCATCGGGCTAACAAGCCACGAACCTTGGAGTCCCCGCAAGACATACCCGGATTGGATAACCCTACGGTCACGCCCGACCCATACTAGCAAGTATGGATCCCGGAGATTCAACAATCCTACCCGGAGGCACATCACATACATCAAGCACACAATAATCACTTATCAAGCTAAACAACATTAAGCATCACAACCTCCTTTCAAGGAGTAACAACTAATATCACACACATTACGTTCTTACCGAACAAGTACACAATAACAATATGTAATCCCCGGCAAAGGATTACGGTGTATTAAACTCACTCGAAGTGATCATATTATCTTTCAACATACAAAACCAACACACATATTCTGAGAACACATATTCACGAAGTATACGAATTATCGTTGAAAGACAACATTTATCAAGAACATACCGATCCATTTTTACGTTCATTAAACATTGGATTTTGCATAAAATCATTTATCAAAAATTATGCCAACGAAACATGAAACATATGGGCAAGATACTTTCCTCAATACCACGAGCACGGAACCACGAACGGACACGGCTTAACCAGGAAGCTTCGGAACGCCCGATGCTATCGAAAAGGAAGACGACAACGAACAGAAGGGTTCAACATGGTTTCTTCGCAAGAAAATCGACCCTAACATCATATAATTAATAAATCAACGATTATACGAGGAAGAATAATCGTAGAACGTCCGAAAACCCCTCTATGACATTCTATCGGACACCTTCAAGGCGTCGATCAAGAACTCGACCAAAACAACAAATCGATACGATCCAACCATGGAATAACAAGGGAAATGATATAATACATCTAAATAATCATCAACCCATCACAATCCTAAGTTAAATCGTATTAAACGGACGAAATCAACCAAAATACCCAAATTCCCCAAAACTAGATTTCTAGAAAATCTGACCTGATTCGCTCGATCAGAGGATGTTATAGGATGGGTGATTGATGATATCAACTCCAAGACTTCATGGATTGATTGTCCAACAACATCTATCCATCATAACCACACCTCCAGCCGCGGAAGAGAAGGAAAGGAATGAGAAAATGGGTGAAAAACGCGTCTGCTGGGGCTTATATAGGCAGCCTTCCGACTGCCTTACGTACGTAATCGGCCATGGCTTACGGCCGTAACCGGCCGTGGCCGAGCCTACTGCCTAAAAATGCCAGCAGTGTTACGTACGTAACCGACCAAGGCTTACATACGTAACCGGCCTTACGTACGTAACTGCCGAGCCCTTCCAGCCGTAACTCGGCCAGGGCTGGCCTGGGCCCAACCTCCCCGGCCATGACTCGGCCGGGACTAACTCCGACGGCCTGGACGACCCTGAAACCCGAACCTGAATACGAATCGAAGATACGGTTACGAAGTACTCGCAAACACGAATTCGGGTACTAAGAGAACACATGATTCCGACCACCCGAAGGCTCGAAATTCGACAACGGAAAGTAATTACCCCAAGCTTTAGGAAATTACGAAAATGTCCCAAAACATCCGAAATACACGATACACGATCGAAACACCAAACCAAGGCTCGCAACATGAATAATAATATTAAATGAACTTATGAGAAACTCGAAACAACAGTTCCGGACGAGATTCGCAAGAATCAAACTCAAGTGCGGAAAAATCTCTTAAGAACACAAAACTCAACAAAACTATACCGAAACGAACTCGGATGACAAAAAGTGCAGAATTAATCATTCTCGAAATGACGAGACGGTCATGAGCGACTCGTCAAAACGGACTCCCGCCAAAAAAAAAGATATTACGGGAAATCAAAATTGCGGATATTACACTTATGGGTGGGTTTGAACTTGTTTTTCGGTAACTAATCCGGGTTGGGTCCCATCGAGGCCATAGAGGTGATTTGAGTATTTGACTGGATATCTCTGAACTGTGAATGTATAAATCTTGGATTCCGGTGATATTGGTGATTTTGGTTCCACCTTTGAGGCTTGTTTGAGAATTGAACCATCTACATGATTTCGAAAGTAAGCCCTTTTGATAATGAGAACTACAAATCTTTTAATGATTTTAGACTAAGACCCCCGACGTCCTCAATTATTCTTTCAAATGTGTTTTGAAGTTATCTTTATGATCCTCCCTAATGGGAACCGTTTTCGAAAAGACTTTAGACTCGGGGATCGTGTTACTACCTTGTTGAACGGTTATTTTCATAATGATTGTATTCTTGATGTATAACTTTATAGCTTGGTTACTTTCTAGCGATTCCATCGCTAACCCCTCGTTGGGGATTTTGTTACTTTTATTCCAGGTGTTTTGACTGGAGAGAGAGCAACCGCAGGATAGGATTGGAGGATGATGTAAAGCAGCGATACTAGTCACAGTTGTAGTCGGTTGTCCATCAGTGATCTGTCGGTCTGAGTCTTCCTTGTCATCCTTGAGGGGATGGACATTTTATGTAATATGTGATCGAGTTGTATTTTGGCTTATCAGATGTACGGATATGTTGTGTTTTGAGAGACCTAATCGGTCTACGGTTTTATGTTTTGGTCGAGTTGACCGCATGTGGGTTTTGTTTTGTAGTCTCCTGCCTGGTAGATCCTTGCGGAAAGGGGTCTACGGCGTGTAATGTCCCTGAGTGGATTGGGGGTGTTACAATAATCGGGTTGTTTGAAACTGGTTTCGATTTTTTTTGTGTTGATCGATGAAAGATGGTGTAAAGAATTTCTGCAGTAGAAATTTATTTATTTATAGTTGTAAATTTTTTAAGTGTTTTAATTGAATTATGATTGTGTTGGATAAGTATTGAGGAGTTTTGATAAAGTGGGAACTCTGATGAGAGGGAACGATCGATGGGAAAAGAAGGATTCTTAACTATGATTAGTGTGGTTAATTAAATTTAATCATAGTTTGGTTAAATTAAGACATAAGGTTAAAATATAAATGGTATAATAATAATACTCATAATAGTAAATGTCGAATAACAATTAATTGGTAATGTCGATAATAAAAATATGAAAATAATAAAGATAATAATAATATTAATACTTAATAAAAATGGCATTAATAATATTAATAATAATAATAATAATGATAATATTAATGACAATAGTGTTAGTATTATACTCGAATAATTAATAACACAATTATAAAATAAATAATGACCACTTGAATATATATATATATATATGACGTAATGACTCGGGCTAAGACTTATGATATATTGAAATAAATGTTCGTGATCCTCTAAATGAAATTAAATAAAATGAAATGCATTATAATATTATTATAAATAATAATATTGCATTATGAAAATAGCGGGTATTACTATTACATCCTACCCCTCTTAGAAAAATGTTCGTCCTCGAAAATAAATGACATATCTTGATCGAAGAAATTCGGATAACGATCTTGAAGTTCTTCCTCGCACTCCCAAGTGGCTTTATCTTTACTATGGTTACGCCATTGGGTCTTGACAACCACCTCCTCTTTGTTTTTCAACTGCCGGACTGATCGGTCGAGAATCAGTTGTGGTTGTTCTTCATAGGTAAGGTCCTTGTTCATCTCCATGGTGGTATTGTTGATGACGTGGCTGGGATCGTGCACATACTTCCTCAACAATGATACATGGAAAACGTTGTGCACAGCCGAAAGTTCCGGGGATAAAGCCAAGCGGTAAGCTAATTCTCCAATCCGTTCAAGAATTTCGAACGGTCCAATGTATCTCAATCTCAACTTGCTCCATGGACCAAAACGAACAATTCCCTTGGTAGAAGATACCTTCAGGAATACCTTGTCGCCAACACAGAATTCGAGATCCTTCCTACGCTTGTCGGCGTAAGACTACTGACGATCTTGTGCTACCTTGATCCTCTCACGAATCTTATCCACCACACCAACTATCTGTTCGATCATCTCGGGTCCCAAAATTATTCTTTCACCTACCTCATCCCAATACAGTGGTGATCGACACTTTCTACCGTATAAGGCTTCATACGATGCCATACCGATCGTCGACTGATAATTGTTGTTGTAAGCAAATTGTACCAAAGGCAACAGTCGTTCCCAATTATTTCCCATATCTAACACACATGCTCGCAACATATCCTCAAAGATTTGGATGGTCCTCTCAGACTGACCATCAGTCTGAGGATGATAGGCCGTACTAAAATTCAACTGCGTTCCCAAGGCTTCTTGTAAACCCTCCCAAAAACGCGACGTGAAACGAGTTTCCCTATCAGATACTATAGACACTGGCACTCCATGCAATTTAATAATCTCCCTGATGTAAAGTTGAGCATACTGATCCATTCGAAAAGTTCATCTTAAATGGGATGAAGTGAGATGACTTCATGAGTCGGTCCACAACAACCCAAATGGTGTGGTTTTCTCTTTCTGTTCACGACAAACCTACCACAAAGTCTATCGTAATATGTTCCCATTTTCATTCTGGAATGTGAAGTGATTTAAGTAGTCCAAAGGGATATTGGTGTTCTGCCTTCACTTGCTGACAAACTATACACTTTCTGACAAAGTCTGCCACATCTCTTTTCAAACCTTCTCACCAAAATGTCCCCTTAAGGTCTTGGTACATCTTTGTACTCCCAGGGTGTGCTGTATATGGAGTACTATGTGCCTCCTTCAATATCGCTTCTCTCAACTTGACAACATTGGGCACACAAATCCTCCCTTCATAGTACATTATGCCATCATCGGACACACTGAAACCCTTATCCTCACCTGTAAGAGTACATTCTATCATTTTGACCAAGAAGTCGTCTTGTCCTTGACATTCTTTGATCTGCTTCTTCAAGGTTGGTTGTACCACCAGACTAGCCAATAACGACTCAACTGGATTTGATGGTGTATCCATCTCAAGGTTCATCCTTGCAAATTCCTTGACCAAGCTTTCCTCTTTGGTCAACAAACAAGTTAGGTCTCCTCTCGCCTTACGGCTCAGTGCATCAGCAACTATGTTTGCTTTACCAGGGTGGTAATGAATTGTACAGTCGTAGTCTTTGACCAACTCTATCTATCTGCGTTGCCTCATATTCAATTCATTCTGTGTGAAAATATATTTCAGACTTTTGTGGTCTGTATAAATTTCACACTTACCTCCATAAAGGTAATGTCTCCAAATCTTCAAGGCATGAACTACCGCTGCTAATTCCAAATCATGAGTAGAGTAGTTCAGATCGTGTGGTTTCAACTGTCTAGAAGCATAGGCAACTGCCTTGCCCTCTTGCATCAATACACATCCCAAGCCTTGCTTGGATGCATCACTGTAGATGACAAATTCTTTCGTCGGATCGGGAATCGTCAAAACTGGTGCTGCAGTCAATCTTCGTTTAAGTTCTTGGAAACTCTTTTCGCACTTCTCATTCCATACGAAAACTTATCCCTTTCTAGTCAATTTAGTCATAGGTGCAGCAATCTTCGAAAATCCCTCGATAAATCTCCGAAAATCCTTCGAAAATCACTGTAGATGACAAATTCTTTCGTCGGATCGGGAATCGTCAAAACTGGTGCTGCAGTCAATCTTTGTTTAAGTTCTTGGAAACTCTTTTCGCACTTCTCATTCCATACGAAAACTTCTCCCTTTCTAGTCAATTTAGTCATAGGTGCAGCAATCTTCAAAAATCCCTCGATAAATCTCCGATAATAACCGGCTAATCCCAAGAAGCTGCGAACTTCATTCGCATTACTCGGCACTTTCCAATCATTGACTGCATCAACTTTAATTGGGCCAACTTCAATTCCTTTAGAAGTGACCACATGTCCCAAAAATGCAACTCGGTTAAGCCAGAATTCACACTTGTTGAACTTCGCATACAACTTCTCCTTGCGCAGTATTCCCGATACCGTTCTAAGACGCTGCTCATGCTCAACCTTGGTCTTTGAATACACAAGTATGTCATCTATGAACACAATGACAAACTTATCCAAATAAGGTTGAAATACACGGTTCATGAGGTCCATGAATACTGCTGGTGCATTAGTCAAACCAAATGGCATCACTATAAACTCGTAGTGTCCATATCGAGTTCGAAATGCGGTCTTCGGGATATCATCATCCTTAATTCTATGTTGGTGATATCCGGATCTCAAGTCTATTTTCGAGAACACTCCCGAGCCTCCAGGTTGATCGAATAGGTACTCTATTTTAGGAAGAGGATATTTATTCTTTATCGTGAGTCGATTAAGCTCATGATAGTCTATGAACATCCTCAAACTTCCATCCTTTTCTTCATGAAGAGCACTGGTGCACGCCATGGCGAAACACTCGGTCGGATAAATCCAGAGTCGAGCAGTTCCTGGAGTTGCACTTTCAGCTATTGCAATTCCTTAGGCTCCATCCTATAGGGATCTTTCGATATTGGTGCCGCTCCTGGCACTAAATCAATCGAGAACTTGACTTGACGATTCGGCGGGACTCCAGGCAAGTCTTCGAGAAAGACGTCTGGATACTCCTTGACGATAGGTACATCATCTATGTCTTCTCCGATATTGTTTTCCCCATCACATTCACCAAGAATCCTTGGCAACAACGCTTCTTCAACATTTTCACAACTTTCATAGCTGAGATCACCTTCGTGGTACTAGAGTGTCTTACTCCCTTGAATACGGTCTTGACATCATCAGACGGACATAAAGTTACCCTCCTTTCGGAGCATTCAACTACATCTCTATGCTTGTCTAACCAATCCATACCTAGAATAACATCAAAATCACTGAGTTCCACTATGTGCAAGTTGGCTAAGAAGCTATGTTCGTTAATCTCTATCTTCACCTCGTTAGTTATTGAGTCTACACACACTACTCCCCCCGCAGGCATGCTAACTAACAAAGATCTAGGGGCTTTACTACTTCTACAACCAATCATAATGCAAAGCTTCCTAGAGAAGAATGATGAGACACATCCTTATCAAACAACACCAAAGCAGGAATAGGGGGTTGCGGCTCAATCCATGAAGTGACTCCATCTTCAGACTCGATATCTGCCATCAACACGTCCTTCATATTTTCGGCGATATCCATCTCCGATCTTTCATCAAGAACTTCTTCTGGATCTTCTTCTGGATCTTTTTCGGGATCCTCCCCCGAGTCTTCATTGTCCGTAGAGTCGGCATACCAATTTGCAGTCGGTATTGCCTCTCGAGCATACAGATCCAATAAGCGTCCAGCGACGAACTGGAAATCATCCGCGGCCTCTCGCTCTTCTAGCGATATTTTGATGGCCTTTTTTCCAAAGCCGGAAGATGTAGTAACTCAAGTCTTCAGATAACCTCTCCAGTGCTCTAGCTGTCGCGTGACAGAACCTTGTTTCCTAGATTGCAGCCACTTACTCAACCTATTAATGACATAGTGTAGTGCATTTTCTGGTAAACTAGGATCGTCCCACTAGTCTTTGTGTGCTAGAAGATGCGAGTCAAAAGTAGCTGGGACCTTCTTACGTGGCGTCATCCTAGGTTTGGCCATTCTAACAGTTCGTACATATATAAATAATTATGTAAATAAGATGAAATGACATATGAATGAATAATGACTGAAATTTGGTAACTCAGACGGAGTGACGAAGTGGCAAAGCTGAGAGCATATGATACTTTAACATTATAGTGAGTCTACAGAAAGGTAAAATCCGCTCTGATACCACTATGTAACGCCCCGACTTTTTAGGGAAAATATTGGGGAAAATAAATAAAAGGTAAATTTTGACGAAAAATATTTTCTTTGAGACTCGGCAACAAAGTCGAGTCGCTACACTCACATAAAATTTAATACCTTTAAATAAGGCAACATTTCAACATAGATACGGGGTAAAAATTTGCGGCGGAAGAATAAATCATAAATTATAAATGTCTAGTCAACATTTCTCCAAAAGTTTCAAAACATTTGACATAAAGAAAACATCTAATAACAAATCCTCTTTCATATGCCCTCTCGGCTCACTCCTTCGTCCATCCGACTCGGTTCAACCTGTGGGATCAATAAAGGTGGGGTGAGCTTCCTTCAGCTCGTGGGAATCACACTGATCACAGTAATATACAATCTCATGGAAAGCATAACATGATTAATCTATCATATTTTTCCTCAACGTCAATGCATACTCATAATATTACATGTAGCATGAATCGAGCACGCATAACACGAATATTGAGGTTGCGCAGGTGCCCCCGCAACAACATGAAACATACTCACAATATTACGTATACCATGAATCTAGCACGCATAACACGAATATTGAGGTTGCACAGGTGTCCCCGCAACAACATGAAACATACACACAATACCACATATAACATGAATTGAGCACGCATGTGAATATTAAAGTTGCGCACGTATCCCCGCAACAACATGAATCTTCAGATAACCTCTTTACACATATATAAGTGAGCCTGATATACAATATGTATCGTCAATTTATAAACATGAATTGAATATCACATATACAGTTCAATTAAAGCAATTAAAGTGATAATGAAAATTCCCACCTGAATAAATGATGATGTCTAACTTGAATATGAAGATGCCCGACTCACAGTCCTAAGCCTGTAAATCCTCAATAAAGTCAACATATAATAATAATAATAATTATAATCCTTACAATTTATTATTTATATAATAAATAAAAAGATACAATTATCACTATATAATAACTGAAAATAAATTACAATTGCTTATCAATATTAATCGAAGAGTTAACATTATTAATGACTGAAATTAAAATATTTATGCATAAATTCAGATTAAATATTAATATTAATTGAAGGTCAACACTTTAATATTTTGGGTCAAAATAGGACTGGAAGTGAATTTTAAAAGCTGTTGGGGTTGATTGAAGAATAATTGAAATCCATATGGGGTAAAAATCGAAGTAAATAGAAGTCTGGGGCTGAATTGAAAGTTTCTGAAAACAGAAAGGACTAAATTGAAAACCCTAAAATCTCGCGGGTATAGATACCCCTTTTCTCACCTTCAGCCGACACAAACACTTCCTTCTACTTTCCATCGCCATTCTTCTCCCTTCTCTCTCTTCTACAACTCTCACTCTCACACACTATAATCACCTGCACCAAATCACGGCGGAAATCTGGTCGGATGCCGAATAGCACCTGATGGCGGGTAAGAATTGTGCAGAAATGGAGTAAAACGGTGATGGTGCAGAACCGAAGGGATTCCTGTCGGAATCGATTGGAACTATATGGAAACGGTAGCCGGGCACACCGAATCAAAAGTCATCGGTTAACTCAGGCTGAGGACGAGTGTTCTATTCTGGGACGATGGTGGTTCTGGGTCCTGTGGAAATAGTTGGAACTTTACGAGCGGCGGCGATCTGGAGTGGTCTGGGCTATGCTCGAAGATTTCAGGTAAAAGGTTCCAATTTCTAAAAAAATAGATTTTGAGTTTGATTCGAAGTCTGGGTTAATTTGGTTCCCGAATTTGATTTATGGTTTGTGAAATTTCTGGATTCGGGCTCGGCCCGGATTTATTTTGATTTGTTGTTGTTGTTGTTCAGATCGGGTTTCGGGTCATGAGTTCTTGGAATCTGAGGAGGGTTGTATAATCGGGTTGTTTGAAACTGGTTTTGATTTTTTTTTGTGTGTTGATCGATGAAAGATGGTGTAAAGAATTTCTGCAGTAGAAGTTTATTTATTTATAGTTGTAAAAATTTTAAGTGTTTTAATTGAATTATGATTGTGTTGGATAAGTATTGAGGAGTTTTGATAAAGTGGGAACTCTAATGAGAGGGAACGATTGATGGGAAAAGAAAGATTCTTAACTATGATTGGTGTGGTTAATTAAATTTAATCATAATTTGGTTAAATTAAGACATAAGGTTAAAATATAAATGGTATAATAATAATACTAATAATAGTAAATGTCGAATAACAATTAGTTGGTAATGTCGATAATAAAAATCTGAAAATAATAAAGATAATAAGAATAATATTAATACTTAATAAAAATGGTATTAATAATATTATTATTAATAATAATGATAACATTAATGATAATAGTGTTAGTATTATACTCGAATAATTAATAACACTATTATAACATAAATAATGACCACTTGAATGTATATATATATATATATGTATATATATATATATATATATGTATATATATATGTATATATATATATATTGCGTAATGACTCGGGCTAGGACTTGTGATACGCTGAAATAAATGTTCATGATCCTATAAATAAAATTAAATAAAATGAAATGCATTATAATATTATTATAAATAATAATATTGCATTATGAAAATAGCGGGTATTACATATGTAATGTCATTATTGATGGTGGAAGTTGTGAGAATATTATGGCTACCACAATGGTAGAGAAATTGAAGTTGAAGGCGGAAGATCACCCTCAACCTTACAAGATCTCTTGACTTCGCAAGGGCAATGAAGTGAAGGTAACTAAAAGATGTCTTGTTCAATTTTCTATTGGAAGCAAATATAGAGATGAAGTTTGGTGTGATGTTATTCATAAGGATGATTGCCAGTTGCTCCTTGGTAGACCTTGGTAATATGATAGGAAAACTCACCACGATGGTTTAAAGAATACTTATACATTTGTGAAGGATGGTGTAAAAATCATTTTGGGTCCATCCAAATTAGAAGGTGTTCCTAAACTTTCAAGAGGGGAGGGAAACAATCTTCTATCCAAATCTGATGCTGACAAAGCAATTTGTGAATCAATAGAAGCATTTGCATTGGTGGTCTTGGAGGAAAATGAGGAAGGCCATGATGTCCCTTTAGAAGTTCAACCTCTTCTTCAAGAATTTCATGATGTGGTACCCGAAGAGATTCCTTCAGGACCTCCTCCGATGCGAACTATTAAACATTGCATTGATATAATTCCGGGTGCTTCTATTCCAAACAAAGTCGCCTATAGAATGAGCCCAAAGGAGCATGAAGAGTTACAAAGTCAAGTTGAGGACCTTTTGGCAAAAAGTCTTGTCCAAGAAAGCAAAAGTCCTTGTGCGGTCCCATCACTTCTTGTACCCAAGAAAGATAATTCATGGCGCGTGTGCATTGATAGTAGAGAAGTAAATAAAATCACTATCACATACCGCTTTCCGATTCCGCATCTTGATGATCTCCTTTACCAACTCCATGGTTTCAAGATTGGTTCAAAAATCAATCTATGGAGTGGCTATCAAATCCGTATGAGGCCGGAGATGAATGGAAATCAGCATTTAAAACAAGAGATGGTCTCTATGAATGGTTAGTTATTCCATTCGGTCTTTCTAATGCACCTTATACTTTCATGCGGCTTATGAATCATGTCTTTAAGCCATTCATTGGTAAGTTCATTGTCGTATATTTTGATGACATTCTTGTGTATAGCACAAACCGAGAAGAACACATAGATCATCCCCGGCATGTTTTCGAAGTGCTACGGGAGCAGAAGTTGTATGCAAACTTGAAGAAATGTCATTTCTTCACTAATAGCTTGGTTTCTTGGGCTATGTCGTTTCCATTGACGGTATAAAAATGGAAGAGAATAAGTTCAAGGCTATTACAAGGTGGCCAACTCCTAAATCTATTCATGATATTAGAAGTTTTCATGGCTTATCTTCGTTTTATCGTCGGTTCATTAAAATTTTTGCACCATTATCGCACCTATAACCAAGTGCATGAAGGGCGGGAATTTAAAGTGGACAGAAGAGGCAGAAAAAAGTTTTGAGATTTTTAAAAAGAAGGTGACAGAAGCTCCGATATTGCAGCTACCAAATTTTGAAGATTTATTTGAGGTAGATTGTGATGCGTCCAATGTGGGATTGGTGGTGTTTTTAGCCTAGGAGGCAAACCCATTGCTTTTAGTTGTGTGTTTTGAAGTGCCCAAAGGCGTCGGTATTTATAGCATTTGAGCAAGACTTGATCTCTTGTCATCTGACATAATTAGCTTGTGCTAATGTTTGCTTTATCATGCTTTATCGGAGTAGTCAACCATCTTTACTTGTGACTTAGAAAGAAGAATGGTCTTGATACTGAAAGTCTTTAGTCCGACAGATCTAATTTGTCCTTGGCGTATGTTATTCATCTTCATAGCATGCGCTAGATGGTCAATCTTTTCTTTCTAGATGTACGTGATCTCCGCATTGAAAAAGGTTGTCCAATGATTATATATCCAATGGCAGAATTTCAAACATAATGTGCGCTAATATTAGCCATTAGCGTGCGTTATCTGTATCTTATGCAATGGTCATATTCTTCACTGAGCGTCCGTTGTTTCATACCTTAGCATGCGTTAACTGCTTTGTGTAAAAGGTCAGACCTTACTGACTTATTTCCGTAGCGTGCGTTAAGTAGCCCATACCGTACGTTGTCTCCTTCAATGTAAAATTTCAGACCTTACTGACTTGAGACTTTAGCGTGCGTTACATGAAATGCTAGTGTGCATTAACGACCTTCCTAAAAGTTTGCAGATCTTACTATCTTGATCCATTATAATGCGTTAGATGAGATTGTAGCATGCACTACTGAATCTATGAAACCTTAATGTCCTTAATGATTTGTTTCATTGAAGTAACAGGTAGCGTGCGTTATTGCCTGAAGCAGCGGGTGTTACTGAAGTCATGTTGAAGCTCGGAGTAGCAAATTGCGTGCGTTACTTACTATCCACTATGAGCCAGATAGGTGGGCTATTGCATATGAATAGCGTGTTCTGTTCATGTTATTTGTAGAGTTTTTGACTAATACTCGTCGATTTTGTCTGCTCAAGTTTTGATGAGTTTTGATATTTTGTCTTAGTTAATTATTTGTTTTGAGAAAATACTTCATCAACCTTGATTTGTTTAACAGTTAATGATGAGCATGTTTTATTTTCATATAGGGCTATGAAATTTCATGATTAGATCGAACATATAAATGTTATTGATAGTTTAGAGTTGCATGCGAAAACTAAAGTATCTCACTCATTATCTTTCGATCCGTTAGAGTTTGCACTTATGAATTCATACTTTTCTAGTGAGTCGAGTTTAGCATTTGATAATTCTAACCTGTTTGATTATGTTTTTGAATTAGATCCCCTGGAAGATCGATAAGTTTGAAGAATTAATGGAAGAAACGGAACAAAAAAGCACACTTTTGAAGTCAAACATGAGCCTTGTCAAATGACTCAACTTTTTTGCATTGTTGCACAAACAACTAAAAGAGGTCTGAAAGACGACACAATTGACAACTCGGCCATGTCAAACCGCTCGATCCACATTGTTCAATCCGCCTTCTATCAGTCTGATCCATTGAAACCAATTCTGGACCTTAAAACTCTTCTGGAACACCTGAAGTATGTATTCTTAGGCCCTAATGATACCAGTCTAGTAATTGAATCCTCTTTTCTTACCTCTACTCAGCTAGATAAACTACTTCGTGTTTTAAGAGTGCATAAATCGGTTTTCGCGAACTTGAAGGGAATTACCCACTCAATCTGCATGCAAGGGATTTTACTTGAGGAAAATTATAAACCTAAAGTGGAAAATCAAATAGGACTTGATCCCATAATGCAAAAGGTAGTTATGAAGGAATTATTTGAGTTGTTAGATGCTGGAATGATTTACCCGATTTTGGATAGTGAATGGATGAGTCCCCGACAAGTAGTATCTAAGAAAGGTGGGATAACCGCGACTAAAGACTAAAAATATGAATTAATTGCAATGAGGGTGGTTACGGGCTGGTGAGTGTGCATAGATTATATGGCTTTGAATGTGGCAACTCGCAAGGATCATTTTCTCCTTCCCTTTATTGATCAATTCTAGATAGGTTAGCGGGGGATGCATTTTAATGTTTCCTTGATGGATATTCGGTATATAATCAAATTTACATGGCGCGAGAGGATCAAGAAAAAATAGATTTTATGTGTCCTTATGGAATTTATGTTTATCGTAAATGCCATTTGACTTTTGTAATGCCCGACTACCTTTCACCGTTGCATGATGGCTATTTTCCATGGTCCAATTGAAAGATAATGGTAGTTTTTATGGACGAATTTTTTGTGTTTGGTAATTCATTTGATCATTACTTGCATAATCCCATATTAGTTTTGAAGTGTTGTGAAGATACCAATTTTGTGCTTAATTGGGAAAACTGCCATTTTATGGTGCAAGAAGGCATCATTTTAGGCCATAGTGTGTCTTCCGCAGGACTTGAGTTGGACCGAGCAAAGATTCTAGCAATAGAGAAACTTCCTCCTCCCAAGAATGAAAAAACCATCATAAGTTTTCTTGTTCACGTCGGTTTCTACAAATGTGTTATTCAGGATTTCTCTAAAATATCTTAGCTTTGAGTAAATTAATAGAAAAAAAATATTGTTTTCACTTTCTTTGATGATTGTTTGCAACCATTTAATTTATTAAAGAAACCCTTGGTGAGTGCACCTATTATCGTAGTCCCGGATTTGTCGCAACCCTTTGTGATCATGTGTGATGCGAGCAATTTTGCAGTAGGCACTGTGCTTGGGCAACTTGGGAGAAACTATTTCGTGCCATATACTATGCAACCAAACGGTTGGATGGCCCCCAGCAAAACTACACTACCATAGGAAAAGAAATGTTGGGCAGTCGTATATGAATTTGATATATTTAGGTCCTACTTAATTGGGACCAAGACGATTCTGCACACAGACCATGCGGGCATCAAGTATTTATTTGAAAAGAATGATTCCAAGCCCCGATTGATATGTTGGATCCTTCTTATATAAGAATTTGTTGTAGAGATTTGAGACTGCAAGGGATGTAAGAATGTGGTGGCATAACATTTATCCCGACTTGAATACAAGAAGGAAGAGACCTCACATGGAAAGGATTAGGGATGAGTTTTCGGATGAAAGGTCATTGATGGTAGAGTAAAAGTTTCCATGGTAAGCTGACACTGTGAATTCTTGGTTGCAGGTGCCTTACCTCAGGGGCTTTGACATTATCAGAAGAATAAATCCCTCCATGATGCTAAGTTCTACATGTGGGATGATCCACTACTTTTAAAGAGATGTGCGGACATGATCGTTCGGAGGCGTGTTCCACAAGAAGAGTGTGAAGGAATTCTTCAACAGTGCCGCCCATCTCCTACTGAGGATATTTTGGTGTCGCATGGACCGCAAAAATTTTGCAAAGCTCACTTTATATCCAGCAGTGTGATCGATGCCAACGAGTGGGTAATATTTTGAGGCGACATGAGATGCCTATGACAAATGTAATAGATGTGGAGCTCTTTGATATGTGGGGCATAGATTTTATAGGCCCATTTTCTTCATCATTTGGAAATGATTACATCCTTCTTGCCTTTGAGTATGTGTCTAGATAGGTCAAATTGTTACCTTCTCCAACCAATGACAACAAGGTGGTCATGAAATTCCTCCAAAGAGCATATTTAGCCGATTTAGGACTCCAAGAGCATTGATTAGTGATAGAGGCTTGCACTTTGTGAACAAATTGATGCACAAGATATTGGATAAATATGGGGTTCTATCAAAGAAGTCACTAGCATATCATCCTCAAGCAAATAGGCAAGTCGAAGCAGCAAACAAAAAAATTAAAGAAAAAACTTGGAGAAGACCGTAAGCACATCAAGGAAAGATTGATCTTCGAAAGTAGACGATGTACTTTGGGCCTATCGCACTGCCTATAGACACATGTTGGCCACGGTACACTTTAGTGACATCTTAGAGGGGGCGGGGGTTGAATAAGTCATTCACACTGATTGGCTGTAGGCTTATTCAACTAACTTCCTCTCACACAGATTGAAGCTTCATCTTGAACTCTCTTCGTCCCACACAGGTCAGAAAGGTTCCGATTAGTCCACACAAGCGTAATGTACTCAACGTGTAAGATTTGGTATTGCAACTACCCCGAACAATAGATGTAGGCTTTAAGATCATGGCTGTAGTGTGTTCTCAATTTAGGACTGAATATTTATTCAATCAATATAAGCGTTGTACGCATGAAGAAAATGATTGCTCGTGAATATAATAAGTGCTTTAGTTATTCAGTTGACCAGTTCTGTTCAGTAGTGAGCAATTCATCTAGATTGGGCAATTTTTAACCTCATAAATAGACCTTTTATAAATATAGTCGTCAGCCGGTTGGTGAGATGTGGACACTTCATTGGTGGCTTGATGAATATTTGAATTAAAGTGTCTTTATTATTTAATGCTTCAGACATTTCTTTTGGCCTTTATTAAATGCTCTTCAATCCATAGTCTTTTTGGCCGCATTCTGTCAGCATTAACCATACCTTTGAAATCGTGAATACTTTGTGAATAAATAATACTTATTTCACTATGGTGTAAAGGTCTAAATATGGACCTGTTGGATGTATATTTTACTTTTCCTAAGTAAAATACCTACAACGACTTTGCTCTAGCCAATAGCCATTTTGCTGTAAGCTGAATCCTCATATACTGTAGGTAGACAACTTTTGAGTGGTGTATGAAGATTTCTTTAGGATCAGGTTGTAGGATGCATTTATCAAAACAGTTGTGGTATTTTTATCCCAACAATTTTCCCCTTTCTGGTAATGCCAAATCCTCTTAAAACTTCCAGCTTCTAGTCTTCTATAGGATGATCTGATCTTTGAGACTTAGACTAAACTTTGAACAGCTCGCAGGCATGTTCTAAAATTTTTAAATCCTACAAGACTAAATGTGTTACAACATAAATTATGATTGGATCATAGGCACAATCTTACACCACGTAGTTTTCTAAATACATCTTAATCTACGAATTATTCGTAGATAAGTTCTTACAGCTTTAGACTTAGCAAATTTTATACTTGGAAAATAATTTCAATATCAAGCAATAATATAGTAAGTAGAGATGACGAGTTGTAATCTTTTGAAAAGAACCAAATGTCTTTATTGATAAAAAAATGGATTACAGTGCTTGTTCTGAAATTAAATTACACCGGGGAACCAAAAAAAAATACAACATGAAGAATTTATCAACTATAATGTTGTTGTCTGGTTGATCTTCTGATGGGATCATACTCGGTCCCTTTTCATTAGTTGACTAGGAGGTCTTTGCCTCGATCTATTAAAGACTTCTTCATTTCAGAGTTAGATCATAACCGAGAACCCAATCTTCAGAGTGAGTGGGTCGATCACCCTTCATGTATTTCCCATTCGGAATTATTTGCATTGACAGCTTTTCCTAGGCCAGTTACCTTGAGAATTCATGTGCTGCAGCATCCAGCATCTTGCAGTAATTATGATTGTAGATTCCCTAATACGTATGTAGAAGTATTGTATGAGTTCATTATCTTCCAAGCTTTGATTTCATCTGTTGTCGGTTGCCTGTTTGTAGGCAAGTGGATCTCTGCCAATTTCTGTACTATATTATTCCAAGGTAACTTAGGGTCTTGGAACTGAGGTCGAGAACCAACTACACTTTAGCCCTTTGCTCCTTGACCTGGACCTGGTCGAGCCAGTCTCCCGATGGCTTGCGCAACACGGTTTTTATGTATTGACTCAATCTCTTTCTCCTTCTCCTGCCTCCACCTCCTGCTAAATTCCCAAGCCTCTTCCTTTTTTTTGGCAGTATCAAGATCTATGACATTGTCATGGATTTCAAAGATAACATCCATTGATTTAGTCTGCTTGTCATGTATATCCTTCACCAAGGTGACAAGACCTGCAACCGCTATACTTAGATCATTGACTTTTGATCATGGATGATAAGTTTGTCCCTTGTGTACTCGAGGTCGGTGATGGTTTTAGCTTCAGCGACATCTAGCTTTTCTTGCTCCTTCTTCAAGACCTACGTCTGGTATTCTTGGAGTTCATGAAGGACTTTGCAAATGTCATTCGGCAGAAGCCTGAATGCGTCGGTGAGATCCTGCACGACCATTCTCATATCAGTAAATTCATACAAGGTGGTGCCTCTCATCCAGTCAAGCTCCTTTCCTACATCGTATAGGGTTTTTACAGCATCCTATAGAAAGACTGTTTGAGAGTCGAGGGCTTGCAGCTCGACAATTTTAGTTGGGTGCCTAGAGAGTTGGGATGGATGAGCGTAGTGGATGAAAGTTATCCTTACTGTACGATGGAAACACTGGGCTATAGCTTTGGTGGATTGTTATCTGGAAGGAAATCCTCATCGGGTTTAGATGTGGCAGAACTAGTAGGAATATAAAGTTCGATCTGTTCTGGGGCTTGAGCCTCTATCGGCTCCACCTGAGCATTTGTCTGCGAGACATAAGGGACTGATTCCTCCTGCCTCTCTTCGGCTTTTCTAGCCTGTTAGACAGGAGGAACTGAATCCTCATGTTGGCTCTCAGTTGTTCCAGCTCTTTAGGAAGGACCGAATCCTCTAGTTGGTTGGTTGGGTCTGCTTCTTCTGTCGGAGGAACTATCTCCTCTGGTTGTTGGGTAGATGCGACAAAATCATTGGTTACAGGAGGGACTGAATCCTCCTGTAAGATGGCAGATTCTTCTTATTGAGCGAGGGACTTAGGCTTTTATGACGACTGCTTGGAAGTCCCCTAGCCATGGGTGGCCTAAATTTTAGCATATTCCTTCTCAAGAGCCTCCTTAAGGCTATTTGCAGTCCTTACCACATGGGCTCATCATCTCCATCATAATCAGGATTGGGTGTTGGCTTGAGTTCAGAGTTCCATCTTGAGAAGGTTGCTTTCCCTTCAGTCGGACCTTCTCCTTCTCCACATAGTACTTCACTATCAGTTCGTGGCCAAATGGATCATACCATTTGATCAGGACCTCGGAATTATTGGTGTCAGTCACCTCCAGCACAAAAAATTCCTTATCCTTCCATTCTTCCCAATTGTACAGGGTGATTTTAGCTATCAACCCTTTAGTTCTTTGAAGTTTTGAAGCGACCGATTGAACCTTCAATCTGGACTATGAGAACAGTCTGATTGATTACAACTAAGAGGGTGGGACTTCGAACATTAGAATGTTCTAATTCTTGGTTTGGATCCCCGATAGGTGTTGGAGCGTGTTGAGAAGATGGATCTATAATAGGGTGGGGTGCCCAACAGGGCCATGTTAGGAGAGGTGGTTTTCGGCTTCAAAGGGGTAGCCAATTCACCTGCTTCCTCCAGCTTGCAGAACACTTCATACCGCAATTGACTCTGGGACTGCTTTGGGAGCAGTCAGTGTCTCTTCCATAGAAACATCTCCCGATGGGATAATGAATGTGGGGACAGATATAGTGGGAAAAACCTCATAGGCCACTGTAGCCTCTTGAGGTGATGTAGGGCCATCTTCCGACTTTCCAAACTCCTTCTTAGTCTTAGGCTTCTTGTTCTTCTTTCTTTCGAGAGCTGTAGGTGAGTTGTTTTTGGGAATCGCTCTTTTCTCATTGGAATGCTTCTTCTTTTTCTCACTGTCTCCAGCTTTGGCCTTAGTGTAATGACCACTTACATCACATGGGTCATTTGACATAGGCAGAGAATTGAGGTCCAATCTGTGTGCAATCAGTATGGTTTTGTTATACAGGGTGGGCTTTGAGCCACCCAGGAACTTCCTTGCAAGGATCTTCTTAGCAGCAGGTGATTGCTGGATTCCACAACTTGTGAGAATATAGTGGGCATGAGGCCAAAGGATTTTCTGGTAGTTTATGGCTTCGCGGCCTCTTCCTGTAAGCGTTTCATCATAATTAACCTTCTGACAGCTCATGATTGCCATCATCATCCTAAAGTGAAGGTTTGTTCACATTGCGAATGCTCCAGTCCAATTTTAGGCAACCCAACAGCAAAACTCATGCAGGTAGAAGTATGACATAGTGAAATTTTTCTTGTGGCATGAGGGGTGTACATATCTAGTGATCAAATTTCCAAAAAATAGGTGCAAGTAGACTTAATCATATTGTCATCCCTAAAGGTTTCCAAGTCCTCTAAAGTGAGGCTGTTGGAGGGAATCTTATACGTACAATTTCTACTGAAGTTCCCTGTCAATAGAGATCTCTTTTTCTTGCACAATACTCACAATTTCAATTAAAGGAGCACCTTTCTTCTCAAATGCATACATGAAAACAGCATCCAACTATAATTCCTCAACAATGCCTTCATCATAGTTCTCAGGGTGAAGGCTTCCAAGCCTGTACAGACCTTGTTGGTTGATGCGGGTAACAATGATATTCATCCCGGTCATATCTTCGCCTTTAGAGAAAACATGCTCCTGGAGCACAGTTTTTGTAAAAGTTCTATTATCAATGATGGTTTCCTTATTTTTCAGAGGGAGAGAAGATGTTTGAGAGTAAGTCATTTTCGGAGATAGAGATTAAGAACAAGAGTAAGAAATTTCCAGAAAAAGCTCTAAGTATTTAGGTTATATGTTGTAGGCTCATACTATTGCAAAGGCAGTAAAGAGTCTTTAGATCAGCATACTGGCCCTTTTATAGGTGCCGAGAGACTAGGTAATAGTGAACGGTCAGATTTAATAGATGGGAACGGTTTTTGAATAAACATACATGACGACTCGGATGAGCCTGGTACGTCTTATCCATCAATTTTAGATTTTAATATCGGTCCCACATCTGACACGTTACCACCTCCACCTTCGCATATCCAGACGGTTTGAATCATTTTAAAATCACGGGTTTTAAGGCATTAATGTCCAGGTGTCATTTCCATTTAAGATGAGAAATCATTTTAAATTTAAATAGAACACGTGGACTTAATTTTTTTTTGAAAATATCAAGTCTATGTAATTGGATACGATTAAAATATTAAATTAAATCCTACCGTCCCCCTTAATTTGAACTTACATGATTCAATTCTTACAGCAATTTATGATAATACTGTATCAAGAGTCCTACTGGTTCCCCCTTGATTAATGCACACTACATCTAGAGGAAGATAAATGTACACTGTTCTTCCTTCACTAAGGATGTGACATTCTAAGTCTGCATGAATTCAAAAGAACGAATGACGAAAGTTCAAGTGTTTTCCCCAAAACAGCCAAGAACACGATTCGTCCCGACAAAACACGAAAACGGAATTCTAAGTCGAAATATGGATATACAATCCATAGAATATGTTTAACAACATCATTTAACCACAATTTATCCAACAAAAATGGATGGAAAACAAGATCGAGAACAAATCCCCCAAAAAGTCGATTCGAAGGAAATCAAGAAATATACTTCGATTCGACGAAGAACAATGGATTAAATGATGTTAAACACAAGAATACTACCAAGATTAATCATACCCATCATGGATTAATCAACAACACGGAACGAATCGGATAAAAATGCAAAAAACCCCAAATTCACGAAATCAGGGTTCTAAGGAAGATTACATTGATTCGCTGGATCAAAGGATGATAACGGATGATTGATTGATGTTATGACCTCAAGAACTTCATGGATTTGTTGTTAAACAACATGGATCCATGGTAAGATCACCCTCAGCCGCGGAAGAGAAGGAGAAGAAGGAGAAAAATGGCCAAAAACCCGTGTGCAGGACCTTAAATAGCCGCATACAGGTGACGCGCCCATCGGAGTGTACCGCAAAGACAGACCAAAAATGGCTCCAGTGGTGGTGCCGCGGCTGCCTGCGCAGGCCGCGGCACCCAGACGGTCGGTTTGGCCGAAAAATGCCACAGAGTGTGGCGCGGCCCCGCGGCATGTGCCGCGCCCACGCAGACGGCCTCGCCGCCGAAGCTGCCGAGCACTACCAGCCATGGCTCGGCCAGAAGCTGCCGAGCACTACCGGCCATGACTCGGCCAGTGCCGGCCTGGGCCCAGATTGCCCAGCCATGACTCGGCCGGGGCCAACTCCGACGGCCCGAATGACCCTGAAACCCGAACCTGAATACGAATCGATGATATGGTTACGACGTACTCGCAAAATCTAATCTAAGAGCTAATAGAACACACAATTCCGACCACCCGAAGGCTCGGAATTCGACAACGGAAGTAATTACCCAAAACTTTGGGAAATTACGAAAATGGCCCAAAACGTCCGAAAATCACGATACGCGATCGAAAACCCAAATCAAAGCTCGCAACATGAATAATAACATTAAATGAACTTACGAGAAACTCGAAACAACAGTTTCGGGCGAGATTCGCAAGAATCGAACTCAAGTGCGGAAAAGTCGCTAAAAAGCTCGGAACTCAACAAAACGATACCGAAACGAACTCGGATGACAAAAAGTGCAGAATTAATCATTCTCGAAATGACGAAACGGTGATGAGCGAGTCGTCAAAACGGACTCTGGCCGAAAAAGAAATTTACCAAAAATCGAAAATTGCGGATATTACATTCTACCCTCCTTAAAAGAAGTTTCGTCCCGAAACTTAAAACAAGTAGGGAGAAGCAATATCCCGCCAGGAAAACTCAACGAGATACGCAAGGAAACGCGTAACTAACGCCCATCGGCGAAACGTTACAAGCAACGCAAAGGAATATACGGCGTTAAAACACGCTCCACGACGACCAACACAACGCCGCCGTTAGGGATATAATAAAACCAACAAGTGACAAGCGTCATCAACTGGATAATACAATCAAGTCAATTATCCGAACAATCATAAAACACAACGGACGAAGATCAATACGATTGACCAACCCAACGGTACATCAATCAAAACGCGAGCCAATCGCCGAACAAATACGGAATTCCACCGCCCAAGGGTTGGAAGATCGAAAACGAGACTAATTTTCCGAACTTGGAAAGGTCACAATGATATATAGATCAATTTGGGACAATATCAGAACTCGCTCGAATGACAAAGGTGAGAAACAACACCAGGTCAGAAGCATCAACGAACACAGTCGAGTCGATACGGTTAGACGAAACAGAAGAGAAAGAAAGAAAAATGTGGGTATTACGTCATATCACCTTTAAAAGAGGTTTCGTCCCGAAACCTAAACAACGAGAACGAAGTGCTGGAATAGCAACCTACCCGACTATACCCTCTTGGTCCACATCCGATCTTCATGGCCATTAGTATCGTGGTCACGACTGTGTCCTCTGCCCATCGGCATACTAAGCGGATCCCCACTCAATATGATTGCACAACTTCACAAAATATTATACTAAAGTACCAACTCAGCACGACATATCACATAAGGTAACCAATAACGACTCGAAAAGAAAATCCACGAGGTATCCTTTTAAAGGAAATCTTTTGAAAATACTTGGATTCGTATGCTATTTAAAATAAACTTTAAAAGTACTTTTGGTACCTCGGGTTGTTTCATCATGTTGTTGCCCAAAATATTTATCCGAAGATTAATACTGCTGGAAGACGGACAACAAACAATAATTTGCGGGAGCACTTCCGAGAGAAAATGAATTAACACTAGATTTTCCCGGTTTGTTAGGCCCGGGCTTGAATGCTCTCGCGAGATGTTATTAATACAAATATTAGTGGATACAAGTATTAATGTGAGAAATCTAGATACAATGAGTGTAAAAAGACTCTGTTAATCCGGCTCTTGAGCGAAGCTCGGTGTTCTTCGTCCCTGCCGATCGTCTGCTGAATGAGAGAGGCCGAGAGAAGAATGAACCGAATGATAGCTGTTGCCAAGAGTTGGAGATAGCCAAGTGCTGAAGAATCTCTGTATTGTATGCTGAAATCGCGATAATGCTAGCTTGTTTTGAGAGTCAGAATCTCCGGCTTTGGACAAGTCCGGGAGCCTTGTATATATAGGGGCGTGAAGTCTTGTCTTCGCGGGCGCGCTTCCGGCCATTATAATAATGGGGCGATCGTCACGCCAATATTATAATGGGGCGATCACCCGGCCGGGCTAAAGTCCAAGGTAGATCTGGCGTACCGCCTTAAAGTCCAAAGCTACAATGGCCGCCACTGGTTGTCCAATGAGGAGCCAGCACGCGTCCGGAGCCACTGTCACATCCGGCCCTACTGACAACTTTCGGCGGGCATGTCGGCTGGTGGGAAGATGCTGACAGGCTGTGGTCAATGATCCGTGAATTGCGGATCTTGTCTCGGTTCTTGCACGTGGTGTCTGTCCTGAGGCTTGGCCTTTGCCGACTGGATGGCCATCGGCTCTGATCGGCATGACGCGGTCGTCTCTAGCCTCTCATCGAGGTCGGCATCGGCCAGTCGCTGAGGGTCAACATCGGTCGGTCACCAAGGGTCGGTCGGCAGGTTCCGAGATATGATCGTCCGCTAGACGGTCGCCAGGAGTCGGTCGCCAAGTACCGAGAGACGATCGTATTTTGATGTCGATCGCTCGGCACCGGGACTTGTCCTGGGACCTTCAATTGGCCGATTTAGCTTGTCTGCTGGGCTAAGGCTTGGTCGCCAGTCGGTCGCCGGCTCGCCGGCCGCTTTCGGTGGCTAGGTCGCCCGATCTCCGAGGCGATCGCCGGTCGGAGAGTATAATTCTCGACACAACAATTGCCCCCCAGCTTGCTCCAATGTTGAAGACATGGGGCGAGGTGGTTCTTGCTGGCGATCGTAAAGGATGAGGACGGGCGATCTTGCTAAGCTGACTTAGGATTCGGACTTGGGCTATCATGGTCGATTGGCTAGCTATCTTTCGGTCTTGTACCTGCAAAAAACAACATTGGCCGATCCCCCTCGGAAATTTGATGGTTTCGCTTGTTTGAGGAATCGTGCACAGTCGCGGAGTTCGATGGACCGACTCCATGACCGTGTCTTGATGCGCGAAGACATTGAGTGTCTCGTGACTCACTTTATTAAGAGGGTCCTCTATTAGGTTGCGCCTCGCCTCGTATTTAAACGAAGGGCGTGCGGTCTCGGTCTAGAGGAGTCCTTGCGCGGGGCAGCATCGGATGAATCAACTCCACGCCCGCGGCTTGTTAGCTCTGCTTCCACCTCGGCCCGCCATGGAGATGACGAACCTCGACGGCGTACGTTGAGACGGGGGTAGTGGTACGTGTCGCTTTGTCCGGGTTCACCAAATTAGATGATGATCCTTGAGGGCGGGTGATCGTGTCCACTGATTAATTTTGGAGAGCCCTCAGACTACGCCGGCCTCGTATTTAAACGAAGGGCGGGCGATCTCGGCCGAAAGGGACCTTGCATGGTCGAAGCAGCCGGTTCCATCGACTACCAGGACCATGGCTTTATGATGTGCGGTGGAGGCGATCGCGAGCCTCAGTCCCTCATGTTAAATGGTGGACTGTAGACGGCGAGCGAGTCCTCCGGCTCTGCTGGATAATAGCGATCGGGCTGGAAGACTGGAGGACGTCGCTCGGGCGCCGATCGCTCTACTCCTAGGCTAAGAAGAAGCCTTTGCCTGGCCAGGAAATCTGCGGCTTTAGCTCGGAAGACCGCGTAGGTCGTGGGCTGGTCCTTCGTAAGATGCCTGAACATAGGCGAAAGACCATGGAATCCGGCTAGGACCACGTGGAGTTCGATCTCATCGCTTACGGGCTCGCCGTTGAGGATGATCTCGTTTACCCGGTCGATGTAGTCCGAGTCGGACTCTTCTTTCCCTTGCTTGATTCGCAGCATGCGATGGGAACCTTCCGGTCGAGCGACCTTGGCGGCGAAGTACCCTGTGAAGACGTTCGCCAGTTCGTTAAAGGAGCCAATGGACCGAGGTGGCAATGAGGTGTACCACCGGTGGGCGAGGTCGTCCAGCGTCATAGGGAACATTCGGCACCTGGTCGCGTCTGATGCCCCACACCCGGTCATGTAGATGTTGAACTTGCTCAGGTGCATTTTGGGGTCCGATCGCCCCTCGTACAAGGGTGTTTGCGAGGGAGCGATCTTGTGCTGCACGGGAGCGAGCTCGATGTCGATCGCGAGCGGCTCGCTTGGCTCGGCGATCATCTTCATGGCGCCTGCCCTGGATTCCAAGAGTGCCTTCATGTCGTCAATCTGACGTTGTATCGCAGCCATTGCCGTGGCTCGGTTGCTTGCGGATCGGCTTTGGGAGCGGGAGCCGAGGCGATCGTGTACCGATCTCCGGACTCCGCTGCTGCCGACCTCGGCTATTTGGCGAGCGGTAGCCAGATGGCTGGGCTGCCTTCTGGGAGTCGGGTAGGTCGAGCTCCTGGTGACGGACTCAAACTCCGTCGTCTCGTAGCTGGGGCCGGACTGCCCCGGTCGCCAGGTCTGGTCACTGCTCAGGCGATCGAAGACAGAGGTGCCCCGGCTGGCGAGCGCCTCTTCTTGCGGAAGAGAGCCTCCTGGCGATCGCTCGGCCAGTAACGCCTTGAGATTCCGTTTGGACTTCCGGCGGACGGCCGAGGGGGTGATAGCAGGAGGCGCTTCGAGAGCACTCCGTCGCTCCTGTAGGACGGCCATGACCTCGTCGATCTGTTCCTTGGTTCAAAGCTGATCGAGGGAGCGGCTTGGGCCGCCGTCCAGGGACGGGATTGAGTGTCTCTGACCGCGGCGGCTACCTTCCACCATCGGCTGTGGCTCAGACTGGGACGGAACGGGGCGTCTGGCCGGATGGGCAGCGGCTTTCTTCGACGCGGAGGCGGAAGACATGATTTCTGAAGGATTTCTATGAAGCGCACTGAGTGTCACTTCAAGTATCTGCCCCGAGAACAGTGAGTGTTCTTCGAGACGGTAGGAATAAAAATTTGAGGGTTAGATCCCCTTCTTCCAGCGCCAATTGTTGTTGCCCAAAATATTTATCCGAAGATTAATATTGCTGGAAGACGGACAACAAACAATAATTTGCGGGAGCACTTCCGAGAGAAAATGAATTAACACTAGATTTGCCGGGTTTGTTAGGACTGGGCTTGAATGCTCTCGCGAGATGTTATTAATACAAATATTCGTGGATACAAGTATTAATGTGAGAAATCTAGATACAATGAGTGTAAAAAGACTCTGTTAATCCGGCTCTTGAGCGAAGCTCGGTGTTCTTCATCCCTGCCGATCGTCTGCTGAATGAGAGAGGCCGATAAAAAAAAGAACCGAATGATAGCTGTTGCCAAGAGTTGGAGATAGCCAAGTGCTGAAGAATCTCTGTATTGTATGCTGAAATCGCGATAATGCTAGCTTGTTTTGAGAGTCAGAATCTCCGGCTTTGGACAAGTGCTGGGAGCCTTGTATATATAGGGACAGCCGAGTCTTGTCTTCTGGCGGGCGATCGCCTTCCGGCCATTATAATAATGGGGCGATCGTGTGCCGGCTAATATTATAATGGGGCGATCACCCGGGCTGTCGGGCTAAAGTCCAAGGTAGATGCTGGCAGTCTGCCTAAAGTCCAAAGCTACAGCTGGCTGCCAGCTGGGTTGTCCAATGAGGAGCCAGCACGCGTCCGGAGCCACTGTCACATGCGGCCCTACTGACAACTTTCGGCGGGCCTGTCGGCTGGTGGGAAGATGCTGACAGGCTGTGGTCAATGATCCGTGAATTGCGGATCTTGTCTCGGTTCTTGCACGTGGTGTCTGTCCTGAGGCTTGGCCTTTGCTGACTGGATGGCCATCGGATCTGATCGGCATGACGCGGTCGTCTCTAGCCGCTCACCGAGGTCGGCATCGGCCAGTCGCTGAGGGTCAACATCGGTCGGTCACCAAGGGTCGGTCGGCAGGTGCCGAGAGATGATCGTCCGCTAGACGGTCGCCAGGAGTCGGTCGCCAAGTACCGAGAGACGATCATATTTTGATGTCGATCGCTCGGCACCGGGACTTGTCCTGGGACCTTCGGTTGGCCGATTTAGCTTGTCTGCTGGGCTAAGGCTTGGTCGCCTGGTCGTCAGCAGCTTCGCCTCGGGCCGCTGGCAGCGGGCTAGGTCGCCCGATCTCCGAGGCGATCGCCGGTCGGAGAGTATAATTCTCGACACAACACATCAAAACTTGTAAACAACATACTTTAACCGTCTCATTTGAAATCATTTGAAGTCATCATGCCTCTACGTATCATCATCACCGTTAACAACTAACAAGTTAACCATGCAAGAAAATCAAATCATTCTTGCATACTCTAACATTTCCAAATCCAAGTTTGAACTTTACATCGAGTGAGATTTTTCATATTTCACTATATATTTTTGAAAATAAAAATCGCATTGGTTTTTGAAATAAAATATTTTTATGGTGTGAAAGATTTTTGAAAATCATTCACTCGAATTATTTGAAAATGCAACAATACGTTAAAATCGTTTTCGAAAATTCTCCCAACACTTCACAAACATCAACGACGGTAATATTTTACAAAATGTTCAAGGTACTTTAAAACAACTCTTTCAAATACCGTCGAGGTTTTATTTGAGAATCCTAGGCCGGCTCGCAAATTTCAAACAATTTCCAAAGTTCATACGAAGCCGCCGGCTAATCGCACTTGCACAAACTTATGAAAGTTTTAGAAAAGCGTGTTCGAACACACTCGCAGCAGACATAATTTATCAATTTGCCGAACCCAATCAATTATCACTTAGCGCAACGAAAAAAAATCATACAAAACAGTTGTCATTACTTGACAACACACATAGAATACAGTCCCGGGTGATTGACTGCTAAGGTTAGGTCTAACGGCTAAAAGAAATGTAGTTCCCTAGCCTCTGTCCAGACTGACTAACGCGCGCTACAACACATATTTAGCGTGCGCTACCCATGCTGCATTAGCGCGCGCTAGCCTTACACTTAGCGTGCACTAACGGTTCTATTTTAGCAACATGATTGCGAATATATATACGACATTACTGGAATCGAAGGTCACAAATAAACAACAACAATATTCGAATCTCAAAGCCATCGATTCACATAATTACAACACATCATGAGCAACCATCAAAAGGCAATTGTCATTCAAAACCGAAAAGTTAAAAGCAAGGGTCACGTCTTGAGTATATTTTGTAGAACTCATTTGAGTTCAAAACTCGTGTTTTGAAAACTTATAGTACACAGTGGAAAAGAATTATCAATAATTCGAGTTTTCAGAACTTATAGCCTTGAGGTCAACATACGAAAATCAACTTTTTCCTCCCTTGGAGGACATTTTAAAAATTTTACGTGACTCCCCGAAAGGATTCGAAAACTTAAATTTCCAAGGTTTATACTCTTGCAAGAAAAACGGTTTATACAAAGATACATTCAGCAATATCATTCTACATTTTAGCGCAAGACGGGAATCAACAAATATATGTCACTTACTCACGATGCGCCTTCAAATACTAACTACATAACACAGAATCACACAGGCTCGTATAGCTCGTGGTACAACCCGTAGTAGGGAGACTTACATCCACAGATCGCATGAAGATGATGGCTGCACCCTGATACTAATCACGGCCGACATTCCAAACGATGCGTCGCGACACGACTCAGTGAGACAAAATCTGACAATACAAGACTCAACAACACATAACTCGACCCGACAGCCTAGGTTTTCTCAACCTATTCTCTGATACCATAAATGTAACACCCCCAGATCAAGCCGGGAATATTACACACCGCGGACCCTCTCCATGAGGATCCACCAGGCTAGACATCAACACAACACATTACATTACATACTGAAGAATCAAAATAACGAATCAATAGACCGATTTGGTCTTCCGTCACTGACTTACAAATCAAAATACATAAAGTCATCCAGACTCATACACATGCAAGGGTAAAATACTTGCAACGACGAACAATAAGACAGCGGAAAAGACAATACAATGGACTCCGACTAACTGAAGTCAAAACTGGCCTTCGTGTGATTAGTATCATTCGTCTTTCATCATCCCTCGCACCGATCCGGTGTTTTGCTCCCGAAAACCTGCATGTACCTGGACACAATACAGATATCCACCCCCCGATTACTCGGGGGTTAGCAAAACTCCACTGTTTCGCTAGTGCAAGTATAAAGTGCAAATACGAGCCATACGCAACACATTCCGAGAATACATCGAAAGACTTCCCAAGATATATTTAGCTAAAAATAGTTCAAGTCTTGAAAGTAGAAACGAAGCAAGTAAGCACTTTGGAAACATTTCCAAATCTCGGGAGTTTTGAAATCATTAGAAATTGAAAAGTTCTTAATTCCTCGAAAGTCATTTGGGGTCACAGCCCCAAAGTTCATTTTTCCAAAATGCAAATCCGTTAACAAAACACGGGGTCCACGACCCAACCATTCCGGTCACAAAACACAGGGCCTACGACCCGATCATCCACTGCAATTCACTTACAAGGACACATTACACATAAAACATTATTCTTATGCCATTCTAGCCAAGCACCAAGACTCGATATATAATGTCTCTCGACCCCGAGCACAAAGCATTGTGATACTCCGGACAATATCACAATTAACGAAAACATCAACGTCAATATCACAGAAACCACACTTGGTAACCCGTGGCCGTACCCATTAGTATCGGCCCCCAGAGGCCCCGTCGGACCATCCCCAGGTGGGAAACCACTTCCGCGGCCGTACCCATTAGTATCGGGCCCCAGAGGTCCCGTCGAACCGTCCCCAGGTGGAAGAACATCAGCACACGCACCCAAGTCCACTTCCGTGGCCGTACCCATTAGTATCGGCCCCCAGAGGCCACACATGCCATCCCCGGGTGGAAGAACAACTCACAGTTTACGAAACCACAATTCTCAAAGGTCAAACACACAAAATATATATAGTCGAGGTACCTTGCTAGAATGTCCATATTATCCAACACGTACTCACGACCCAGAACTATAACAATTCACAAGGAAGCACAAGATTTCAACAGCACCGAACGACACAACTAATATCACACAAACTCACATATTCATCCATAAACACGTGACTCCAAGTACATAATTTGACAAAAGAATTACACTATACATTTACCAACGACATAATCATACGCAATCACATCACAAGAAAGTAAGGTGATTCTATACTCGACACTAGCACATATATTCAACTAAGCACATTAATTCCCGACACACACGGGTCACCTTTACAAAAACCATGATGGTAAATATACCGATTCTTTTGAAAAATGGTTATTAATATTTATTTGGCACATATCGACAATTAACAACCATAATATCCACAAAACACGTAATGTATGGGCAAGATACTTTCCTCGAATAACCACAACGCAGAGAATCGGCCGAAGTAGGTTGGCACGAACCGACTACGAACTCACCGACTCCACCGAACGACAATCCGCAACAATGAACTACGAACGAAAACAATAACAACGAAAATAAATTCCAAAGTACGACCCAAAGCCGCTGAATTCAAAGAACGAATGACGAAAGTTCAAGTGTTTTCCCCAAAACGGCCAAGAACACGGTTCGTCCCGACAAAACACGAAAACGGAATTCTAAGTCGAAATATGGATATACAATCCATAGAATATGTTTAACAACATCATTTAACCACAATTTATCCAACAAAAATGGATGGAAAACGAGATCGAGAACAAATCCCCCAAAAAGTCGATTCGAAGGAAATCAAAAAATATACTTCGATTCGACGAAGAACAATGGTTTAAATGATGTTAAACACAAGAATACTACCAAGATTAATCATACCCATCATGTATTAATCAACAACACGGAACGAATCGGATAAAAATGCAAAAACCCGTAAATTCACGAAATTAGGGTTCTAAGGAAGATTACCTTGATTCGCTGGATCAAAGGATGATAATGGATGATTGATTGATGTTATGATCTCAAGAACTTCATGGATTTGTTGTTAAACAACATGGCTACATGGTAAGATCACCCTCAGCCGCGGAAGAGAAGGAGAAGAAGGAGAAAAATGGCCAAAAACCCGTGTGCAGGACCTTAAATAGGCTGCACAGTGTGCCGCGGCCCAGCGGGAGTGTGCCGCGGCACAGGACCAAAAATGGCTCCCAGTGGTCGGCAGTGTGCCGCGGCCCAGCCGGCGTATGCCGCGGCACCCGGTACAGTCGGTTTGGCCGAAAAATGCCACAGAGTGTGCCGCGGCCCTGCCGGCATGTGCCGCGGCCCACGGTACGGCCTGCTCGGCCAGAAGCTGCCGAGCACTACCAGCCATGGCTCGGCCAGAAGCTGCCGAGCACTACCGGCCGTGACTCGGCCAGTGCCGGCCTGGGCCCAGATTGCCCGGCCATGACTCGGCCGGGGCCTACTCCGACGGCCCGAACGACCCCGAAACCCGAACCTGAATACGTATCGATGATACGGTTAAGACGTACTCGCAAAGACGAATCTAAGAGCTAAGAGAACACACAATTCCGACCACCCGAAGGCTCGGAATTCGACAACGGAAGTAATTACCCAAAACTTTGGGAAATTACGAAAATGGCCCAAAACATCCGAAAATCATGATACGCGATCGAAACACCAAACCAAAGCTCGCAACATGAATAATAACATTAAATGAACTTACGAGAAACTCGAAACAACAGTTTCGGGCGAGATTCGCAAGAATCGAACTCAAGTGCGGAAAACTCGCTAAAAAGCTCGGAACTCAACAAAACGATACCGAAACGAACTCGGATGACAAAAAGCGCAGAATTAATCATTCTCGAAATGACGAAACGGTCATGAGAGAGTTGTCAAAACGGACTCCGGCCGAAAAAGAAATTTACCGAAAATCGAAAATTGCGGATATTACATTCTACCCTCCTTAAAAGAAGTTTCGTCCCGAAACTTAAAACAAGTAGGGAGAAGCAATATCCCGCCAGGAAAACTCAATGAGATACGCAAGGAAATGCGTAACTTACACCCATCGGAGAAACGTTACAAGCAACGCAAAGGAATATACGGCGTGAAAACACGCTCCACGACGACCAACACAACGCTGCCGTTAGGGATATAATAAAACCAACAAGTGACAAGCGTCATCAACTGGATAATACAATCAAGTCAATTATCCGAACAATCACAAAACACAACGGACGAAGATCAATACGATTGACCAACCCAACAGTACATCAATCAAAACGCGAGCCAATCGCCAAACAAATACGGAATTCCACCGCCCAAGGGTTGGAAGATCGAAAACGAGACTAATTTTCTGAACTTGGAAAGGTCACAACGATATATAGATCAATTTGGGACAATATCAGAACTCGCTCGAATGACAAAGGTGAGAAACAACACCAGGTCAGAAGCATCAACGAACACAGTCGAGTCGATACGGTTGGACGAAACAGAAGAGAAAGAAAGAAAAATGTGGGTATTACACATTCATGGGTATATTCCTAACAATCTCCAACTTGCACTTAATGCCACACATCATGGTATCCAATACCCATGTTCTTCAGATGTATTTCCAAGACAACCTGAGATAACGGCTTAGTCAGCGGGTCAAAGACATTGTCTTCTGTGTCTACTCTTTGCTACGAAATATATCCTTTTTCAACCATCTCTCAAATGATGTGATACTTTCTCTCTATATGCTTGGTGTTGTGGTGAGCCCTTGGCTCCTTGGCTTGGGCAACAGCTCCATCATTATCACAGAATAGTGATATAGGCAGCTCCGCATTAGGCACCACTTAGTTCTTGCCCTAACTTCTGCATCCAAAATGCTTCCTTGTTAGCCTCTGAGGCAGCCTGGTACTCTGCTTGGCAGGTGGAATCTGTAGTAGCACTTTGCTTGGAGCTTCTCTAAGATACTTCTTCTACATTGAGAGTAAACAAATACCCATATGTCGACTTAGAGTCGTCCTTGTCTCCTTGAAAATCAGAATCGGTGAATCTAACCACCTTCAATTCTACACCACCGTAAGTAAGAACCATATCTCTAGTTCTTCTTAAGTACCTAAGAATGTTCTTGATGACAGTCCACTGTTCCCTTCCTGGGTTTGCTTGAAAATGACTTACCACACTTACAGCTTAGGCTAAGTCCGGTCTCGTACACAACATAGCGTACATGAGGCACCCACTGCCGAGGCATAGGGTGCCTTACTCATCTCTCTTTTGTCTTTCTTGGTGAGATGAATTCCATGTCGCATGGGAAGGAACCCTCTTTTAGAATTATCCATCTTGAATCTTCTCAGGATCTTATCTATATAGAGGGCTTGGGAAAGTCCTATCATTCTCCGCGGTCTATCTCTGTAAAGATGGATCCCTATAATATATGAAGCTTCTCCCAAGTCTTTCATGGAGAACATTTTAGAAAGCCAATATTTCACAGTCCTGATCATTGCTACGTTATTTCCCATAAGTAGAATATCTTATACATATAGTATTAAGAACGTAAAGTTACTCCCACTGACCCTTTTGTAAGCACATGGATCCTCCTCATTTTGCACGAAATGAAAATCCTTGATGGCTTCATCAAATTGAAGGTTCCAACTCCGAGAAGCTTGCATCAGCCCATAAATGGCTTATTGTAGCTTACACACCTTTTGAATATTAGCTTTGGACACAAAACCCTTAGGTGGTTCCATGTAGATTTCCTCCTCGAGGTATCCATTTAGAAAAGCTGTTTTGACGTCCATTTTCCATATTTCATAATCGTGATGGGCAGCAATGGGAAGCATCATGCGAATCGACTTGGTCATTGCTATAGGCGAGAAGGTATCATGATAATCGATCCCTTCCTTTTGAGTATAACCCTTTGCCACAAGCCTGGCCTTATAGGAGTCAACCTTGCCATCCCCATCTGTCTTTCTCTTATAGATCCATTTACTTCCAATAGGCTTCATGCCAGTTGGTAAATCTACTATAGTCCAGACCTGATTGGCATGCATAGAGTCTATCTCAGCTTCCATAGCTTCTTGCCATTGATTGGAGTCCACATCCACTATCGCTTGGTCATAGCTGACAGGGTCGTCCTCACAGCTATCAGGTATGTCGTGGAGACCCAGGTCCTCAACATGTGTATAGCCACACCTCTCTGGTAAGTGAGACATCCTATCATACCTTCGAAGTGGAGGTTGTGTTACAATAGGTTCGGTTCGTGATCCTTGATCAGATTTCACCTCAGGACTTTCTTTGTGCTCTTCCAAAGAGATATTTCTACCTGAGCCACCTTCCTGAATGAATTCATCCTCAAGGAAGTGCACTTGTAAAGCCACAACGACCTTATGGTTTTCTGGCATGTAGAATAGATAACCCATTGCGTCCTCTGGGTATCCAATGAAACGTCCCTTGATGGACCCTTCTTCCAGTTTGTCCACCTTAGCCTTTTTAACATAGGCTGGACATCCCCAAATTCTTATGTGATTAAGACTTGGATTCTTACCCTTCCACGTCTTATGTGGAGTGATAGGAACATACTTGGAAGGAGATCTATTAAGGATATAGGCAGTGGTAAGTAAGGCGTATCCCCACAGAAAAATTGGTAAATCAGTGTAATTCAATATGGAGCGGACCATGTCCAACAAAGTCCTATTTCTCCTTTCTGAAACACCATTTAACTGTGGGGTTCTTAGCGGCGTGAATTGTGAAACTATTCCATGTTCCTTAAGGAACTCATCAAACTCGGGGCTCATATACTCTCCACCTCGGTCTGACCGAAGTGCCTTGATATGACATCCAGTATATTTTTCAATTAGGGCCTTAAATTCCTTGAATTTAGTAAAGGCTTCAGATTTATGTTTCATCAAGTACACAATCCCATAGCTACTATGATCATCTGTGAATGTTATGAAAAATTGATATCCATCTCGGGCTGCTTCCAAAGCACCACAAACATCGGTATGTACCAACCCAAGTTTCTCAGCAGCCCCTTCAAATGTCCCTATGAAGGGGGTTTTAGTCATCTTGCCTCTAAGGCATGATTCACAAGTTGGATATGGTTCTTCACCCAATGTACTTAAAAATCCATCTTTCTCCATTTTTTGAACCTTGGTCTGACCAACATGACCAAGTCTAAGATGCCACTTAAGAGCTTTATTAGTATCATGCCTGCCACGTTTCCTAGTTATTGTATTCACTGCAAATTTATTTTGCAAGTTCAGATGATATAAACCATTCAACAATGTAGCTGTTCCAACAATTTTATTTCGAAAATAAATTTTACAACTACCATTGCCAATGAAGAAGGAAAATCCTTTCCAGTACAAGACTGGAATGGATACAATATTTTTATGCCCCTTGGGCAAAACTAGTACTTCATCTAACATCAAAATAAAATAGGATTCCAAACCTGGTAGGAGTGATCCAATATCGGTTGCCTCGACACTTTGTCCGCTTCCGACAGTGACCATCACTTCCCTAGGTTCAAGCTGATTCATAGTATAAATATGAGAAGTAGCACCTGAATCCAAAATCTACGAAGCAGAATATACAGTAGCGGAATAATTGGTTTCCAAAACAAAAAGTTCCGTACCTGATGCGACATTAATCTTGGGACAAGTCCTACGCCAGTGTCCCAGCTCACTGCATTCAAGACATTTGTCCGTAGGTTTGCGACCGCCTACCTTCTAAACCTTTAAGGCCTTGCCCTTGCCTTTCTTCACCCCTTTCTTAGGTTTATACTATTCGTAGCTCTTTTTCTTCTTGTTGTTGGACCTCAGAGGCCCAGAAGAAATCACAAGAGCACCCTCCCTCGTCTTAGTCTTAATGTTAGACTATGCCATCACCAGCTTGTTTGTTAGCCCAGCTAATGTACACGAAATTTCATTATAACTGAAATTTATTCCGAAATACATGAAGGAGTCAGGTAGAGATTGAAGGATGAGATCAATTTGGAGGGATAAGTCCATGTGAAAGTTGAGCACCTCGAGCCTCTCAATCATAGATATCATCTTGAGGACGTGGTCTCCCACTTTCTCCCCTTCCTTCATCCTAGAACTGTATAACTGCTTTGATATCTCATATCTAGCAGTCCTACTATACTCTCCATAAAGCTCGGTTAAGTGTGCGAGAATCTGCCTATCAGAAGTCATTTTCTTGTGCGCTCTCTACAGCTCATTAGTCATTGAGCCCATCATAAAACCACAAACTAGCACATCATCCTTGACCCATTTTTCATGGACGTCAATTTTTTCCTGCCTACCCCTAGTCCGAACTGGAGCCGGTGGAATGTCCGCCTCTAAGACGTATCCCAGAGACTCCATGCTGAGTACAATCATCAGATTCCACAACTAGTTAACAAAGTTGGAGCCAGTCAGGAGATTCCTTTCAAGTAGTATTGCAAGTGTTACACTCTCATATCCCATTAGGTCATAACAGTGCCGTGGACCCCACACCAGGTGATCCACCAGGCGAACACGAATAAAATACAACAAACTGACCAAAATAGGAAATCACAGACCCTACTATGATGTCCAACATACTATTCCGATATGGAATTTCAACGACAAGGATGGGCCTACATGGCCAAAATAAAATACAACAACATCCACGAGCCTTGCTCGGATAATACAAAACGACAACGACTGAAAAAAATTGGAGTACTCCAAACTGTCTGACCGACGTGAACCCAAAATATCTAGGACTAGTATCACTCGAATGCCTCGTCGCCATCGTCATGCCCCTGTGTCTCAACTCTCTCCTCGCAAACACCTAAAACATGAAAACATGTTCCGCCCCCACGGGGTCAGTCATCCAGATAATGAATATCAAATACATGTACAACATGATATCCATCCAAAGGCAGAATGAACAGTACAACAATGGTAGTACGAGATGCTCACAAACCAAAGTAAGAATCGAGCATTCGTGGAACACTATGCCCACGGCATACGATCAATACCTGCTAAATAGGTTAGAACATATTTGCCCAACGGCGAATCATCAATATAGAACACAACAATACATTACCCGAAGGTAAATCAAACCAACGCTGAAATAAATAAGAATCACAATGCCCGAAGGCTCCAACGGAAATACCGATACATCACAATGGCCTGAAAGCCCTCAGCCGAAGCTACCAAAATATCACGATGGCCTGAAAGCCGAACAGCCTGAAGCTGCCAAAATATCACGATGGCCTGAAAGCCGAATGTACTCAAGTCAGAATCATCACAATACAGATCTCAAAGAAACAAACCCGACTGTCGAACATACCACTCGGGCGTATGAACGCTTAATCACAAAACGTCGAACACATCCAATCAAACATGGACTATGAACGACTAAAAATTGTACGGCTCAAAGATGGACATCACAGTACACCCGATCCGAAAATGTGTCCGTGCACATGTCCACCCCGTATACGGAATCCAGAAATATACGTGGGACAATGTACCTAATTAGCCTCACGAACTACGTCTCGTGTGCACGGTCCAATGCGGAAACATCCAAGCATGACCATCGTGTGCCTGGCTAAAAATCCTACACAATAACCAATCGGAACGCAGATATAATTCCGGATATGTCACGATACAACATGACAACGAAACTCAAAGGATAACACATCCAATACGACTCACCAAGTGAACGATGACACACGAATAATGAAAGATCGACACGACCAACAATATTCAAAACAACCATCCTAGGATGAAAATCCCTAAGGACCGATTAACATGAGCAACAATCACAACACAACAGTCCGGGAAATCCTCAACCTTCAACGATCACAAAATTACCGAGTTCACAAGAATAATAGTGTGCTGCCTTGAGTCGGCCAACACGACAATAATAATTCAACGGATGGGAACTATCTTCGACAGTCCCAATTCAATACTTCGATTACCATAGAACGACCAATCGATAACAACGATACAACGGATGGGAATTAGCTTTGATAATCCCAACTCAATATATCGATTACCTTTAGAGCGGACAATCGATAATAATTATACAACGGATGGGAATTATCTTTGATAATCCCAATTCAATATATCGATTACCTTTAGAGCGGACAATCGATAATAAATATACAATGGATGGGAATTATCTTTGATAATCCCAATTCAATATATTGATTACCTTTAGAGCGGACAATCGATAACAATTATACAACGGATGTCTCGGCACCTTTAATCGGTTACCGATAACGAAGATGATAATCGAATACGTCAATGCCTTCAATCGGCCAATACGACATCAATAGAAAAACACTGATATCAATGACGATGATTCACAACAATATCTTGATGGAATATCAATCAACAATAACACTCCATACGTCGATGCCGCGAACCGGCTATCGACAACAATATCTCAAAGGAACATCAATCAACAATAACAATCGATATGTCGATACCGCGAACCGGCTATCGACAAATATATTACCAACAAGTATCGCAATGCCTTAAATCGGCCATTTACGAACAACAATAATATTTGGCATAATTTGCCGAAGGGTATCGTATCAAACAATCCCTTGATGTCAACAAAATCATAAAGAGACTAAGTCTCGAAATGATACACACATTCATACACATATATGATAACATTAATCTCATTGACTAGTACAAGTATAAAACTTGCCTCAAACCGAAGGCGAGAAAGTCCTTCCACGATCAACGTCCTACCACGAATCGATCAACGGCGTCCTCCGACAATCACAAGCACTCGAACAACCTTGAATGAAATACAATTCATTCGATAACACGATATCGACCGAAAACAACATAATAGATAACTCCGATTCCAATACGAACACATACTATACTCGTATTTACCCGTATACACACATATATTGTAATACCCGGATTTTCAGTATAAATTTTTCGCGTTATTTTATCTGAGATATACTGTATAGTTTGGTATCTATACAGTATGGATAAAATAAATTGAGAACCGAGACAGTTATACTGGTGTGGTTACTGTTTTGGATTGACAGATATATTCAGGATATGTTGTATCAGGTTGAACTGATTTGGATATCAGGTATGCCATATGAGAATATTTTTGGATTCAGTATGTGTATTCAGTATGCCGTATATTCGTATTTGTTATGTCGAGACATTGGACAGGAATTGCTGTAAATGGCTAAGTATGGAAGCCATTACATACGTTATGTGTTGAAGCTTACATACGTTAAATTGGTAGAGTTACGTACGTTATGGCCGAGACATTACGTACGTAACATGGGAATCAGACGATCGAGTCGTGGTCGGCAGGTGGGACCCTGTGTCGGCAACTTTCGGCGGAGGATGTTGACAGGTGAGTCAACATACGTGTTACGTACGTTATACAGGACGTGTTACGTACGTAACACGACCATCAGATCGTAGCAAGTCAATCCGGCATGTTACGACGTTATATGGCATGGGTTACGACGTAAGGAAGTTCATGTTTTGAGGCGTAGGTGCGGGATGGCATTACGACGCTAACCAGTGACAAGATAGCGACGTAAGAGGTGTTACGTACGTTAACTTGGGAATGTTACGTACGTAACGAGCGGGGAGTTTATATAAGGAATGGCCGTCATTTCATTTCACTTCAGCATTTCTCTTCGTTTTTCATCTCTAAACATTGAGAGGGATATTTTGGCTCTCCTAATTCGATTTTGAGCTTGAGGGCTTGGATTTGGAGCTTGGATATGGAGTTATTGATGATTCTTGAAGTGATTTCTTGTGTATTGCATCTTCTAAGAGGTATGTCGGATAATCCTCCTTTTCATTTCGGATTTTTGATGTTGTTATTGATAAATGATTCGTATGAAGATTATTAAGATGATGTTGTTTCGATTCTTGAGGTTATATGAGGTGTATGTTGAAGGAAGATGATGATATGTTGGATTATGTCTTGATTATGTTGTTATGATTATGGAATCATAATATTCTTGATATTCTTGGTAGTATTGCTTCGATTTTTGATGCTAAAAAGATCATATGTTGAAGAACATGATTATATACACCTTGAATTGTGAATAAGGATTGTTTAGATGTTAGAAAACATCGGGTTATGTTGTTTTATGGAGTATGAACGTGAATTTGGATAATTCGTGTTCTTAAAGAACTCTTGAGTTACATGTTATGATTTTGGAAGGATTTCGGATAATTTGGAATGTGATTATTCACGATAATAATCGGTAAATTATTTTCTACGAATTTACAAGTATGAACAAGAAGGAGTTTTGTCTTCGTATTTGGAGTTGAAGTTGGAGTCGAATATGATTTCGAGTTTGATGAGAATTATTATTCATGTTTGAATTTGGAAATTCATACTTATTGAATAAGTGTTCAATTCGGATAATGGAATTATTTGAAACCTTTGGAATATGGTTATTTATGATGTTGAATTAATCGGATCGTCCGGATTGATAATGATAACCGGTAATTGGTTTTATTATGAATTTACAAGGAGGAAACTTGTATCCGTATTTAAGATTGAATTTGGAATCGGTAATGTTAGACCCTTGTTGGTTTAAATTGAATATTGATATGATCTTCGGATTGTGTAATCGTATTGTAGTTTTGAATTCGTGTTTGATTGGTTCGGGTTGTTTGGATATGTGTTTGACCGGGATATTGTAAAACCGTTGTGCTTGTTGATCGGTTATTGATTGTTATTTGTGATCATCGAGTTACGACTTGTATCGTGGATATGAGTTCGTATTTGTTTGAGTTGTAATGTTCGGTTTTGTTTATGATCGGGGTATTGTTGAGCCGTTGAGTCGCTTGGTTGGCTATGTCGGTTATTGATTGTTATCGGATGGTTGTTAATTGATTATTGCAATAGGTTGTGATGTTTTGATCGTGGATTATGACCGTTGTGTTGCGGTTGAGGTCGAATAGTTCGTAGATTGCTTTTGGTCGGGGCTGAGGAGCTCGTTGACAAAGTCAATGGATATTGGTAATGGCTTCGTGGTATCGGTATCGAGGCAAGTTTCTACTTGTTCAGTTTATAATATTTGATGAATGGTTTCGTTTTCATTTCATTTATAATTCGTATAGCAATGTTGTTAGAAAGGTAAATTGTCGGTTAATGAGTTGTATATCGTGCTCTGGTTTGTATTAAATCATAAGGTATATGATTTAATTGTGTTCAAGGAAAACGTGAGTTATCTTTCATCAAGGATATAGAATATCGGATATCGAGGATAGTTATCGTGTCGATATTGATGTCGGGATGGTGGTTTGTTGATATAAATGGACTATACCTATTTCGGGATTATTCGTATAACTGTGTGTTCGTTCAAATACATTCGGGACAGTTCAAAATGTATATGTTTGCTCGTATGACAGGGATGTTGGTTCGTGGAAAGAATGTTGTCTCCGGTTTTGAGGTAATTTATGTATTGTTCAGTTATGAGATAATTATTACGTTGAGTTGTTGTATATGTTGTACGTTGAGGCTTCGTGTATTGAGATTCATATTGGTTGTTCGTTGATGGATGTCGATCCCAGAACTGTTGTCTAAGATTGTTGATCGTATGGATTATCCTTTGGGGTTTGTGATCCCAGGATTGTTGTTTTGAATATTGATTGGTCGTGTCGACTTTTCATTGTCAGACTATTGTTGTTCACTTCGGTGAGTCTTTTGATCCTTGTTGGATATGTGTTTCTTTGAGTTTCGTTGTCATGTTGCATCGTGACATATCTGGAGTCATATCTGCGTTCGATTGATATTGTGTAGGATTTTTAGGGCACATATATAGTCATGCGTGAATATTTTCCGTGAAAGGCTGTGCACACGAGACGTAGTTCGTTGAGGCTAATTAGGTACATTGTCACACGTATATCCTGGATTCCGTATACGGGGTGGACATGTGCACTGACACATATTCGGATCGGGCATACTATGATTTCCATCTTTGAGCCATATTGTTTGGTCGTTCATCCTCCATTCATGGTTGGGTATGTTCGACGGTTTGCGACTGGTTGTTCATACGCCCGAGGGGTATGTTTCGACAGTCGAGGTTATTTTCTTGAGATCCATTATTGTTGATCATTTGGAGTTTACCCTGTTGATGGTATTTTCGGTTATTATTGATCCTTCATTGATTGCGTTCGAGATTTACCTTGTTGATGGTATTCTCAATTATCGTGATCCTTTATTGGTCGTATTGGAGTTATCATGTCGATGATATTCTCAGTGATGTTTTGGTTGATCATTGTTATTGATCGTATGAGCATTCGGACTATACGTCGGTGTTTCAGGATTTGTTATCATTATCATGTGGTAGTCAATCTACAGATATGTTGTGTATTATTAGTTTATCCAGGTTGAGATTTGATTGCGTAATCCGACGGACATGATTTGACACAGATTGGATTATTTCCACACTTATGAGTTATGATGATGTTTTGAGGATTATCGGTATTTTTTTGGAATTCAATACAGATAATTGTTGTTAAGTTCATTTCGTCATTCGAGGATGCGAAATGTGGATTATGGTAAGGATTGGATTGTTATGGATTGGTAAGGTTATGTCGGTAAGATTACATTGGTAGTATTCTTACAATATTATTACATTGGTATGTAATTATTTATGATGATGTGATCGATATTATTATTGAGTATTGTGGCTGACCCCGTCGTGGGCTTTATTTTTAGGTACTCGGAGATCAAGCTAGTAGCGATCGTGAGGGGATGAGCTTCCCGATGTGATACTGGCTGTGGCTTGTTTTCGGAGAATTGAGTATTCTTTTCCGGTTATTTATTTCCACTGCAAATGTGTATTTTGAACTGTATTTATCCGCTGCGTGTGTATATCTCAAAATGGCTTTTCGGTATCTTTATCCGCTGCGTGTGTGTATTTTAAATGGCCCTTTTGGCACTTTGCGAACTTGGGTTATTTCGTTAAATCTTTTCCTAAACTATTTTATCGGTACGTTTAAGCGGCCTCTTAACGTACATTTTAAACTGTCGAGCTTTGGCACTTCGCCTTGTATTTTCAAATGGTATTTTATGACGGTATTTCAAAATTATGCTTTTGAAAATATTTGAGTATTTAAAATATTACCGTCATCGGCCTTTTGGCGCTTTTGAATTGGTTTTGTAAACGGTTTTTAGCCTGGTGGGTTCCGGCGCGGGACCCACGGCGCTGTAATATCCCGGACGGTTTTGGGGGTGTTACAGAAGATAGTATCGGAGCTTGGGTTTTGTGAAACCCAGGCATGTGTGTTATGTGGCTCTACCGGTACGGTAGTAGCGTGGCTTTTGAAAATGAGTTTTCTGACTTTTGAGTCGAATCGATTTTTGGAGTTTCCAAAATTTTTTGAGATTCTTTTCAAATTGCTATTTGTGATATTGGTGTGTGTTGGTTGTTTTGAGACTTCGTATGGGAGTCGTGTGCTAGTATCACGGGAGATCATCGGCTTCACGCACCTGTAAGTATACCGTTTTGGTTATTCGCTTGTGGCGACGATTGATTGTTTTCATGATGAGTTGGAAAGTTTTGGATTTATCTGTTGTTGGTGATAGGTCGCAAGTTTCGAGGACGAAACTTATTTTAAGGGGGGTAGTATGTAATACCCGGATTTTCAGTATAAATTTTTCGCGTTATTTTATCTGAGATATACTGTATAGTTTGGTATCTATACAGTATGGATAAAATAAATTGAGAACCGAGACAGTTATACTGGTGTGGTTACTGTTTTGGATTGACAGATATATTCAGGATATGTTGTATCAGGTTGAACTGATTTGGATATCAGGTATGCCATATGAGAATATTTTTGGATTCAGTATGTGTATTCAGTATGCCGTATGTTCGTATTTGTTATGTCGAGACGTTGGACAGGAATTGCTGTAAATGGCTAAGTATGGAAGCCATTACATACGTTATGTGTTGAAGCTTACATACGTTAAATTGGTAGAGTTACGTACGTTATGGCCGAGACATTACGTACGTAACATGGGAATCAGACGATCGAGTCGTGGTCGGCAGGTGGGACCCTGTGTCGGCAACTTTCGGCGGAGGATGTTGACAGGTGAGTCAACATACGTGTTACGTACGTTATACAGGACGTGTTACGTACGTAACACGACCATTGTACTGTAGCAAGTCAACTGGTATGTTACGTACGTTATATGGCATGGGTTACGTACGTAAGGAAGTTCATGTTTTGAGGCAGTAGGGTCTGGGATGGCATTACGTACGCTAACCAGGACAAGATAGCGTACGTAAGAGGTGTTACGTACGTTAACTTGGGAATGTTACGTACGTAACGAGCGGGGAGTTTATATAAGGAATGGCCGTCATTTCATTTCACTTCAGCATTTCTCTTCGTTTTTCATCTCTAAACATTGAGAGGGATATTTTGGCTCTCCTAATTCGATTTTGAGCTTGAGGGCTTGGATTTGGAGCTTGGATATGGAGTTATTGATGATTCTTGAAATGATTTCTTGTGTATTCCATCTTCTAAGAGGTATGTCGGATAATCCTCCTTTTCATTTCGGATTTTTGATGTTGTTATTGATAAATGATTCGTATGAAGATGATTAAGATGATGTTGTTTCGATTCTTTAGGTTATATGAGGTGTATGTTGAAGGAAGATGATGATATGTTGGATTATGTCTTGATTATGTTGTTATGATTATGGAATCATAATATTCTTGATATTCTTGGTAGTATTGCTTCGATTTTTGATGCTAAAAAGATCATATGTTGAAGAACATGATTATATACACCTTGAATTGTGAATAAGGATTGTTTAGATGTTAGAAAACATCGGGTTATGTTGTTTTATGGAGTATGAACGTGAATTTGGATAATTCGCGTTCTTAAAGAACTCTTGAGTTACATGTTATGATTTTGGAAGGATTTCGGATAATTTGGAATGTGATTATTCACGATAATAATCGGTAAATTATTTTCTACGAATTTACAAGTATGAACAAGAAGGAGTTTTGCCTTCGTATTTGGAGTTGAAGTTGGAGTCGAATATGATTTCGAGTTTGATGAGAATTATTATTCATGTTTGAATTTGGAAATTCATACTTATTGAATAAGTGTTCAATTCGGATAATGGAATTATTTGAAACCTTTGGAATATGGTTATTTATGATGTTGAATTAATCGGATCGTCCGGATTGATAATGATAACCGGTAATTGGTTTTATTATGAATTTACAAGGAGGAAACTGGTATCCGTATTTAAGATTGAATTTGGAATCGGTAATGTTAGACCCTTGTTGGTTTAAATTGATTATTGATATGATCTTCGGATTGTGTAATCGTATTGTAGTTTTGAATTCGTGTTTGATTGGTTCGGGTTGTTTGGATATGTGTTTGACCGGGATATTGTAAAACCGTTGTGCTTGTTGATCGGTTATTGATTGTTATTTGTGACCATCGAGTTACGACTTGTATCGTGGATATGAGTTCGTATTTGTTTGAGTTGTATTGTTCGGTTTTGTTTATGATCGGGGTATTGTTGAGCCGTTGAGTCGCTTGGTTGACTATGTCGGTTATTGATTGTTATCGGATGGTTGTTAATTGATTATTGCAATAGGTTGTGATGTTTTGATCGTGGATTATGACCATTGTGTTGCGGTTGAGGTCGAATAGTTCGTAGATTGCTTTTGGTCGGGGCTGAGGAGCTCGTTTACAAAGTCAATGGATATTGGTAATGGCTTCGTGGTATCGGTATCGAGGCAAGTTTCTACTTGTTCAGTTTATAATATTTGATGAATGGTTTTGTTTTCATTTCATTTATAATTCGTATAGCAATGTTGTTAGAAAGGTAAATTGTCGGTTAATGAGTTGTATATCGTGCTCTGGTTTGTATTAAATCATAAGGTATATGATTTAATTGTGTTCAAGGAAGACGTGAGTTATCTTTCATCAAGGATATAGAATATCGGATATCGAGGATAGTTATCGTGTCGATATTGATGTCGGGATGGTGGTTTGTTGGTATAAATGGACTATACCTATTTCGGGATTATTCGTATAACTGTGTGTTCGTTCAGGGATGTTGGTTCGTGGAAAGGATGTTGTCTCCGGTTTTGAGGTAATTTATGTATTGTTCAGTTATGAGATAATTATTATGTTGAGTTGTTTTATATGTTGTACGTTGAGGCTTCGTGTATTGAGATTCATATTGGTTGTTCGTTGATGGATGTCGATCCCAGAACTGTTGTCTAAGATTGTTGATCGTATGGATTATCCTTTGGGGTTTGTGATCCCAGGATTGTTGTTTTGAATATTGATTGGTCGTGTCGACTTTTCATTGTCAGACTATTGTTGTTCACTTCGGTGAGTCTTTTGATCCTTGTTGGATATGTGTTTCTTTGAGTTTCGTTGTCATGTTGCATCGTGACATATCTGGAGTCATATCTGCGTTCCGATTGAATATTGTGTAGGATTTTTAGCCGGGCACATATATAGTCATGCGTGAATATTTTCCGTGAAAGGCTGTGCACACGAGACGTAGTTCGTTGAGGCTAATTAGGTACATTGTCACACGTATATCCTGGATTCCGTATACGGGGTGGACATGTGCACTGACACATATTCGGATCGGGCGTACTATGATTTCCATCTTTGAGCCATATTGTTTGGTCGTTCATCCTCCATTCATGGTTGGGTATGTTCGACGGTTTGCGACTGGTTGTTCATACGCCCGAGGGGTATGTTTCGACAGTCGAGGTTATTTTCTTGAGATCCATTATTGTTGATCATTTGGAGTTTACCCTGTTGATGGTATTTTCGGTTATTATTGATCCTTCATTGATTGCGTTCGAGATTTACCTTGTTGATGGTATTCTCAATTATCGTGATCCTTTATTGGTCGTATTGGATTTATCATGTCGATGATATTCTCAGTGATGTTTTGGTTGATCATTGTTATTGATCGTATGAGCATTCGGACTATACGTCGGTGTTTCAGGATTTGTTATCATTATCATGTGGTAGTCGATCTACAGATATGTTGTGTATTATTGGTTTATCCAGGTTGAGATTTGATTGCGTAATCCGACGGACATGATTTGACACAGATTGGATTATTTCCACACTTATGAGTTATGATGATGTTTTGAGGATTATCGGTATTTTTTTGGAATTCAATACAGATAATTGTTGTTAAGTTCATTTCGTCATTCGAGGATGCGAAATGTGGATTATGGTAAGGATTGGATTGTTATGGATTGGTAAGGTTATGTCGGTAAGATTACATTGGTAGTATTCTTACAATATTATTACATTGGTATGTAATTATTTATGATGATGTGATCGATATCATTATTGAGTATTGTGGCTGACCCCGTCGTGGGCTTTATTTTTAGGTACTCGGAGATCAAGCTAGTAGCGGTCGTGAGGGGATGAGCTTCCCGATGTGATACTGGCTGTGGCTTGTTTTCGGAGAATTGAGTATTCTTTTCCGGTTATTTATTTCCGCTGCAAATGTGTATTTTGAACTGTATTTATCCGCTGCGTGTGTATATCTCAAAATGGCTTTTCGGTATCTTTATCCGCTGCGTGTGTGTATTTTAAATGGCCCTTTTGGCACTTTGCGAACTTGGGTTATTTCGTTAAATCTTTTCCTAAACTATTTTATCGGTACGTTTAAGCGGCGTCTTAACGTACATTTTAAATCACGAGATTTGGCACTTCGCCTTGTATTTTCAAATGGTATTTTATGACGGTATTTCAAAATTATGCTTTTGAAAATATTTGAGTATTTAAAATATTACCGTCATCGGCCTTTTGGCGCTTTTGAATTGGTTTTGTAAACGGTTTTTAGCCTGGTGGGTTCCGGCGCGGGACCCACGGCGCTGTAATATCCCGGACGATTTTGGGGGTGTTACACATATATAGTATACATACATCACACACACAATACCCAATATATATAATATACCCACTGACACAATATATATATATATATATAATCACATGACACATATACACTGCACACACAATATATATATATTTATACACTTAACACACCCACACACTTACACATTATATATATGATTTACATCTGACTACCTTTTTAGATGGTCTAATTACAGTTTGGTCCCTATTGTTTCAGATATTACAATGAATGACAAACTTTGCATTGTCCAGAAACTATATTTACAATGAAGGACAAAAGTCAAATTTTCAGATGATGTCACTGGAGAGAGAGTACTGATATTCCGAATTTTTCCTTTTATTTTTCATTTTCTTGTTTACCCATTTATTTTTCGCCTCACGTGGGTGGCACATGCTGGACCTCATTGTAATATATATAACACTTTTGGACTTCAGTGTGATAAATTTTCAAGTTGTCTAGAAAAAAAATATTTTTTCCAAAAAAGAAAGTATTTTCTGGAAAAAAATATTATATTTCGAAAAAAATAAAAAAAAATTATTTTCTGGGAAAAGAAATTATCTTTTCGAAAAAAATATTATTTTATGGAATTTTTATTTTTTCGAAAAAATAAAAAATATTTTCTGGAGAAAAAATTATTTTTGGGCAAAATAATATTTTTCAGAAAAAATATTATTTTCTGGAAAAAATATTATTTTCTGTAAAAAATATTATTTTTTCGAAAAAATAAAACTATTTTCTGAAAAAAAATAAAGAAAATATTTTTTCGAAAAAAGTAAAAAAATATTTTCTGGAGAAAAAGGTATTTTTTGGCAAAATAATATTTTTTTCGAAATTAAATTATTTTCTCGAAAAAAATATTATTTTTTCGAAAAAATAAAATTATTTTCTAGAAAAAAATAAAAAAAAATATTTTTTCGAAAAAATTAAAAAAATATTTTCTGGAGGAAAAAATATTTTTTGGCAAAATAATATTTTTTCGAAATAAAATTATTTTCTTGAAAAAATATTATTTTTTCGAAAAAATAAAATTATTTTCTGGAATAAAAATAAAATAAAATATTTTTTCGAAAAAAAATATATTTTCTGGAAAAAAAATTATATTTCGAAAAAAAATTATTTTCTGAAAAAAGAATATTTTTTAAAAGAAATGTATTAGTCAAACACTTTAATAACTTATAAGCTATTTGTTTAATATGAAATGTATTTTAAAAGAAATATTTTATTCAAGTAAATAGAGGGGCAATTTCGTCTTTTTAATAGAAGTCAACACCAATTCAGATTTTTGTCCTTCGCTGTAATTTATGAAACAATAGAGACTAAAGTGTAAAGAGGCCATCTAATAGGGTAGTTGACTGTAATTTCCCCTAATAACTTATAAGCTATTAGTTTAATATGAAATGTATTTTAAAAGAAATATTTTATTCAAGTAAATAGAGGGGCATTTTCGTCTTTTTAATAGAAGTCAACACCAATTCAGATTTTTGTCCTTTGCTGTAATTTATGAAACAATAGGGACTAAAGTGTAAAGAGGTCATCTAATAGGGTAGTTGACTGTAATTTCCCCATATATATATATATATATATATATATATATATATATATATATATATACAAAACACACTTGCACACAATATATATATATACTCAACACACACACATTGCACGATATATATATATATATATATATATATATATATATATATATATATATATATATATCTCAACACACACAAACAAAAGACACACACACAAACAAACTAACTGTAATAGCCGATCGGCCGGCAACCTTCGCGAATCCACAGAAAAACAACTCCTATCGAACTCGGCCACGGAAAATCGACCACGGACTTCGTCCAACTCCAGCCGTTTCCGTCCATGGCCGGTTTTCACCCAACTCCATCTCCGCCTGCAACTCCTCACCGGAAATCTGTCAAGCCTTCGTTCCGCCGTTCGTTCCGGACAGAAACCACCTCCGGTCGCCGGAATCAATGGAGCCGCGTCCATGGCCGGAAACCATGAAGAGCGCCGGCGCCTGAGCAAAGGCCGGAACAGCTCCAGTCCACCACGCCGCTGCCGAAGTTCCGGCTCGCCGGAGATGTCAAGAACACTCCTATTGCCAACTCCAAATCGCCGAAATGTCGCCCCTCTAACTCCGGTCGTCAACTCCAGTCCGTCGCCGGAAAGAAGTCGGCTGCCATCCAAGCTCTACCTCGTTGGAAAAAAAACGAGAGAGAGAAGACGAGAGAGGGAGATGACGAGAGAAGAGGAGGAGAGATAGGTGAGAGAGGGAGGAGAGAGAGCTGGAGACGTGAGAAAGTGAGAGGGAGAGAGAGATGAGAAGGTAGTTAATATATATATATATATATATATATATATATATATATATATATATAAATGATACCCCAAAGATACTCTGGCACTACCAGTCGAAAGTTGACTATGAGGAAGGTTCCTACCATCGACCACGCATTACGTACGTAAACCTCAGGGCGTAACGTACGTAATCGCAACAAATTAGCATATGTAATGCTACACAGGTAGCGTACGCTATGGCTATGAACTTAGCCAAAATTCCAAACTCACCAAGCAACAACCAAACGACGAAACAAAACCGACGACCAGTAAAAATATTTCGATCCTGAAATATTTTAATACAATATACATTATATCGGTCCAAACAACACTTGTACAATTCCAAATGAATACGTACAACTCAACAATAACACAAAAAAAAAATTACCCCCGGATATTACATACTCCCCCCCTTAAAAAGAGTTTCGTCCCCGAAACTCAGGGTGCACAAGTCGGGGCACGGACTATCCATCAAGATAAGAAAACAACATCTCCAGGAATACTCCTCAATACGAGCAATTCCGCCTGAGCAACTGGACCGACCCCACGGGTCCCCACGTCTCCTCTACCTGAACAAGGCGAAAAAATCAAGTGATAAAGACACTCAACCAAGTGCGAGATTAGCCGAATCATGACTCTCCTGCTAGAGACCAGCCAGGAAGTCGTACTAACCGCATGACTCGTAACACCGGCGTACACGTCCCGAGGGAGCCGCTCATTGTACATGCCTACAACCATCGGTGTACACTTCCCCGTTCTCGTCAGCATCGAATGCCCATGCAAACACGGACTCGCAAATAACAACACAGACATAGTCCTCGGGACTATATCGAACGCACGCCCAAGTCCTCACGACTTAATGTCTTGAATCACAATGAACAATTACCCAGATCAGCACAAAAATCTCGGGTACAGGATCAAAAGGAAAGAAAATCACATCAAATGACTCAAGTGTCAAGATTCTCAGATACAATCATTACAAGATAGATCAACCATAAATGGTTCGCAACCGCAATACTAAAGTACAGACTGAGTCAAACATCAATCCGAAAGACAAGAAAAATACAAATCAAGGCTACATCTCAATACCCGAAATCAACCTCCTCCAGATCATCGGGCTCCTCGATCGAAAGCTCTGCTCCAAGAGCCTTCTCGATGAATTCGCCAAGTGAACTACAATTGTGATTGAACAACTGCATTCTCAACCGCGGGTTCAACCTCTTGTTAAAATACTTGATCTTATCCGGCTCAGTACGGATAATAGATGAAGTAAACTGAAGAAGTCCTTGAAACTTTTCAGCAATAACAATAACACCCTCGTTCTCGACGGATTCGGGGTTCAAAACCTCCGATAACTTGGCTTCACGAAGTGGAGCCGGATAATACCTCTCTAACATGAGAGTCTTGAACTCACTCCATGCACAATCACGATCGGTGGGTTCTCGAGCACGACTTCGAAAATGATTCATCAGCCACCAAAGTATTGGTACGAGGTTTCGGGTTTTGGCCCACTCTGCGGCCTCTACCCCCTCTGTCACGTCCTCTTTCCAGACTGAAAGAATAACGTTCAATCATGACCACAGCTCAAATATGCCTCAACGGCCAGAATGCTAGGTCAACGCCAAACACGAGTATACATACTCAACAGATAAACGATCACATCAATCGCGCTAATCATAGCCGATACAGAGCCCACACGCTCCAAAGCAAATAATCATGAATGAATCGTAACACAAATGTTACACACAGGTTTCAACAAAACAAGTATAATCAATGACATAATGAATGTATGCACAGAAAAGAGAATAGAGTCCTTACACAGGTCATACGAAGCTTCGAGGTCTTGCGATACTAGTCTTCACTGACGACTCGATGAAAAAAAAAATGACTCATACAGTCGTCCAACTGTCACGACTCACAAAACCCGACTGTCCAGATTGTCATAACCTGACAGTCCTACTACTACCGCCTTGGGAGAGCCACATAACACACAAGTCAGGGTATCTCACAACCCAATTCTCTGATACCATCTTCTGTAACACCCCCAAATCCCATTGGGTCATTACAGTGCCGTGGACCCCACACCGGGTGATCCACCAGGCGAACACGACTAAAATACAATAAACTGACCAAAATAGGAAATCACAGACCCTACTATGATGTCCGACATACTATTCCGATATGGAATTTCAACGACAAGGATGGGCCTACATGACCAAAATAAAATACAACAACATCCACGAGCCTTGCTCGGATAATACAAAACAACAACGACTGAACAAAATTGGAGTACTCCAAACTGTCTGACCGACGTGAAACCAAAATATCTCGGACTAGTATCACTCGAATGTCTCGTCGCCATCGTCATGCCCCTGTGTCTCAACTCTCTCCTCGCAAGCACCTAAAACATGAAAACATGTTCCGCCCCCACGGGGTCAGTCATCCAGATAATGAATATCAAATACATGTACAACATGATATGCATCCAAAGGCAGAATGAACAGTACAACAATGGTAGTACGAGATGCTCAAAAACCAAAGTAAGAATCGAGCATTCGTGGAAACTATGCCCACGGCATACGATCAATACCTGCTCAATAGGTTAGAACATATGTGCCCAACGGCGAATCATCAATATAGAACACAACAATACATTACCCGAAGGTAAATCAAACCAACGCTGAAATAAATAAGAATCACAATGCCCGAAGGCTCCAACGGAAATACCGATACATCACAATGGCCTGAAAGCCCTCAGCCGAAGCTGCCAAAATATCACGATGGCCTGAAAGCCGAACAGCCCGAAGCTGCCAAAATATCACGATGGCCTGAAAGCCGAACAACCCGAAGCTGTAAATCATCATAATACAGATCTCAAAGAAACAAACCCGACTGTCGAACATACCACTCGGGCGTATGAACGCTTAATCACAAAACGTCGAACACATCCAATCAAGCATGGACTATGAACGACTAAAAATTGTACGGCTCAAAGATGGACATCACAGTACGCCCGATACGTAAATGTGTCCGTGCACATGTCCACCCCGTATACGGAATCCAGAAATATACGTGGGACAATGTACCTAATTAGCCTCATGAACTACGTCTCGTGTGCACGGTCCAATGTGGAAACATTCACGCATGACCATCGTGTGCCTGGCTAAAAATCCTACACAATAACCAATCGGAACGCAGATATGATTCCGGATATGTCACGATACAACATGACAACGAAACTCAAAGGATAACACATCCAATACGGATCATACGACTCACCAAGTGAACGATGACACACAAATAATGAAAGATCGACACGACCAACAATATTCAAAACAACCATCCTAGGATCAAAATCCCTAAGGACCGATTAACACGAGCAACGATCACAACACAACAGTCCGGGAAATCCTCAACCTTCAACGATCACAAAATTACCGAGTTCACAAGAATAATAGTGTGCTGCCTTGAGTCGGCCAACACGACAATAATAATTCAACAGATGGGAACTATCCTCGACAGTCCCAATTCAATACTTCGATTACCATAGAACGGCCAATCGATAACAACGATACAACTGATGGAAATTAGCTTTGATAATCCCAACTCAATATATCGATTACCTTTAGAGCGGACAATCGATAATAATTATACAATGGATGGGAATTATCTTTGATAATCCCAATTCAATATATCGATTACCTTTAGAGCGGACAATCGATAATAATTATACAACGGATGGGAATTATCTTTGATAATCCCAATTCAATATATCGATTACCTTTATAGCGGACAATCGATAACAATTATACAACGGATGTCTCGGCACCTTTAATCGGTTACCGATAACGAAGATGATAATCGAATACGTCAATGCCTTCAATCGGCCAATACGACATCAATAGAAAAACACTGATATCAATGACGACGATTCACAACAATATCTTGATGGAATATCAATCAACAATAACAATCGATAAGTCGATGCCGCGAACCGGATATCGACAACAATATCTCAAAGGAACATCAATCAACAATAACAATTGATATGTCGATACCGCGAACCGGCTATCGACAAATATATTACCAACAAGTATCGCAATGCCTTAAATCGGCCATTTACGAACAACAATAATATTTGGCATAATTTGCCGAAGGGTATCGTATCAAACAATCCCTTGATGTCAACAAAATCATAAAGAGACCAAGTCTCGAAATGATACACACATTCATACACATATATGATAACATTAATCTCATTGACTAGTACAAGTATAAAACTTGCCTCAAACCGAAGGCGAGAAAGTCCTTCCACGATCAACGTCCTACCACGAATCGATCAACGGTGTCCTCCGACAATCACAAGCACTCGAACAACCTTGAATGAAATACAATTCATTCGATAACACGATATCGACCGAAAACTACATAACAGATAACTCCGATTCCAATACGAACACATACTATACTCGTATTTACCCGTATACACACATATATATAGTATACATACATCACACACACAATACCCAATATATATATATATATTCACATGACACATATACACTGCACACACAATATATATATTTATATACTTAACATACCCACACACTTACACATTATATATATATATATATATATACACACACACACAACACACTTGCACACAATATATATATATATACTCAACACACACACTGCACGTTATATATATATATATATATATATACACACATATATATATATATATATATGCACACACACACAAACTCACGAAACACACACATACAAACTAACCAGGAGAGCCGATCGGCCGGGCAACCTTCGTCGGAATCCGGTCAGAAAAACAACTCCTACTGGAACTCGGCCGCCGGAAAAACTGACCGGCCGGACTTCGTCCAACTCCTGCCTGTTTCCGTCCATATCCGGTTTTCACCCAACTCCATCTCCGCCTGCAACTCCTCGCCGGAAATCTGTCAAGCCTCCGTTCCGCCGTCCGTTCCAGACAGAAACCACCTCCGGTCGCCGGAATCAATGGAGGCGCGTCCATGGCCGGAAACCATGAAGAGCGCCGGCGCCTGAGCAAAGGCCGGAACAGCTCCAGTCCACCACGCCGCCGTCGAGTTCCGGTCGTCGCCGGAGATGTCAGCAACACTCCGGTCGTCAACTCCAGTCCGTCGCTGGACTTTAATTATTGGGGGTACTAATGTAATTTGACTAATTTATCTTATGGGAAGTTACTAAAATCATGGGAAGTTCCTATATTCATGGGATTTCATATTTTAGGTTAATATCTATTTTTTATGGGATTTCATATTTTTTAGTCGTTCAAATATTTTATATTTTTGGTGTATTTATTTTTATTTTTTTAAGAGCTAACATTATCTTTTTTTTCTATTTGATTTTTATTTTTAAATATCGGAACTGTTGTGCTAACCATTTGTTTTGTGTGTGCTGCAAATTGGAAAGCAGAGTGCGATTCTGGTTATATATACAATAAATACAATAAGACTCCATTTAATTGTAAATCCCATAAATTGCTATGCAAGCATTACATACCATATATGCTAGTATTACCTATTAAATGTGCTAATACAAATAACATTTTAATGCTAAACTCGTACTATTAAAACATTAACAGAAATAAAATGTATTAACAATGCAAAATTTTATAGATTTAAGTGCTAACTATCACACAAATTACATCACAATAATTATCAAAATAATATTATCAAAGGTGCTAAAATTTGGGAAGAGATAAGAAGTGGGATATGAAATTCCATGATTGTAGGAAATACCAAACATAAAATCTGTATAATTACAAAAATATCCCCTCAAAAATATTCCGTGTAGCACACTTAGGCTAACTCTTTAGCACAACGTGCACAAATCGCAGTCATTAATCACCAAAGATCAAGGGCCCAGAATCATTCTTATTTCTTACGGAAAAAAGCTTTCCTACCTGAACCTATCCATATATATATATATATATATATATATATATATGATACCCCAAAGATACCCTGGCCCTACCAGTCGAAAGTTGACTACGAGGAAGGTTCCTACCATCGACCACGCATTACGTACGGAAACCTCAGGGCATAACGTACGTAATTGCAACAAATTAGCGCACGTAATGCTACACAGGTAGCATATGCTATAGATATGAACTTAGCCAAAATTCCGAACTCACCAAGCAACAACCAAACGACGAAACAAAACCGACGACCAGTAAAAATATTTCGATCCTGAAATCTTCTAATACAATATACATTGTATCGGTTCAAACAACAACAGTTGTACAATTTCAAATGAATACGTACAACTCAACAGTAACACGAAAAAAAAATTACCCCCGGATATTACAGCAAGTGGGTTCTTTGCCATTTTAGAGAGATATTGTTTCGTTTCTCTGCTTTGATTTAGACAAGATTTAATTAGTGACTTGTTTTATTATGATCGAGTATAGAATTTAAGGGCTTGTATAATTATTGTCTCGGCTCCCACTAATTTTATCGGAATTACACACTCCCATGTTATAACCCGAAAGTTATGGTTAGATCGACTTCTCAGTGGTGATCGAGTTCTTTACAAATTTTAATAGACACAATGTGTCAGGTTTCTTGCCTATTAATTTCTGTAAAGTGGTGTCCAACACCAACCCGTCCAATGGATGATTCAATCTTCTTTTACCCCTAGTCTTCATACCCTGAACTTATCAGGTTTCTTGGCAATCCAGACTATCTAAGCTGTTGACCATCAACGTCTATCAGTCTGACTATTGAATCTCGCCCGGAAACCTATCAGGTTTCTAGGGGCGAAATTTATCACCAACCAAAGGCATCTAATGCACTCAAGAATTTATCAACCTTTACCAAATGTATTACCCCGATAACTCGGAAGCATAACACACTGGCTTGGGTATCAATTTTATACGAGTTTGATGGAGGGTAGGAAACCTCGTAACCTTTTCAAACTTAGTCTGTTTGTAGTCAGGAGAATTTCGCGATTAATATTACACTTTGCACATTAATTCAATTATAAGCGCATTTGTCTTAGTCAATCATTCAAAATGAAAAACAGTGAATAACAACCTAGTTAGTACCAACATATAGCTCATGGACCTTTTTCCTAAGTATTGGGCCAATCAAATGACCCAATAAAGAAAATAATATTTACAGTCTCGATTCTTTGTCTTCTCGGTTGGTTGTCTTCGGTCTTCGTCATAGCCAAATAAATAATTACATCATTGAAAAATACATCCTATTATACAAATTTTCTAGTTAAAATAAATAGGCTCAAAACGGTCTTTACAACCCAATCGAATCGAACAAATCAAAAACTAAGTCCACGAGCTATATCACTATCACATAAGGCATTTCATACAACATGTAACGGCAATGAAATTAATCCATTAAATTTCAACAATTTTAATCCAATTAATACAACAATAATTGATAATTTAATTTCCATCCGTTGTAAACCCTTAAAATATTTTCTTTGAATTTTCTCTTCATCAAAAATTCCAAATTCAATGATTTAATATTGGGAAAATCAATTCTCGAAAATATACTGAAAACAAGACTCGGTGCCGTACAAGCGTTGTAGGATACAACCGAGCACCTGCAGATCTTGTATGCAACAACGCTCGGCGGCTACTGATGTTGTATGCAAGAAGGTTTCGGCGGCTACAAAGTCAGTATGCGCAAAGGTGCTCGGCACTTACAATGCTTTATGCAAAGCCTTCGGCATCTTACAGAGTCGTATGCAGAGCGCTGGCACTTACGGTCAGATGCAAGCAAAGATCGGCACTTACAGAGTGTATGTAGCGGCCGACTTCTGATCTTGTAAGAGGCCTTCGGGCATTGTATGATAAATCGTCCAACAATGGCATACAACTCGTTTTTTGGCAGATTTCTAAAATCCTGTTATTTTTTATCTTCATATTATTAATATAAATCATATTTTCAAGAGAAACCTTATTTATATCATAACATAAAATCACGAAAAAAAATTACTACGATGAATAATAAAATATCTACGATTATCATATGATTCGAAATCATAGAACATCAAATCAAGCATTCCAAATGATAAATATTGTATATACGATCGCAATACCTCGCTCCGATACCACTGTTGGGATTCCGGATATAAAAATGAGTGCGCAGCAGAATTATAAAACTCAATAAAGAATGCCAAACAGGATCGAGCTATAATATCCCTAATTTTTCCGTTCCGTATTTCTCAATTTTTCCTAATATTTGAACTTCATATCAAATGATATTAAATTGTCACGTACCTTTCACATTGTGCATTATGTGGTTCGTGTGAAATGTTGGATGAAATATGTACTCCTATCCTCCCTTCGATTTTCTCGGGTTATGTATGCTAACATTAGAGTTTAACGCACGGTATACGTCGTTAACGTGTATTATATGTTATTCATAACGTACGTAATTTGCCTGACGATTTGAGGCAGTAGCCTATGGAGACATTGTTAGGTACGCTAGACTGGCAGATGTAGCGTACGCTAGAACCCATTACGTACGTTAAGGCGCTCCATTACGTACGTGATGCCATTGTTTGTTCGAGGCAGTGGCCTTTGCCCAGGCCGTAACATACGCAAATACTCCAAGTGTAGCGTACGTGAATGGCCTTACGTACGTTAACATGTGCATGTTACGTACGTAACGTGAGTCAACCTTTATATTCGCGGGTGACGGGTTTTGGACCTCATTTCCTATCCTCCATCTTCCTCTCCGGCAATTTGAGCGATCCCAAGGCAAAAGGTTGTCGAGAATCCATCAGTCATCAACTTTTTTGGATATCTAACACGATTAAATCATCACCCATCCATTTTTACTCCTTTGATTCGAGGTAAATTCCTTAGAACTCTAGTTTGGGAATTTTGAGGGTTTTCCTTATATTCGTCCGGATAATCTATTTTGAAGCTTGAAATCCTTTAGATTATGGTGTATCTACCCCATACCCATATTTTCCTTACGATTATACGAATGTTTTTATGTATTACTTGAAGTGGAGAGGGTTTGGATGATTTCCATCCTCTATGTAAATACTCCGAAGATTTATGAATCATAAAAAAGGGGGTTTCAGGAGTTTTCCTTGAGAATTGAGTATTGATGATTGATTATCGTAATTCCTTACAAATTGATTAGGCCCAGAAGTGCATTCTTGGACCTCCTGAGCTTGAATACCATTTTTACTTCGATTCCAATATCTCAAAGGCAAGTATATATTTATGATTGTACATTCTCGACTTTGAAAGTGAGGCATATGAATTGTGTTATTTTATATATTCACTCTGGGATAGACCAACGGGTCCCTAGAGGGTTTCATTGCCTTTGGTGTAGTTTCACGAATATTTTGGGTTGACCACTCTAGGAGGGTCCAACGGGGCCTCAGAGGGTTCCGTTGCATTTGGTGCATTTCCATGGTTAATCACGTATGTATTAAAATAATGTTCTATGAGATTTAGTTATTCCGAAATAGTAGCCTTGAGTTTGATGAAATGAGGAATTACGTTTACTTTATTGTCGAGAAGTATTGTGCTTCAATTCAATATACTTGTACTAGCTATTCGACGGCTAACCCCTTTTGGGGAAGTACCTTTCATGTATTTCAGGATCCAGGAGAGTGGATAGGCATGTACTGGGTCGGCACGAAGATGATGGGCAATAGTGATGCTGTGTCTTGTCTCTGTCTGTATTTTGTACTTTATACATTCGGTATTGTTGTACTTGGAATGGTTATGAACACCCGAGTTGTGTTTCAGATGCTCTTGATGCTTTGGCCTATGTTGCCCTGGGTTTCAATTCCCGATATAATATATTTCTGTCGAATTGATTATTACCTTGATGTCATTCTTATTACCTTCTATTGGAGTATGTTTAGACCTTGTCGGTCGAAATTCATGGTTCTACATATGTTTAGCCTTGTGGGTCCCATGAAGGGTATCACGGCGCTGTAATATACTCTGAATAACTTGGGGATGTTACAGAATATGATATCAGAGCTTAGGTTTATGGATACCTAGGTTGTCGGTCTTTTTGGGTCAGATTGAGTTATCGTTCGAATACAATATCACTATATTGCCATCATCTCGGTGCCACCGGTAGTAGTAAGTCCTTTTACTCTTCTTGTATTTTTCCTAATTGCCCCGCTTTTGATTTGGTATTCTTGGGAATTGGTCACCTCGATGATGGGCGATTTGAATTGTACTTATGTACTTTGTGTGTCCTTCAGAATGTCTGCTGACATGGACGAGGACGAGGCCGTGGTCGTGGACTCGGGCGAGGACGTGGCACAACCGCTTCCCTTAGTTCTGTTTCGGGGTCGGCTACCCCTAGTTTATCTAACTCAGTACATTCTGATACCAAGAGTCAACATGACCAGTCAACCGGTCAAGGGAATAATGCAGATGTTGGGGTTATGAATATTCTTTAACAATTGGCAAATCAGATGACTATCCTGGCCCAAGTTGTTCAACTAGATACAGTGGATGTTTTGCTCCAGAATATAGTCTGTATGCATCCTCCGCAGTTCAGCGGTGCTACCGACCCAGCGGGTTGGGAAAGTTTGGTTTTTGAATTGGAGAAAGTATTTGAAGTGGTTGATTGTCCGGAAATGAGGAAGGTACCTATTGCCCAGTACTTCCTTGCTAAGGAAGCCGTGACTTGGTGGAAAGCTATTAATCCGCAAGATCATGCTGTTACATGGGGTGAATTTAAAGATCTGCTCGAGGCTAAGTATTGTACTTGGCCAGTGCAAGAAAGAAGGATCCGAGCCTTTTTCGAAGCCAAGCCACAAATTATTCCAGTCTCACAGCCGATAGTGGAATACAACCAACAATTGATTCATGTGAAGAATCAGTTGCGAGATGAGTGTGACAAGACCGGGCATTTCGACATGCGAATGAATATGGATTTACGGCGTTATATGTCCGGGTTTGCTTGCACTACTCTGAAAGAATACCAAGACAAGGCTTTGGCATATGACATGTTTTGTTCCAAAAATATCACCACATATGAGCCGAAGAAGCAAAAGACCACCGGTAATTTGTCTGGCTCTAAGGGCGACAACTTTTAGAGACCTCAATCGGCTAACCATTCCGTCGGGCAGTCATCTTGTTCTTTCAAAGGGAAGAAGAGTTTTTGTTTTGCTTCGGACACCTCAACTCGCCTGTTGGCCTATTTTAATTGTGGTTATCCAGGCCACATCAATATGGAGTGCAACTTCCCACCTCTGAAATGTCACACTTGTGGTCAGATGGGAGACAAGGCAGTTTATTGCCCCGAGCAAGATCAGACTTTGGATACTCGGGCTTCTGCCCCAGCACACAGAGATCAGAATATGAATCACCGACAATCAATTAGCCAGCCACAACAGGGTTATGACAGAGGCCGGGGATAGGGCCAGACCGTTAGAAAGGGAGATTCTAACGTCGGTTTGGCACACCCACGAGTATACGAGATACGTCGAGCAGATGAACCTGATGCGGCGGTGGCCTTGGGTACCATTCATATCCTATCTCATCCAGTTTGAGTACTTTTGATTCTGGTGCTATGTATTCTTCTATATCCTTGTATTGTGTACGCCGTTTGAATATAGATTGTATGACTGCTTGTGATCGTTTCATTGTGAAACTGCCTAGCGGGGTAAGAATCGTGGGGAATAGGGTGATCACAAGTTATCCGGTGAGCATATCAGGCATTGATTGGTTATTAAATCTGATTGTGGTTGATATCGAGGGCCAGGATTTGATCCTCAGTGAGGACTGGCTTGAGAGTCACCAAGCGATTATGAATTACCGCACTAAGGTTACCACTATGATGACCAAAGATGTTTCCGAGTACTCATTTATAGGATGTAAATCGGGCAAACCCAAGTTGCTTATCAGCGCCATAAAGATCGTAAAACTCTTGAATAAAGGTTGCATGGGCTATTGGTGTTATGCTTTGAAGTCGTAAGGGAATGGATTCTATTTCTCTTCGGTTCCAGTTATTAATGAGTATCCAGATGTTTTTCCAGATGATTTTTCGGGATTACCACCAAATTGAGAGATAGAATTTTTTGTTGATTTAGAGCCTGATGCGGCTCCGATTTCTAAGGCGCCTTATCATATGGCACCTTCATAAATGCAAGAATTGAAGAATCAGTTCGGAGAACTGTTGGAGAAAGGGTACATTAGACCGAGCACTTCACCTTGGGCGCACCTGTTCTTTTGTGAGGAAAAAGGGTGGTTCACTACGTTTATGCATCGATTACTGTGAGCTAAACAAAGTGACCATCAAGAACAATTATTCATTGCCTCGTATAGATGATTTATTTGATCAGTTGCAGGGAGCCGCAGTATTCTCAAAAATTGATTTGAGATCAGGTTACTACAGCTCCGAGTGCCGACGTCCAAAAACTGCTTTTTAGACGAGATAAGGACATTATGAATTTGTGGTCATGCCTTTTGGACTGATTAATAAACCGACAGTATTCATGCAGTTAATGAACAAGATATTTATTGAATACCTTGACAAATGTGTGTTCATCTTTATTGAAGATATCTTGATTTATTCTCGATATGAGGTGGAGCATGCCCAACACTTGCGTCTGATACTAGATGTTTTGAGAGCCAGGCACCTTTATGCTTAATTCTCAAAATGTGAGTTCTGTATGAAGGAAGTCATATTTCTCGGCCATATGGTTTCGGCCGAAGGGGTTCGTATGGACCCGCCGAAGATTGAGGCAGTGCTAGATTGGACACCGCCTAATAATGTTAAGGAAGTTCGTAGCTTTTTGGGTCTTGCTGGGTATTACCGTCAGTTTTTCGAGGGGTTCTCGAAACTTGCTTGGCCTTTTACGCAATTACTTCAGAAGACAGAAAGGTTTGTTTGGACTGCTGATAGATAGCAGAGCTTCGATGAGCTGAAGAGACATTTGACTTCAGCGCTGATTTTTGCTTTACCACAGTGTAGTGAAGGATTCACAATTTATAGTGATGCTTCAGGCCAAGGGCTTGGATGTGTGCTTATGTAGCACGAAAGATTGATAGCCTTTGCATCACAGCAGTTGAAGCCGTATGAGATGAACTATCCTACTCATGATTTAGAATTGGCTGCAATTGTTTTCACACTTAAGATTTGGCGGCATTATTTGTATGGCTCTTCGTGTTGGATTTATATGGATCATAAGTGTTTGAAATACATTTTCAGTCAGAAAGATTTGAATATGAGGCAACGACGTTGGTTGGAATTGATTAAGGATTATGATTTGAAAATTCTGTACCATCGGGGTAAGGCCAATGTTGAGCGGATGCTTTAAGCCGCAAACCTGCATCACTTCATATGCTCGGGGTTCTTACATCCCAGATGAAGATTTGTTAGGATTTGATCGAGCAAGGTATAGAAGTTTGGCTTCAAAGAGTGTAGGGACAATTGTGTACCCTCGAAATTAATTCGTCCTTGGTTGATGACATCAAACGGAAACAGTGGAGTGACCCGATGATTTCCCAACCGAAGAAAGATGTAATTAAAGGAAAAGCTCCTGGCTCTATGGTCCATGAGGACAGCATTTTGAGATTTCAGGGCAGGCTATATATCCCGAATAATATGGAGTTGACGCAGAGAATTCTTTGAGAAGCCATGCTATGCCTTACTCAATCCACCCTGGAACGAGTAAGATGTACAAGGACTTGAAGCGAAATTTTTGGTGGAATAATATGAAGAAAGATGTCACAGAGTCCGTATTGTGATATTTGACGTGTCAACAAGTCAAGATCGAGCATCAACGACCAGCGGGGTTGTTGAAGCCGCTCTCCATAGATTTTATCACGAGGATGCCGAGATCTATAGCTGTAATGAATGTGATTTGGATGATCGTTGATCGATTAACCAAGTCTGTACATTTTCTTAGGATTAAGGATACTTGGGGATCGGAGAGATTGGCCCGAATCTTTATAGTGGAGATTATGAGATTGCATGGTGCCCCTAAAACAATTATTTCTGATCGAGATGGTCGTTTCGTGTCACATTTTTGGCAAGCGGTCCATCAGGCCTTGGGCACCGAGTTTAGAGTGAGTATGTCTTTTCATCCTCAGTCAGACTGAGTGGATGATCCGTACGTTAGAGGATATGTTGCGGGCTTGCGCCATAGACTAGAGTATTGATTGGCCGTTTTAACAGCGGTTGTTCGAAAACCGCTGTTAAAATGACGTGGTGGCATACTTGTAAATAGTGTGTAATAAATTAACAGCGGTTATTTAAATAACCGATGTTAAAATAGCAACTTAACAGCGGTTTTATAATAACTGATGCTAAATTTATCCCGAAAAATTAAAAAAAATGAACTTGCAATTTAACATCGGTTTTTAAGGAAAACTGACGTTAAATAAATGACAATTAACAGCGGTTTAAACGATAACCGCTGTAATTTTTTTTCTAAAAAAAACTATAGTTAACAGCGGTTTTAGGTGATAACCGCTGTTAAAGAAACACTGTCAACAGCGGTCGAAAAAACCGATGTTGTTTGCACATACATTTAACAGCGGTTGTTGCTTAACAACCACTGTTGTTTGATCATTAAAAACTTCACGGTTTTATTTTTCTTTCTCCGTCTCTCTCTACCCTGTACTATACACTCCCATATTTTTCCCATCGCCTTCCTGTCGCCGTTGTCCGCCCTTCCCGTCGCTGTTGTCCGCCCTTCCCGTCGCCTTGTCCGCCCGTCGCTATTGTCCGCCCTTCCCGTCGCCATCCTTCCCATCGCCTTGTCCGCCCTTCCCGTCGCCACACCTTCTACTCCGTAAATAGTCTCAAGCAGCTCTCCAGATTTGAGGAATTGCCCCTACAAGGTAACTTTTTTTTATTAATTTTTACCCGTCAAAAGCTTGAACAATATGGATTCTGTTTTTTCTCATGAAATTTTGCTGTTTTTTTTTCTCCTCATGAATTTTGGTTCTAGCTTGATTGCGAGTGACCTCTACTTTTTTAATGGCTTGATTTGTTTGACACACGATAGCTTATTCAACAAATTTGTTGTGGATTTTGAAAAAGATCGTTTGCTGCAATTAACCCGTCCAAAAGCATGTGAGTTGTTTCGTGTTTCTTATGTATGTATGGTGAATCGTAATTTGTTCACTATATGTGTGATTTGTTGATTTATGGAGCAGGTTTTTTGGGCGAGGAAGAAAGTGACGGTCGAAAAACATGTCTTCAAGAAGTAATTCTATAAACTCATATATGTCCTGCTTCTGTGGCGAGGAAGCACCAATCAGGGTGTCAAAGACGAAATATAATCATGGGGATAAATTCTCCGGTTGCAAGAATTTTGGCAAGAATTAGTGCTCATTTTTTAAATGGCTTGATGAAACTGATGTAGTAAGCCCGGTGAATGTGCACTATGAAAACCTAGAGCTTAACATGAAGATACAACATTTAAGGATGGAAATTGAGTCTCTTAAAAAACAGATGGCGATGGCTAACAATTGTTTATCTGATTTAAAGAAGAATTAGGAATCGTAATGAAGAAGAATAAGATATGTATGTTTGTATATTACTTGTCAATTAGTCTGTATTTTTGTTGGTGGAACAAAGACGTTTAATGATTTTTTTTTGTTTGCATGTTATTTGTCCAATTATTATGTATTTTGGTTTGTGGAACAAATATGTTCAATAAATTTCCTTTTGTTTGTATGTTATTGGTTAGTTATGCTGTATTTATGTTTGTAGAAATATATCCATCAAAACACACTCAATTACCTTACAAAAAATTTTGTTGTGTTTTTGGTAAGTATGGTTATATGTATAAAGATAGGTGAAAAGGAAGTTTCTTGCTTAACCACAATAAAATAAAACAGGAAATTTTGCTTTTTGTCATGGTTTATTTTTTGTTCTGGATGTTGTGCTACATGTTTTGGAGCAGCAATGTTATTGATCTAGATCGGTTGACAAGGGAACACTAGTAGTTTGTAAGGGCTCATATTCTTGCTAAGGGAGTAGTAGTTTGTGAAGTACATAAATGGATTTTGGCATTGATTATTGGCATTGGTAAGTTTCGAAGATTTATTATAAATTATTTTTTAGGTTGTTTATAATATAGTAAACTCTGTACTTTAATCTTATAAACAAAATTCAATAACATGATAACACTCATGCGCACGCGCGCGCGCACACACACACACACATCTATCTTGAGTTCAACTTGTTTTGTGTTATGACTTGCTTCCCACCTAAAAATTATTCAATGTATGTACACTCATGATATCCTGATGACACATCATTTTTGAGTTGTGGCATGTTTCCTATTCAAAATACCATTATTTTGAGCAGAACTATAATAGTTGCACCATTGGCTAATGTTAGGTGATACTTGCTTGTCTTGCTATGCGGTATCATGACAAGATTCTGCTGGCAGCCAACCAGGCTCAACAGCAGTTCTTCTGAATACTCTTGATCCTTTTACAATTATAATTCTTTTGAATGAGCAACCCTCAGCCACATTAACTTTCAAAAATTACTTTTCCAATCATTCTATTCCTACCAAAACCGGGTGGGCCTGCTTACCATTAGGGTCAGGGAGAAGAAAAAGCAGCTTAAAGGAGAAGGATAATGTAAAAGAAAGTTTTGGAAGAATAAGTGTGTTTTCCACTTTTCCTTCAGCCACATTGTCACAGTAGAATCAGGAGATACCTTATGTAGAAGAGGAGGCGATAACTTTTGTTTTCAAAGATATATAAAGAGAATTAGGATTGTCCTAATTTATAAATAACCTATCAAATAATAGTTTAGGTGATGGCAACAAATCTACAAAAATCAGGATTATTAGGCAGTGAAGCAAAATATGCAGCAACATCAGATGGATGTTGTTTTTTGTCAGAAAGCATTAGCAGAATTCGTGTCACATGAGTGGTCATTTTAGAATTTCACTTGCCTAAATTTGTTCAAATCATTTAGCAGTGCAACAATGTTAAATGATTTAGTGGTGAACTGGGTGTTCAGATAAGTTCAATGTAGCTGGCATATCTGATATAATTTTTTTGTGACATGTTTGTTAGATAGCTCTTTAACTTGTCATAAAGTTTGAAGACAAATTTCATTCCATTTTTGGATTTTGGTTTACATATGCTGCAAAGTGTTTTCCAGCATTAGGAATGCGTTCTTCACTGGATGATTGTAAAATTGTTATCTACCCTACTTCTATCTGGATTTGAAGTAGTTATTCTTTTCGCTACCCAATGAGTTCTCGACACTCATATAACAAAAGTAATAATAGCTGAAGCTGGTCTTAGTTTCATACATCAATTGTAAGATTAATTGCAAATTTAGAAGATTTAGGTCGAGATTCTAAGCAACATGCATCATTTTCTAATTTGACTTGATCAGGGTAAACCATATTTCAATTGTAAGATTAATTGCAAATTTAGTAGATTTTAGGTCGAGATTCTAAACAACATGCATCATTTTCAAGAATTGATGATTCTCCAGATTTTGGCTCTTATTGTGGACCTGAAGATAGCAATGCAAGCAATAAACGATATGTTCATACTCTGTCATTATTCACTGTCTTTCTCTTACATGCATTTGACCTTCATCTACTCAGTCCTACTCCTACCCTTCTCATCTTACTTCGACTTATGCCACATTAAAGTAAGAAGTAATTTGTATTGATTGTCAATATATACATTCAGGCACTGCACTAGCTGCTGTTTGCATCAATATTTCCGTTGAGAATTTTGCTGGATGGAAGTACTCGTTGACATTCAATATAATTCAGAAGTCATACTTTGCCGTGTTTTTGGTCTATACATTCATCAACTTGGCTCTAGTGTTATCCTCTGTATATATTGTCACACAATTTGCACCAGCAGCTGCAGGATCAGGAATTCCTGAAATCAAGGGTTATTTAAATGGTACTTCTAATTTTTTGTATCCATATGAGTTGAGTGGTAATCTTTATTGTTTATACTGGTGCTAATGCTCTTCAAACATTTGCAGGAATTGACACGCCTGGCATTCTTCTGTTTTGAACCTTAATCGGAAAGGTCTGATGGATTTTCTACATACATTTTTTTCTTATGTTTTTTTTATAGGTGATGGTTTTACATGGTGCTTTGCTCCTCTTTGTAGATTTTTGGTAGCATAGGGTCTGTGGGAGGTGGCTTGGCCCTTGGTAAAGAAGGCCCACTTGTACATATTGGTGCTTGTATTGCTTCGTTGCTTGGGCAAGTAAGTACAAATTTGTTAGAATATATATTGTGTGTATTTCTTGGTTGCAGGATTAGGTTGTAGTTTAAAGATCTTACATCTTACTATTTTTTTATGTAAAGATTTGGTACGAAAAAATTATTACATGTAAAATATTACTTAATGGCTGCTAAGGAACTGCTCTGAGTTAATTTGCTTGCAACTAGCAGGCCATGTTGATTTTTTTGTTTATACTATGGCTATTTTGGTTCACCGTTGCTTTGTTAATTGTCCTTTTACTTGTAATTATAGGGTGGTTCTACAAAATATCACCTGCGTTCGAGATGGCTACAAATATTCACAAGTGAGCGTGAGCGTCGTGATCTTGTAAGTGATATGTTAAATGTTGAACCTTTTGAATATACATTGGAAGCTGGTTCCCGTTTTACTTCTATTAATTGTGCGATCCACTCAGGGATATGTTTTGTGAAGTACATATATGAATTCTGAACTTGTGTTTCTACTTGCCGAAGTTGTGTGGTTTTTGCTAACTACACCGTAAGCCCGACAATCGCATTAAGGCCGTAGTCCATAAGTAAGTTTTAACTTGTAGTATTTACTTGAAAAATATATATTATATAAATGATTTTTTTTATTAAATTAAACTAAGATGGATTTTAGCATGAATGAAGTATGTATTGTGATTCTGTGAAAATCACACAATCTATTGGTATCTATTTTCTACTTGTTTAATTATTACATACTACTAACAAAAACTTGGTCATTTAATTTGATAATTAATTGGTAGTATTAATGTGGGCTGATGTGCTGACAACATACTCCATGTTTTCCTTTCATAATACATTATTACTTCTTTTAAACAGTGTCGTGACCGCGTATAAGGTGATGGGGGTATGCATACAAGTAGATCCAAACAGACGATTACTTGGATATATCCCAAAGTAAGTAATACATTCAATCATATATATATATATATAAGTATATGTTATTAAATATTATATATTATATAATTGAGCAACATATTCTTTTTAGTGTAATAAACAAAACGGAGGTTGGGAGTGTGGGTATTACGTCATGCACTGGATGTCGACTATTGTCCAAGCTCGTATTATCGATGGATGGATGGAGGTGATAAACTTTTATTTCAGTTTATTAAATTATTTAAATTAATTTCAATTTTTTAAATTATTTCAGTTTAAAAGTGATTCGTTTAAGTTGATGAGTTTTTTAATTTATATATATGTTTATATGTACAGATGTTTGATGATGTTGCGGCACTCACTATAGAGAGTATTCGTGCAATTCGAATCGAATGGGCAAAACAATTTTTGGAGGTTAGGGACCATTTATGTGCGTAGACCTTTGACATTTAATTTTGTAAGAATACCATTGTTGTACCTGAAGATTCACTTTCTTTTCTGGTTCATGGTTGTAGGGACATTTACTTACCCGTGAAATTTTCTAGATATCCTTTTGCCCCCAAATTGGTGTTTTGTGCAGGGGTATTCCTAAGACCTGAATCTGCATTGCCTTTTTTTTTCTGAATGGGGTGCTTCAAGAATTTGGTAATTTATGTGCGAAGCCACAATATGTGATTGATATGTTCTCATTAAATCCTTAAAGGGCAGTTGCTTTTTGATTGATATGTTCTCATTGATTGATATTTTTCGGGCATTGTATTCGTTGTTGTGTTCTTCTTCTTCCTTTTCTCCTTTTACTTGTGCTTGATTTTGCTTGTTGTTGTTTGTTGCCGCTGTACTTGAATTGTGTTGTATTTTTTTTTGTATTGGATAGAATGTTATTGTATTTGATGGTTGGATAAAAGTTGTTTAGTTGTATTGGTGAATGGATGAAATAAAGTTGTGTTGCTGAGGTTTTATTTGATGTTTTGTGGTTGGATCTTGTTTTGGTGTTTAGAATCTTTGTTTTATGTGTATGTGTAGCAGTTGGAAATAAAAACAAACACAGTATTTAAAAAAAAAAATTAACGGTTCTAAGGAGAAACATTAATTTTGCGATGTAAATTGCGGTTCCGTAGAAACCATTGTTAAGTGCTGATTTCTTCATGAAACCGATGTTATATGCCTTGATTTAACGGTTCCGTAGAAACATTTATTAAGTGCTGTGATTTTAAGCGGAACATTGTTAAATGTCGATTTAACGGTTCCCGTAAAAACCATTGTTAAATTTACACTGCAAAATTAACAGCGGTTTCTGCCGAACCGCTGTTAAATTAACAGCACCACCTTTAACAGCGGTTCCGAAACCGCTGTTAATGTGGCTCCAGAACCGCTGTTAAAGGCCCAGTTTTGTAGTAGTGAGAGGTCGTTGTAACCTCTGTAGCCTTAGCTTTTAAAGCCTTCCTCAGCTTCTTTTTCGTCTTCTCGACAGCAAGAGGTGATTTGCTATGATATGTTCTCTTTCTCTTCTTTGATTTCTCCACTCCTGGACTTCAGAGTGACATCCTTTGGATCATCAGAAAGGGGCAGATATCTAGCAAAGGGTCTTGTCGCAATGAGTCTGTCTCTGTTGTAGGCAGATGGCTTGCTTCCGCCTATGGATTTTCCAGGGCCAATCTTCTTGGCTCTTTTTGATTGCGGCACATCACATTTGGTGAGAATATTGTTGAGGATGAGGCCGAAGGACTTCTTCTGAGTGGCAGGCTTAGAAGCCTCTTCCTGTATCCTCTTCAGAACGATCTGGCACCAGTTTACGCGTTCACCGGACATGATGGTGACCATCATTTTGAAATGCAGGTTAGTGCACATCTCGAATGCGCTGGTCCTGTTCTCAACAACATGACAACAGAAATCGTGTAAGTAGACAAAGGGTAAGCAAAATCTCTTTTTATAGCAAGATGCATAGACGTTCTTGTCCGAAGCATCGCCAGTGAACAATCCCCAATAGGCAGTGAGGATTTCTTGTGACCCAAAGGTCTCAAGTTCTTCCATGGTCAGGCCATCAGACGGTAGCCTGTAAAAATTCTGCAGAAGCTTTCGGTCAACGCAGATCTGAACTCCACGGACAGTACCAGATATATCAGAAAAATCTCCTACTCTTTTCAGTGAGAAGAATCTGACAGAAGTGTCGAGATAAAATTCCTCCACAAGACACTCATCATATAGCTCAGCGTGACGAATTTCAAGGCGGTAGACGCCTTGTTGCCGGATTCTGGAAACAATAAGTTCCATGGCATCAACATCCTCGGATTCGGTGTGGATTCTTTCCAGGACGACTGATCTGGCGAAGATTTGCCCATTGATGATGGAGTCTCTCTTCTTAAGAGACAGAGAAGATGTCTGAGATGATGCCATTGTTTATTACGGTGTATTTCATCTGTATTCAAACCATGTATTATTCGGATTGGTGGTTTTGATTATTGGAGTATGATATTTCGTGCATTGATATCATTGTACATAAGTATAGAAACATGCAAATTGCTCAAACAACCTCGTGATAGCGCACGCTAAGAATGTATCTTAACGCGTGCTATCGGGCTATTATTAGCGCACGCTATGCAGGTAGGAGTTGCGTGTGCTAAGGACTCAATTATTGAGCGAGACAGCTAGCACATGCGCCAGCCGGGACATGGGTCCGGATAAGATTCTCGCGGACGCACCCGGACAATTCTGAAGTCAACCATTATTAGCGCACGCTAAGTAATGCTTAGTAGCGTGCGCTAACTTGTTAAAATGCAGAATATTATAAATGGGACAACAGCTCATTTTGGGCTTACATCTTACTTGTTCCTTCTGCATACTTGAGAGGCCAGAGAGCTGAGATATCCTACTACATACTTAGAACACATATTGTTGGTGTTTATATATTGGATATCACTTGGGAGTAATCATTGAAGAGGAATAGCACCTTGGAGTGGCATACAACCAACCGGAGTTGGATTCTACCTTACGGTTCAGTGATTTTCATCATATTAAGGTATGTTCAATCTATCTCAAGATTTAGAGTTGGATTCTAACGATTTGGATGATCATGTTAACAGGATATGGATTTTCATAGATGAATTATCCAAGTATATCATGTTTGGAATAGAGAGATGAATAAGCCTTAAGTACCTTGATTATAATCATCATGATTCGAATCTTATTACACTGATTATGTAAAGAGAAGCTTCTATCATTGGTAATTCGAATCTAGTAGATGACTTCATAATAATCATGGACTTGACTTTAACAATCATTATTGTTGGATAAATCTAAAGGATTGATCATGGAAAGATTTATCTAGTATAGATGGAACGTTTAAACAACTTCAGCATGATAATATTGATTGATATAAGGTGTTGATATCAACCGTTAAGCTTTTCGAATCGTCATATGAAGAATTGTAGTCGAAATGGAATATGGTTTATATGGTATGCATATCCTTGAATCCGGGTTGTTGTTATCCGTAAGATCATTCGTTGTATATACATGATATTCATGGAGGTAACATGAAGTATCACGGAAGATTTCATTGTTTCGATCATGGCGAATAAGCATCGCTTCGCCAAAGAAATCGCCATGCACAGATAGCGCACGCTATGCTATGAATATTAACGTGCGCTATCGAGCACGAGTTAGCGTGCGCTACGTTTAGTACGTAACGTACGCTAGACCATCAGACGAGTCAGTTGGTTGGTCAGTGAAGTACCGACCATGCATAGTTAGCGTACGCTAGGCTTTGTTGTTTACGTGTGCTATCGAGCAGACTTAACGCACGCTACACAGAGTACTTAGCGTGCGCTAAGCAGTTCAGGCAGATTGCATTTTATGAACTTTTGGCCGTGAATCGAATTGTTAAACATTCGTACGACGTGAGATAAATCCTATATCATTTCTTTTGTTAAGGTTTGATCTTGTTGCGTAATTGATCGAGAGGGGCGACCTTCGAGTGTCTCGTTTCCGTGGAAGTATTGTTCTGTCTTCTAATCGAGGCAAGTACTCTAATTAGAATTGTTTATATTATGACAATTATGATATGATTGTATAGTGTAAATATGTTGTGAATATATGTCCACCATGCGTTGATCCGACGGGAATCATCATGAGAATCTATAGCTGTGTGCGCTAGATCGTTGGACAGGTAGTTCCACCATGTGTTGGTCCGACGGGATCATCATGGGAATCTATAGCTGTGTGCGCTGGATCGTTGGAATACCACCAGTATGTTGAAACTTGTTATGATATGATATGTGTTGTGCATATTCTCGTTGGAGAAACTTGTTATGATATAATTGTTGATTATATCACTATTGTATGATTATTGTACTTGTACTAGCATCGTTGTGCTAACCCCTTCGGGGGTGAACATTGTGTTTGTTCAGGATCCAGGAGAACGGGGAAACAACCACTGGAGATGCATGACGACGAGGGTGCAAAGTGATGTTCCGGCCGGGTTTACTGTCTGTTATTTGTTGGTTATTTCAATAAGTACTCGAGTACGTCGTCCGTTTATAATGTTTGGATTTTAGTGATGTAATAATAAATCTTCATTGGATATTTGTATTTCGGTTTTTGAACCAGACGGTTGTATTTTACTTCAACAATTTCATGAAGCGGTATCTGTTATTGTCTTTTCTTCTAATCAAGCCTTGTAAATTCTTATGTAAAGGATTTACGGCGCTGTAATATTCCTGAATATATCGGGGGTGTTACAGAATATGGTATCAGAGCTAAGATTATGGATATCTTGGCTGTTGGGTTAAAATAGGGGTCATTTATGTCTTTTGAGGTAACCGGCCGTGAATGACATCACCGCACTGCCTACGTCTTCATGCGAACGGTGGTTGTAAGTTCCTAAACTCTATCTTGTTCTTTACATATTGTGTCTCTTTATACTCGAATATTAGAACGATGTTGCTTCCTGTATATTGAGTATTTATGCTTACAGTATGTTGAGAGGCGGACGTGGACGTGGTCGCGGTCATGGACGCGGACGAAGGAATGCTGAAAGGGAGGCGTCGCCTTCTAATCAGGCTAGTCATAGCTCAAGCGAGCCACAACAATCCATCAATAACGAACCGGAACCTGGTGTACCAGAAATCCTTCGTCAAGTCGTGAACCAGATGACTCAGTTCGCACAGGTCGTGGACCGAATGCAAGTGGCGGCAGGAATTCAGCAGGGATATGGACAACAAAGGATTCCAGAAATGGGAAATCGAGGTGACCGATGGTTACAAGAGGTGTCAAAGATGCAACCACCCAAATTTGACGGCTTTTCCGAGACTCCCACTTGGGACCATTGGTTGAAGGAACTGGAGAAATTTTTTGCTGGAATTAATTGCCCGAATGACCGGAGAGCTCCTATTGCCCAGTACTTTCTGATAGGAGAAGCATCCGAGTGGTGGGAAGCTATCCGACCCGCAGATCATGATGCCGATTGGGCAGAATTTAAAATGATGATGGAAGCTCAGTATTGCCCTCGTCCTGTGAGGGAAGCCAAAATTCGAGAATTTTTCTCTGCTCAGCCATCAGATGAACCCGTATCCCAAACGATTAAGACGTTTAACCAAAGAATTAGCATTTGTTCGACATCTGGTCAGAACAGATGCGGAGATGATGATTCATTTTGAAATGAGAATGAAACCAGAAATCCAGAGGTACATGTCCGGTTTTGAATGTACCACTCTCCGCCAATACCAGGATAAGGCGTTGGCGTATGAAATTAAAGAAGCAGCAATGGAGAAGTTTATGGAGTCGAAGAAACAGAAAGTCTCTGGTACTTTTACAGAGCACAAAAGTAGTGGGCCCCGTAAGGCCCAATCTTCATTTTCTTTCAAGAAACCTCCGCACCCATCTAAGAACGGAAAGAATTACGGAACAATGTCAGTCACGACGGATACAGCTAGGAAGTGCTTTAATTGTGGTCACCCAGGCCACCTTTGGCGCGACTGTTTGCGTACCCCAGTTACATGTTTTGACTGCGGACAGGAAGGGCACCGTGCGACGTTCTGCAAAGACGCCACCAAATACAAAGGAACCCGTTCATCACAGCCAGTTCAAAAGGAAGCTAGTGTCCAACAGACGCATCAAAGTGTTCAGATGCCTCAAAATTTTGGCTGTGGACGAGGCATAGGACAATGGGACCAAAAGGGGGCATCGAGTGCCGGATCTGTTCCCCCATGTCTGTACGAGATGAGAAGGACAGACGATCGTGATGTCATTGCCGCATCGTGCATCGCCCAGATCCTTTCCCAGCCAGTTAGTGTTTTATTCGATACAGGAGCTACGCATTCTTTTATATCTTTGTCTTCTGTAAATCGTTTGAATATTTCCGGTTTTCATACTTGTGAACCTTATGTTGTTGGTTTACCGAGTGGAGAGAGGATTGTCGGAAATTTAGAAACTAGAAATTTCCCTATATCATTTGGAGGCAGAGAGTGGCTCTCAAATCTGATCGTGATAGAAATGCAAGGAGACGACTGATACTGAGACGATTGGCTTAATCGATATGGAGCAATTGTGAACTACCGAAGGAGGAATATCTCGCCGATCGCGATGATGGTTCGAAATATTGTTCGAGGGGTGGAAACCGGAAGCTCAGGAAAATTGATCAAGGCGATGAAAGTCACAAATTGTTGAAACAGGATGTATCGAATCGTGTTATGCAATGAAGAAAGAAGACGAAATTGTGGAACTTTCATCCATTCCTGTTGTGAACGAATTCCCAGATGTATTTCCTGACGAGTTACCTGGACTACCTCCACGAAGGGATGTGGAATTTACCATCGAACTGGAACCCGGAGCTACACCAATTTCCAAGGCGCCGTATCGTATGGCACCTACTGAAATGTACGAACTGAAGAAGCAGCTGTAGGAGTTACTGAACAAGGGCTATATTCAGCCAAGCATTTCACCCTGGGGAGCGCCAGTTCTTTTTGTCTGAAAGAAGGATGGGTCGCTCCGACTGTGTATTGACTATCGAGAGCTGAACAAGATGACGATTAAGAACAAATATCCATTGCCACGGATTGATGATCTGTTTGACCAGCTGCAAGGGGCAACAATATTTTCTAAAATCGATCTGAGATCAGGATACCATCAGCTGAGGATTAAGGAATCAAAATCAGCGTTCAGAACTCGCTACGGACATTATGAGTTTGTAGTGATGCCGTTTGGTCTCACCAACGCACCTGCTGTATTTATGCAATTGATGAACAGAGTGTTCATTGAATTTTTGGACAAATTTGTGGTCGTGTTCATTGATGACATTCTGGCGTATTCTAAGAGCCCGGAAGAACATGCGCAGCATTTGCGGATTGTGTTGGAACTTTTGAGAAACGAACAATTGTACGCCAAACTTTCTAAGTGTGAATTCTGGCTAAAGGAAGTAATGTTCCTCGGCCATGTGGTGTCAGCTAAAGGAGTCCGAGTAGATCCTCAGAAGATCGAAGCAATATTGGATTGGAAGCCTCCAAAGAACGTGAAAGAGGTCCGAAGCTTCTTGGGACTTGCTGGATACTATCGTCGATTCGTGGAAGGGTTTTCTAAAGTCTCCCGCCCACTTACTCGACTCCTGCAGAAAACTCAAAAGTTTGAGTGGAATGAGTCGTGTCAGATTAGTTTTGATGAATTGAAGAAGAGATTGACGACGACACCAATTCTATCACTTCCACAGGGAACTGGAGGATTTATAGTTTTATAGTGATGCTTCGAACCAAGGACTTGGGTGCGTAATGATGCAGAATGATAAGGTAATCGCTTATGCGTCGCGATAGCTGAAACCTTATGAAGTGAATTACCCAACACATGATTTGGAGCTAGCAGCAGTAGTTTTTGCTTTGAAGATCTGGAGGCATTATCTGTACGGGACTCACTGCCAGATCTTTACGGATCATAAAAGTCTCAAGTACATATTCAGTCAGAAAGAGTTGAACATGCGGAAAACAAGATGGTTGGAACTGATTAAGGACTATGACTTGGAGATTTTATATCATCCAGGCAAAGCGAATGTAGTGGCCGATGCACTTAGCCGCAAGCCTGTTTCTATTCAGATGCTGGAGACGCTGACCTCCCAACTTAGCCTTCAACGAGAGATGATTCGTGAAGGAATTGAGGTATGGTTACAAAGAGTCCAAGGACAACTGTGCGTGATGGAGATAACTTCATCGTTAACCGAAGAAATCAAATCTAGACAGGCAGATGATCCTCTGATGATTCGGTTACGTGATGAAGTGATCAAAGGAAAGGCCCCCGGATTCATAATTCATGATGATGGAGTTTTGAGATTTCAGAACCGACTCTGCGTTCCCGATGATGATGTTCTGAAACAGACAATTATGAAGGAAGCTCACAGTTCGCCCTATTCTATCCACCCGGGCACCAGTAAGATGTATAAGGACTTGAAGCAGAATTTCTGGTGGGGCAACATGAAGAAAGATGTAGCGGACTATGTTTCGAAATGCTTGACTTGTCAGCAGGTTAAGATCGAGCATCAACGGCCTGCCGGAATGTTGAAGCCACTCCCGATTCCTGAATGGAAGTGGGAGGACATATCGATGGACTTTATCACTAATATGCCGAAAACCAGGACAGGAATGAACATGATTTGGGTGATAGTTGATCGTTTAACCAACTCAGCTCATTTCCTATGCATTAAGGATACGTGGGGACCAGAGAGGTTGGCACGAGTATTTATTTCGGAGATAGTTCGATTGCATGGTACGCCGAAGACCATTGTTTCTGATCGAGACGGCCGTTTTGTGTCTCACTTTTGGAAAGCAGTTCATAAGGCCTTGGGGACCGAATTGAACTTCAGTACAGCTTACCACCCGCAGACTGACGGACAATCTGAGAGAACTATACAAACGATGGAAGACATGCTGAGGGCCTGTGCCTTAGATTGGTCAAACGATTGGGAAGTTCATCTACCGTTGATTGAATTTACCTACAACAATAGTTGGCACGCTTCCATTAAGATGGCACCGTTTGAGGCATTATACGGAAGGAGATACAGATCGCCCCTATGCTGGGACGATTCATCAGACTTGATCGGAACAGAACCAGAGTTGATCGTGCAGACTCGAGAGAAGATAGCCTTGATTCGTGAAAGGCTGTTGACTGCCCAGAGTCGCCAGAAATCTTACGCAGACGTACACCGTCGCCCATTGGAGTTCAATACTAGAGACCATGTACTTTTGAAGGTTTCTCCTACTCGGGGAATCTTTCGTTTCGGAAGGAAAGGAAAGCTGAGTCCGAGATATATCGGACCATTTGAGATCCTCGAGAGAGTTGGGGAGTTGGCATACAGATTGGCATTGCCGCCGTCATTGTGCCATGTTCATAACGTGTTCCATGTATCCCAGTTACGGAGGTATATACCAGATCCCAGTCATATCATTGACTTCGGCGAGATCGAAGTCGAGCAAGATGGGACATTTGAAGAAAGACCAGTCAAGATACTCGAGAGTCGAGTTAAGCAACTGAGGAACAAACCAATCGTTTTGGTCAAAGTTCAATGGTCACGTCATGGAATGGAAGAAGCCACCTGGGAAACGGAAGCTGATATGAAGTCTAGATATCCCGAGTTATTTTCGTCTTGAGTTTCGGGGCGAAACTCCTTTTTAGTAGGAGAGTATGTAATATCCGGATTTATTACGGTGTATTTCATCTGTATTCAAACCATGTATTATTCGGATTGGTGGTTTTGATTATTGGAGTATGATATTTCGTGTATTGATATCATTGTACATAAGTATAGAAACATGCAAATTGCTCAAACAACCTCGTGATAGCGCACGCTAAGAATGTATCTTAACGCGCGCTATCGGGCTATTATTAGCGCACGCTATGCAGGTAGGAGTTGCGTGCGCTAAGGACTCAATTATTGAGCGAGACAGCTAGCACATGCGCCAGCCGGGACATGGGTCCGGATAAGATTCTCGCGGACGCACCTGACAATCAAGTCAACCATTATTAGCGCACGCTAAGTAATGCTCAGTAGCGTGCGCTAACTTGTTAAAATGCAGAATATTATAAATGGGACAACAGATCGTTTTGGGCTTACATCTTACTCGTTCCTTCTGCATACTTGAGAGGCCAGAGAGCTGAGATATCCTACTACATACTTAGAACACATATTGTTGGTATTTTTATATTGGCTATCACTTGGGAGTAATCATTGAAGAGGAATAGCACCTTGGAGTGGCATACAACCAACCGGAGTTGGATTCTACCTTATGGTTCAGTGATTTTCATCATATTAAGGTATGTTCAATCTATCTCAAGACTTAGAGTTGGATTCTAACGATTCGGATGATCATGTTAACAAGATATGGATTTTCATAGATGAATTATCCAAGTATATCATGTTTGGAATAGTGAGATGAATAAGCCTTAAGTACCTTGATTATAATCATCATGATTCGAATCTTATTACACTGATTATGTAAAGAGAAGCTTCTATCATTGGTAATTCGAATCTAGTAGATGACTTCATAATAATCATGGACTTGACTTTAACAATCATTATTGTTGGATAAATCTAAAGGATTGATCATGGAAAGATTTATCTAGTATAGATGGAACGTTTAAACAACTTCAGCATGATAATATTGATTGATATAAGGTGTTGATATCAACCGTTAAGCTTTTCGAATCGTCATATGAAGAATTGTAGTCGAAATGGAATATGGTTTATATGGTATGCATATCCTTGAATCCGAAGTTGTTGTTATCCGTAAGATCATTCAGAATCGTATATACATGATATTCATGGAGGTAACATGAAGTATCACGGAAGATTTCATTGTTTCGATCATGGCGAGAACAGTTTACTGCTCAGCAGTAAACTGCCATGCACAGATAGCACACGCTATGCTATGAATATTAATGTGCGCTATCGAGCACGAGTTAGCGTGCGCTACGTTTAGTACGTAACGTACGCTAGACCATCAGACGAGTCAGTTGGCTAGTCAGTGAAGTACTGACCATGCATAGTTAGCGTACGCTAGGCTTTGTTGTTTACGTGCGCTATCGAGCAGACTTAACGCACACTACACAGAGTACTTAGCGTGCGCTAAGCAGTTCAGGCAGATTGCATTTTATGAACTTTTGGCCGTGAATCGAATTGTTAAACATTCGTACGACGTGAGATAAATCCTATATCATTTCTTTTGTTAAGGTTTGATCTTGTTGCGTGATTGATCGAGAGGGGCGACCTTCGAGTGTCTCGTTTCCGTGGAAGTATTGTTCTGTCTTCTAATCGAGGCAAGTACTCTAATTAGAATTGTTTATATTATGACAATTATGATATGATTGTATAGTGTAAATATGTTGTGAATATATGTCCACCATGCGTTGATCCGACGGGAATCATCATGGGAATCTATAGCTGTGTGCGCTGGATCGTTGGACAGGTAGTTCCACCATGTGTTGGTCCGACGGGATCATCATGGGAATCTATAGCTGTGTGCGCTGGATCGTTGGAATACCACCAGTATGTTGAAACTTGTTATGATATGATATGTGTTGTAGATATTCTCGTTGGAGAAAATTGTTATGATATAATTGTTGATTATATCACTGTTGTATGATTATTGTACTTGTACTAGCATCGTTGTGCTAACCCCTTCGGGGTGAACATTGTGTTTGTTCAGGATCCAGGAGAACGGGGAAACAACCACTGGAGATGCATGACGACGAGGGTGCAAAGTGATGTTCCGGCCGGGTTTACTGTCTGTTATTTGTTGGTTATTTCAATAAGTACTCGAGTACGTCGTCCGTTTATAATGTTTGGATTTTAGTGATGTAATAATAAATCTTCATTGGATATTTGTATTTCGGTTTTTGAACCAGACGGTTGTATTTTACTTCAACAATTTCATGAAGCGGTATCTGTTATTGTCTTTTCTTCTAATCAAGCCTTGTAAATTCTTATGTAAAGGATTTACGGCGCTGTAATATTCCTGAATATATCGGGGGTGTTACAGAAAAGTTGAGTGAAGAACAAAGAAAGCAGTAAAATGCAGTAAGTGATGTAGGTTATTTGCTCTTGAATTTAATATGTAGAAAGCGTAAAGAGTAGAAGGGAGCAAGAAATGGTCCTTTTATAGTGTGCAGGGAAGATTAAGGTTACAAAACAATGAACGGTCAGATTTAAGGGATGGGAACCGTCCTTGAAAAGAACGAACGCGATGAACTAAGATTTAACTTTTATAACTTATCCATCCATTTTTAAAATGATAACTGGTCCCACTTCTTACAATTCAACTTCCCTCATTACACGAAATGGCGGTTTGAATTAATTAAAATTGCAGCGTTTGAGATAATAGAGTCCAGATGTCATGTTAAGCATTAAATGATAACACGTTTGAATTTTGAAACATGGCACGTGGACTAAAATGATTTTAATACGAATAGAGTAATAATAAAATATTAATTGACATCCCATAGTATATTTACTGTATCCATGAATAATACAGCCTTCCCCCTTAAAAGGTACATACAGGATTCAATTCTTACAGCAATGTTTTTGGATTAATGCTGTATTCATTGGTCGTACTGTATTCCCCCTTAATTAATACACACGTCAGCTGTAGAAGGATTTCATGTCTTCTTAGTCCTACAGTGTTGTGTGATTGTCTGAGTGTATAGTTAATTAACGGTGGATACTGTATTCTTGGGTCTTACAGCATTCCCCCTCAATTGATGAGTAAAAGCATAAAAACTTACAGGGAGTCGGGCTGTAGCATTCCCAATTCTTGTCGAAGCATACAAAATCTGGTGGTGCTGAGAGGTTTGTGTCGGCTAACTGAATGTCTGTATGAATTTCCTCGATCCGAACATCCTTATTCTCAACATGATTCCCGAGAAATGATGTTTCATATCAATATGCTTAGTTCACGAGTGCAATATAGGATTGTGACTTATTACAATTGCACTCCTGCTATCGCACATGATCGGTGTTTCCTTACCAATGATTCCATAATCAGATAACTGTTGTTGCATCCAAAGAATCTGCATACAGCAACTTCCAGCAGCATAGTATTCTGATTCAGCTATTGAAAGTGAGTTTGCCAATTGTTTCTTACTGAACCATGACACAAGTCTAGGTCCAAAAAATTGACAGGTACTGCTTGTACTCTTCATATCTAGCTTGCAGCCTCCGATATCTGAGTTGCTGTATCCAACCAAATCGAATCCACCTACCTTAGGATACCACAGTCCTACATCGACTGTTCATTTAACGTACTTAAGGATTCGTTTAGCTGTTGTGAAGTGTGATTCTTTAGGTGATACTTGATACCGAGCACACACTCCTACAACAAACTGGATATCGGGTCTGCTAGCTGCTAGGTACAGGAGTGAGCTTATAGGCTTCATGTAGAGTGATTGATCAACCGACTTTCCAGCTTCATCAGCACTAATTTGCACGGAAGTGCTCATAGGGGTTGACGAGGATTTGGAGTTATTCATCCCAAACTTGTTGAGTAGCTCCTTATTGTACTTCTCTTGGTTTATAAAGATTCTTGTAGGCAACTGCTTTACCTGCAATCCTAGGGAATAACTAAGTTCCCCCATCATACTCATTTCAAATTTACTTTGCATGAGATGAGAGAACCTTTGACACAAATCAAGGTTAGTGGAACCAAATATAATATCATCTATGTATATTTGAACTATCAACAGGTCGTCACCTTCCTATATCTTAAATAGAGTCTTGTCAACATTACCTTTCTCAAATCCATTATTAGTTAGGTACAGGGACAGGGTTTCATACCACACACTGGGTGCTTGCTTAAGTCCATATAGAGCTTTTCGTAGTCTGTATACTAGGTCTCCGCCTTCTGTGTTGACAAACCCTGGTAGTTGTTCAGCATAGACTTCTTCGGCGAGGTGTTCATTCAAGAAAGCGCTCTTAACGTCCATTTGATATACAATAAAGCTCTTATGGGCGGCAAAAGCTAAAAATATCCTAATGGCTTCTAGTTTGGCTACAGGGGCAAATGTTTCATCGTAGTCTATGCCTTCTTCCTGTCTGTATCCTTGTGCGACTAGATGGGATTTGTTCCTAATAACAAGTTCGTTATCATCTTTTTTTATTTCTAAATACCTATTTAGTTCCAATTACGGATTGATGCTCACATCTGGGTACTAGATACCATACGTTGTTTCTTTCAAAACCATTAAGCTCTTCTTCCATAGAAGTGATCCAGTGAGAATTATTCAGAGCTTCTTTGGTAGAAACAGGTTCGGATTGAGCTAAGAATACAGTGAGTGTGCACATGGCAAGTCTTCTAAGTTCTGCTTGGGATTTCCATGCAGGAAATGGAGATTACTCAAAATCGAGTTCTTCTTGCACACACAGTACAGTTCCTTGTGTACTCTGTATACTCCTAAGGGTAGATACTCTGACATCAATGTCTCCTATGATTAAATCCTGTGGGTGATCTCTTAGCCATCTTCTATCGGGTTCTAGTTCGGCGTACCGTACTGTATCTTGAGGTGTTGTAGTTTCAGCGTCAGCTTGTACAACATCATCTTCAACTACATCTGTTCTTACAGCTGCGGGGTTGATATCTAAGTCTACGATAGGCTCTATTGGAGTTGGGGGGTCATTAATGGAGAATTGTTGGATATTCTGAGTTAGATCTTCTACTCCTGTAGGATCATGGTGAGGTTCATCGAACACTACAAGTACAAATTCCTCGACTGTTATCTTCCTCTTGTTAAAGATCCTGAAAGCTTTGCTAATAGAGGAATATCCTACAAATATCCCTTCATCCGACTTTTCATCGAAGGTTCTAAGTAGGTCTTGCCCATTGTTCAGAACATAACACCTATATCCAAATATGTGAAAGTATAAAACTAATGGAGTTTTGTTGTTCCATACCTCGTATGCTATTTTTTTGTGATACTTGTTGATGATATAACTGTTTTGTCTATAGCACGCTGTATTTGTTGCTTCACCCCAGAAACGATGTGGCAACTTGCTTGCGGCAATCATGGTTCTTGTTGCTTCTTTGAGCGTCATGTTCTTTCGCTTGGCAACACCATTTTGTTGAGGTGTTCGGGTTGTTGAGTATTTGTGTGGTATTCCAATGTCCGAACAGTATTACTCTATAAAGCGGTTAGTGAATTCAGTACCTATGTCGGAACGAATGGACATGATACTCAACCTTTCTCATTTTGAAGCTTTCTCAGGTGCTCGGGCAGCTTTGATGTGGTTTTATTCTTCTTGATCAGGAAGATTGTCGAAGCATACCTGGAATAAACAATAACGATACAATATTTCTTACCTCCCAAACTTACAGGGGATAGGACCGTAGAGATCCATATGTAGCATTTCCAGAACTCTGTGAGTGGACAGGTATGATTTGCTTTTCAGGGTGGTTTTGACTTGTTTGCCTTTCAGACAGGGTCTGCAGATGATGTCTTTTTGGAATGACACATTGAGCAAACCTCTACCCATTCCCTGTCAAGCGAGCTTGTTGATCGTTTTGAAGTTGATGTGCGACATCCTCTTGTGCCATGGCCAGCTTTGATCTACAGTTCCATTGGCAACAAAATATGGAATTTTGGAGCTCGTAGGCATCCAGTCAGCAATATACATATTACCTGATCTGCTTCCTGTTAGCACAACTTCTTTGGTCAGATTGTTCCTGACTATACTGTGATCTATATAGAATTTCACCGAGAACTGTTTGTCACAGAACTGGCTAATACTAAGTAGATTATACTGTAAGCCTTCAACATAAGCTACATCGGTGACTTTGAATTTTCCGACAAGCAGGGTTCCCTTCCCTCTTTTTCTTCCATTGGATTTATCACCGAAGCATACGTTTGGACCGTGACCTTCTACATAATCTAAGAGCTTGCTTCTATCTCCTGTCATGTGCCGAGAACATCCGTTGTCTAAGCACCAGATGTCCTTCTCTTTGATTTCCTGTAAGCACAGAAATTAAGTAGATTTGGGTCCCCTTTGTATATTGGGTCCATAGATGTTAGTGCCTTTAGGTACCCATATTTGCCTGACAGCAATTGGCTTGCTGTAGGTTACTTTTGGTCCGTTCCTGCGATGTCTACGTGGGTCAGGCACGTAGTCGCTGTAACCTTGGTAATTATGATGCATGTAAAAACGTGGGTTATTATTATTGATCCAGTACGAATGCCGTCTTTGAGGTGAAGCCATTTTCTTTGATCTTACAGCTTGCCTCCTGGGTCTCCAGTTGGATTACCAAAGCTGTTGTTGATATTGCGCGGTGACCTATTTTCTTGATGGATAATGGGGCTCCTGTATCTAATATCTAGGCGCACTGTACTGTTGGAAGTACTACTATGAAGGCCTTTGATATTTGGATACAGCCTTCTTTCTGAATGGCTGTTGGCACTTCTGATATGCTCGGGGAGCATGCTGTTGGTTACGCCTTACAGGTCTTTGAGACTAAGTATTCCGCTGTCTGTAATATGATGTAGGTGGAGGAATGGCGGCCTTTGTTGTACGAAGGTCAGCTGTAACCTTGGCGGGAATCGGGGTCTCTTCAGGTACAGGAATGGGTTCCACACCCCTGATGAACACTGTACTAGTTTTCCCTTTATTAGAGAATCTGTGGTATCCTAAGCCACTTTTATCATGCGCATGTTGCCCGGTGCTTAGAATTTCTTCCCTCCTTTTAGACGATTTCTTGAAAGATTTCAAGATGGTCTCAAGTTCTCCTTCTCGTTTCTCGAGAGTTTTTACTTTGCCTTCGAGTAGAGAGAACTTATTTGTCTTGCTCTCATTATGAGACTTGGTCTCATTTAGATCGTGGGCAAGTTGATGATTGCTCTCCATGAGTTTTTTCAATGTGATCTTGCTGTTTTCGCAATCGATGGACATATTTTCGTAATTATTTCTCAACAAGTCATTTTCATCTTTCAGCTCTAAGTTGGAAATTTCGAGCTGTATGTTTCCTCGTTTCAATGTCTCATGTGCCTTTTGAATGTTTTTAAATTCATTCATCATATTTTCGAAAGTATGAGATGCATTTATAGGCATATTGGATGTTGACCTTACCTCATCATCGCTATCTTCATCGTCCTCTATATCTTTGGCCATATTATCTTCGAGCTCATCATCGGGCGAGTCACTGTCAGTGACTGCCTGAAGACATTCCTAGGTCTTGATTGGTGCGGGCGAGGCTTCTGATTCGCCGATCAGGGCCTTGAGCTTGTTTTTCCAAGCACGTCTCCTTTCGTATTTTTCTTGTTGCTTGGCTTCCGACAACTTTTGGACTTTAGGATACGGACACTTATTTGCATAATATCCTGGTTTCCTACAATTATAGCATAGATTTGAATCACCAGATGGAGAAGATTCAGAACTTACCTTATGAAAAGGCTTGGGCCTGTATGCAGTCTTTCCAAACTGTTTGATGAATTTCTTGAATTTGTGCATGAGCAGGGCCATTTCATCTTGTGACAGGATATCATCGTCACTGTCAGCATTCTTATAGGTAGATTTGGATGTGCTGGGCATGCTGCATCTCCTGTTAGATACAACGGCTAGTGCTATAGTCCTAGCAGGTGACTCTTCGGCGTTCTCTCTACTGTCAATATCATACTCGAAAGCTTTTAGGTCATAGAAGAGGTCAAAAGTAGAAATTTCATTGAGATTACATGACACATGCATAGCTGTGGTTTTCATGTCCCATCGGGCAGGGAGTGATCTAAAGATTTTCAAATTTTGCTCCTTTTGGGCATACACTTTACCCAATGCTTCAAGTTCACCGACAATGCCAGTGAATCTGAGGTCAGGTTCCTCAAGAGTTTCAGATGATTTCATTTAAAAAGATTCAAATTGCTGAGTGATTTTTGAAATTTTGTCTTCTTTTTAGAGCTCCCTCACAAATCATCTTGAGTTTATCCTAAATTGCCTTGGCTGACTTATAGCTTTTTACCTTCGATAATGTGCCTTTGTCGAGAGTGACAAATAGCGCATTCTTATCAACGTTGTCGAGGTTAGCATGCTTGCGTTCATCGGTCGTCCATTGCTCACGCTCTTTCTCGAGCATCTCTGCATGAGGTTGTCCCTCTATCCTTGCAGCGGGATTAACATTCATTATCTTGATGGGGCCATCGTAGATGACAAAAATCATCTCCTCGTGCATGGCGGCAAGATGTGCTTCCATCCTAATTCTCCAATCATCAAATTCGTTAATCGAGAACATAGGAACCTTGTTTATCATAGAGGTAAGGTAGACTGTTTTTAAAAGAATGTGTGATTTTAGGATCTAATTCGGTTAAAAATACAACTGGTTCTTTTTCAAATCAATCGCTCTGATACCACTTGTTGGCCACTTAAGTATATAGAATACAACTTGGAAAGTGTTAGTACAACAAGTTGTATGATTTTCGAATTTGAGTGCATACCAGAAGTTGGTTTAAGTGAGTTGTTGTAAATACAGCAACTAGGCTTTCTCCTATTGGCTTGGTGCATACAGGGTTTTGCAATGTATACTTGTAAATAATCATAGTTATGAAAATACTAAAGGCATAAGGTAAATAACACGCAATATAAAGTGGTTCGAGGTAAATCCCTCTACGTCCACTGGTCCTCCACACAGGAGTAAAATGTTTATTAAAATCACTACGTACAACTACGTGACTTTAATCAAACCTATCCTTGTATCGTTCACATAGAGTGATAAAAAGGTTGTAGCTTTCAACTGTTCACACGGATTGGTTGTAGGCTTATTTGACTTGCTTCTTCTCACATAGATTGAAGCTTCGTCCCATTCGTCCCACATAGGTCAGAATATATTTTCCTTAGTCCACACAGGGCTAAGTTTACTCAAAGTAAATGATGGTGAAATCACTAGTTTGAACAGCAGTTTGAACACGATGATCTTAGGCTGATGATGTTCTGTTCACATAGATTGAGTATATTTCTTCTCTCGGGTATTAACATATGCTCGAAGAATTATATTTGTTGTTATAAGCTTTGATTGACGATAATGAATATTCAGTCGTTCGTCTTCTCATTCGTATATATCGTATATATTCGTGAATGTTTCTCAGTCTGAGTTCTTAGTTAGTTGCAATGTCCTATTGCATAGACTATTTATAAATTTGGAATAGATCCGTTATAAATATGTTTGTTGGCTGCTTGGTGAGCAAAGATCCATTCTGATTGGTTGATTGACTTTCAAGATGCTAGATCCAGATTTTGCTCCTTGTCTGAAGATCTTTATCGGTTGGTATTTAAATAGTTTATCTGATCCGTATTTAAATACTTCTTTCAAACGGCATTTTGACTTTAGTGAATAAAGTAGATTCCTTCACGATGGTCTTCAGTCCTGTTGGATAAGTGTTTGTTTTCCTAACACTTTCAGCCTGTATGTTGTATCCAACATGTTACTTCTTTAAGCTGCAGTTGTAGACTCAACGCTATAGGCTATCTCAAATGTTGTATGGAAGAATGTTGTATGGAGTTTCCAGACAGTTTCCATACTTAGCGGTATTTCGAATCCTTCTGGTTTCTTGAGACAACTTGCTATATGTTGGCTAGACTACTTGATGTATGATGGCAATTATCAAAACAAGGTACATGATTGTTTATCCCAACAAGTTTCTTGCTTGGGTTCGCCAATCTGCCCAAATGGATAGGATTATAAGTCGTCGGAACTTCTCATCCGACCATCAGTCTGCAAGCGAGCATGAGCATTAATGTTTAATGCATAATTGGATCATAGTCCATTTACCGACCCCAGTAGTGCCGGGACTTTAGATTGGGTCAAGTAGCATCCACCTGTCACCAGTCAGCTATAGGTGGGGTCCATCTTTCGGTCCAAGACATAGTTAAGCATAGCTGTAGGACTGTATCATTTAGAAAAACATATTACAGTGTATCACTGATTGTTCCGCCGATAAACATAGTGTTTCTCTGTAAGAGTGGGAGAAATAATTGTCAGTTTAGGTTGAGTGCTATTGAGGGTGCAACTATTTTGTAGAATTACTAAGTTGACCTTGGATCAAAATTGTCACCCTGATTTGAATCGTGCTGATGCACGGTCGGTTACTTCTGAGGTTGCCGCCCATTATTTTGCTAAAAGATTGACCGGTGAGGGGGTCACTTTGAGGCCAAAGGAGATGATTGTAGAGATGCATGGGGAGTACGGCATCGACATTCTATACAGTTTTTCTCTCTGAATGAGGAATATAGTAATAGAGAATGCATACGTCGGCTTTGATGAGTCATATCAGAGGCTCCCGTCTTATCTGTATTTGTTGAAGTGGCGTAATCTAGGGACAATTTATGATTTGCAGATGGCTCATGAGGGAGTGCTTTGCCACGTGTTCGTTGCACTTGGATAGAGTATTAGGGCATTTGATACATGCCTTAAACTGATGATTATAGTTAACGGGACCCACCTAAAGGGAAGGAATAAAGGAACTTTATTTGCGGCTGTCACATTTGACGGGAACGAGCAAGTATTTCCTCTTTCAGTTGGTCTCGGTCCGATAGCGAATGACGAGCCATGGACTTATTCTTTGTATAACCTCCACGGATGCTACAATCTTATGGAAGATTTACTGATTGAGAGTGACCAACATAAGAGCATTTAGAATGATGTTCGAGCCGTCTATCCAAATGCATTACACGGGTTGTTCCATCACCATCTTGCAAAAAATCTAACCTCCTATGGTGCTCATGCTATAGGACTCTTTAGAACTGCAGCCTATACGCATCGTGATGAAGTTTTTGAAAACTACTTTTTGAAACTATATATTGAAAGCCCTAATGGGGCTCCCAGGTGCCTTTCTGAAATTGGGCCAGAGATGTGGGCTAGGTCGAAGTGTCCGGTATGATGTTATAACTTCTTGACATCAAATGCCATTGAATGCTTTAATAATCATATGTTCTAGGTGAGGCGTTTACCTGTTTGATCGTTATTTGAGATATTTCGCCTAATTTTAAAGAATTTGTTCGATGAGAAGCTGGGTGAAGCTACATCAAAAGATCATAAGTTGTCAGTGCAGACTTTTGAAAAGATCTTTAACTCTGTGTAAGCCAGTCAGACTCTCACTATTCGAGCTACAACCCCACATGTTTATAAAGTCGAAGAAAACAAAGTTTCTTATGAGGTCGACCTTCAAACCTGGACATTTTATTTTCGGGAGTTTGATTTGGATCAGATTCCATGTTGCCATATTGTTGCCGCTCTAAGGTAATTGTTTTGCTCTAATGTGTACATCATTCAATATTTTTGTCTATGTGTGTGATATAATTGCTTATTGTAACAGGGGCGCTGGTAATGGTTTGTGTGTGTATGATTTCATTAGTCGTTATTTCAAGCAACAAGGCCTCAGAGAGACTTATGAGGAGCATAGTAATCTTATACCACATCCTGATGTGGAATGTCACACCGGAGATCTCATTCATCATTTGCTTACCTCCATATGAGGTACGACAAGCCACCCGACCAAGATGAGTCGTACACGACGCTGTTGATAGTTTGGCTACAGGTAGACGGCCACAGGTATGCGGTAGGTGTAATGGAACCGGTCACAATAGAAAATCTTGCAAAGCATTCATTCCCATAGGTGGTGCGGATTTGAATATCCCTCCATAAGAAACTCAAGAAATAGATGGAGAACAAACGAGGCAACGGTGCCGCAGAAGAAGAAATGTAGCATTTGTCGTAATGATGACCATGACATAAAGGGATGTCCCCACCGTGAAACTTAAATTGCTTATGTTTTTTGATATTTGTGACTATCTAGCAATAGTCAAGTGTTAATATTTTGATCCTCGATGGACTATCTATGTATTGATTCATTATTCTGATTATAAGTTGTGTTCGTGAATTGAAAAAACATGATTTTATTTGAAATTTGATGCTGCCCTTGTAGTGCACATGATGGTAACCCACGATAGCAGTGATCGTCTGCTCCCATCGTGTGAAAATTTGAAATTTGGGAACTACGTGTCACCGTGTCCATAGTGTCACCATGTCACTGTATCCACGTCCGCACACGATCGTATGGGACTAGCCATCGTGTGCATAAGAACATGCACATTTTTCACTAATTTCTAAAATAACTCGCAGATTTACGTGTTGTTACTTATATATTAACAAGTATTTGTTAACAATATTCTAATTTATAAAGTTATAGACTGAATTAAACATAATCTATTGCATATCATGTGTAGTCTATATATTCTCAATATATAAGTTCGTACATGTAAGTTCATCATCTGTATGAAATAGCTCATATACTAATGAATTATAAGAAATAATAAATACGAGTTTGCATAAGATGTTATGACATTTTTAATGTTTGAACAACCAATTTTAGAATCACAAAACATCCATATAGATAACACATTAAATCAAATTAGCCAAAAAAAACCTAAAGTTCATGGGCATACGATGGAGCACACGATCATGTCAACGATGGGACTAGCCATCATGTGCACAAGAACATGCACATTTTTTACTAATTTCTAAAATAACTCGCTAATTTACGTGTTAATACTTATATATTAACAAGTATTTATTAACAATATACTTATTTATGATGTTATAAATGAATTAACATAATCTATTGCATATCAGCTGTCTTTGCACCATCTACTGGTGGGGTACTCTATCGGCGTCGCTTTGACACTTTATGTGTCGGCTCATATGTAATTACTTTCCCAGTAGCCTTCTTCAACCTACCTATAACATTCTTTCTCTGCTACGGCACAGGATCATCCTCTATGTTCTTCTGTGCTATTCGTATATGCTTTATGAACTTAATATCCTATGGAAAGCCAACCTGAGGTAGTAGTACTCATCCTTATCCTCCTCCATATGTGGTAAAGAGGGAAGTACTTTGTGCTGCAAAACAAGTTATTAAAGCTTACCATTATAGTAAAATCACATAACTTTGAAGAAATGAGTAAAGTCAGAAGAAAATACTTTGATAAATTTACGTACCTTTTCATCGAAGAAATGAGTGAAATCGTATAACATCTTCCTTGTAGTCCATATCAAACACCGGGGAACTTGGACAGATTTATCTCAAATTCCACACAATTCTCTGAATGAAGGAATCATCTCGTATGACCATATCTGTAAAGCCCAAACTGGACCATAGAAATGATAGTCCTTATGTTCATGTCCCTCGTCCATGGCCATATTGTCTATGTAGTAAGACAAAACCCCAAATCCGTAAGAACCCCAAGGAAATATATCCCACTGTTCGAAATCCTCAACTAATGCCCATGCCCACATCTCGACCATCAAGTCGTCACGGCATAGGATAACGTAGTAGTATATCAACAAATTGGCTACATTCACATAATCTCTTATTTCTCCACCCAAATATCGATCATTGAAGTTCTTTCACGGAACACTAACCTTGACATTTTTGCCATGGAATATTTTGTGGAAAATACCGTCAGACCAGATGAGACGGATGTCCTGTGGATGAAAGATAGAGTTTCCAAAGTGCAGTCCAGTGATCATGGCAAAATCACATGCCGTAAAATGAATGGTTCTCCTACAAACCTAGAACCACGACTCATGTAGGGGTATTTGATCACCCTCCAACTTACGGGCAATCAAAGGATGTAGGGCAGTATTTTTACTCCCATTTCTCCTTATTTTAATCAAACGCCCAAGGACCTCCTCGGTCAAGCTCTCGATAGCTCGCTAACCAACTGCAAACTTGCAGTCAATTCTTCTTAGTGTCTCAATTATCTCTTTAAATAGCGCCTCCCGTATGTAAACATTGACTTGTTGTGTAACAAAGCACAACGTGGGTCTCTTCCATACGCAACCAATATGCAATATAGACATATAAATCATAAGAACCATGATAGAATGCCTAAGAAAACGAACACAAAATGGCCTTTGCTTGTACACGATGGTCTGCACACGATCGATTCACATCGTGTGAAGACCATCGTGTGTCCCACGACGGCTTACACGATCGGTCCCCATTGTGTGTAGACCATCGTGTGCAAAGGCAGATGCCTTTGGTCTTGTTGCCCACAACGGCTCACACGATCGATGCTCGTCGTGTGTAAACCATCATGCCCATGAGAGACCATCGTGCACACGATGGTGTCATCATCTTCAGAACCATCGTTATACAATGAACAACCGTCATGGGGGAGACCATGTGTGACTAAATTGCACTAATCGGTGGCTCATTGATGAAAGACTCTTCAGATTGGGCGTCATTATCGTGTGATGAACTTCCATTATGTTTGGATTCTCTATCGTAGTCTGAATCGGACATTTTCTCGTGGGCGATAGGTTTTGGTTGGAATCGTCGGGTTTTGCGATAGAGAGAGAGAGAGAGATGTTTTTTTTAGATGAGTGTGATACCACGGGTATTTCATGCTATAAGAAACTATGTATTTCCATTTTTGTGAGGTTAATCTCATTATGCATGTATTTTTTTGTGATTGCTTACAAAACAAATCTTGTCGACATTTATTAACCATTATTGTGATATAATTGTATGATATTGATGATATATCGGTGACGGACCCTGATGTCGTTGAGCAATTACCGGCGTGAATATGACGGTGGCCAACATCTTGTTCCCCGAAGAAATTGCTTGACGAGTCTAAAGGAAGTCACACTGTGTGGTTAAATATGATAAAATGATTGAGTGGATTAATATATATTGCGTACGCTAGAGGTAAGAATTACGTATGCTACAAGCAATGTGTTACATACGTTAGAGTGTATATATTACGTACGTAAGCCATCCTCTGGTCTTCCGACAAGAATCTTCATTTATGCATTATCAAAATAACTTTCGGCGCACTAGAGGACAAATGAGTCAACTGATCATAACGTACGTTAATCTTTAGCCCTTACATATGTTATGTAATGAAAGTTATGTACGTTGTCGCGGCATACGTACATAATGACGGGGGTCATTCTGGGCAGTATCCTTTGAACATACCTTACGTATGTTAACAGATTGAACATAACGTATGTTAAAGGCCTTACGTATGTAGACCTTAAGACATAACATACGTAAACGGAATCCTAATGTTATAAAATAACATCTCCTCTTTGATTTCTCACGACCTAAAGACAATCTCTCTCTCTCTATAAACGTCCTCCAGCTACATTGATTGATTTCCATCCTTTCTAGCTCGTGCATTATCGTAGTAGAGTTTATTGTTCAAGCTTCGAAGAAGATTTTTAAAGGTGTTGTCCCCGTTCTTTGTTGTTCTTCATTGTTCTCGGTTGAGGTTAGTCTAACAAATCTTTGAACCTGTTTCAATATTTCTAGCCATGATGCATCTGATCTCGGGTGCCTTGGGTAGTTTTGAACTCCTGAAGATAATCGAACCGGGAAAACTAACATTAAATCATAATCGTTGAATGTAAACCTATCTTGATATAGCAACTTGTGTATTCTGCCGTCGAAATCAAGTATTGAATTACAAGCTCATGATTACACCTATATAAACGTTAGTGTAATTGGATTAGTCATGTAGTAGATTATGTTGGTAATTCGGTTATTCGTTGATTAAACTCGTTAGAATTGTTGGGATGAACTCAACCATGAAATTTCGAGTTGGGTAAGGATCATACACATAATAATTTCTTTTTCTAGAATCATCTCCGACCATTCTACCCCAGAATTGAGAAAATTCGAACTAAAGTAGTTAGCAAGTTAATAACGTGGATCGTAGTTGAAATTGTATCACATACGTATTATAATGAGTTGATAATCTAGGAATTGAGAATGGTAAATAATTCACATTATTATTAAACATAGAATTTTGGTTCCAACACTATGAATCGAACTAGGTTTAGAACTCAATTGGGAAGGGGTAATTGTCGTTATTCGTCATTATCACTATGAGGAATTAGTCGACGAATATGTAAATAGGTTGATCTCTTGATTGTGGACATTCGAGCTGTTGTGTTACCAAGGAAATTACTCTCTTCGGAGTTAAGGCAATTGATATCTTGCTCAGACTATGATTACCGAAATTGACGGTGTGTCGTTATTTGTGAGTTTATGTTTTCATCTTCCTTAGAAATTTGATATTAATGGTATGATGTGTTGGGGGTAAAACCTGAATGGTACCCGTGCAGAAATGTGTTGAGGGATAAAACCTTAATGGTACCCACGTCCGGAGTATTCCTATGTAGATACTTTCGTGACCCTTGGTTGTGACCTTGGGATTTTATGTGTTGGTATAAAAGAAAATGTTGAGTATTCTGTGAACTATTGCCAAATCGAATTATGATATTGATCCACGGAGTTATCTTATTCTATCGATGAATTTTTTTAACTGTACCATCTGATCTAGGTTGACTGGCATGATTCGTCATGTTAGGAAAATTGGTTGAATATGTGCAGGACATTCCCGAAGGTTCCGGTCAGGCTCAAGCAGTGTTGGGAAGGAGTCTTGTTATTTCATTTCTTTTGAATTAAACTCTTGAAGATTCCAAAATTATGTAATAACCGTATTTGCGAATTTATTTTCCTACAGTATTTCGTTTTCGTATTTGTACCATCGTGAATTACTCTCTTAATAATTATTTAAAGGAGTTTATAAAATCTTTAAAATTAGCCTTGTGGGTCCCACACGGGATTCACGGCACTGTAACGTCCCGATAAATCTTGGGGTGTTACAGAAAATGGTATCAGAGAAAAGCACCCATGTTGAAGGTTTTATCAAAATGTTTATGAAAATCATTGAGGGTTTTCAAAGCCCAACATTCCAAGCGACCTCAACTCCTCGAGGAATGTCAAAGTGAGGAACACGTGTGTTTGCTGAAATCAGGTATGATGTTTGAATTCAGTAGAACTCAAAGAGTAATTGTATTGAACTGACTCTCTAGATTGAACATTAATCACAATGGCACATCGTGGAGCTTGGAGAATCGTGAACGATGCTCAGGGCTCCTCTGTGAACCAAAATGAAGACAGAAACACCGCTGAAACCGTTTCAGCCAGAAACCAGCCACCGTCCAATAATCAAAATGAATAGGAGGTAGAAAACCAGAATAATGGAGGAATGAATCCGGTTTTCATTCAGACTCTCGCCCAGGCCATTGCATTGGGGATTTCTCAAGTTAACCGAGTGGAGCGGGTACGAGTCATTAACGTTGAAGAAAATGCCGGAAAGGACCGATGTTTGGGAGAGATGCTGAAAGCTAGGCCACCATTATTCGACGGTTCGGGAGATAAAAATTTGGACGACTGAATCTCCAAAATAGAGACTGCTTTCGAGGTAATCGGTTGCCCAGGGGACCGAACGGTGCCACTGGGAATCAACTGTAACACCCCCAAGATATTCGAGGTGTATTATAGTGTCGTGGACCCCTACATGGGACCCACCAGGCTAAACAAGAAAAACCCCACTCGACTAACCGTCTCGGTTAGCGAAGAAACATATATTAATAATACGAACATATAATGACACGCCCGGTGTAACCGGCGTAATAAATATCAACCGACAAATATATAAATTTCAACGAATACAAACCACAAACCGAAGGGAAAAGCCTAAGTACTCGCGAGTACATTCTATAAGTTTACAATTTGGAAAACAACCATATTGAAGAGACAACATAAATATGGAGACCCCAATGCACACGTCAACGACCCTGGCCAGCATCCTCGTACTGCCCCAGTGCCCGCTCGTCCGGATGAACATAACCTGAAATTCATGAAATGAATTTCCCCAAGAAGGGTCCCCAACGGGGTTAGCAATTACGCTAGTACAAGTAACCAAATGAACAACTTACATCTTACACATATAGTCAAAGCATGCAATCATGAAAACGTCGGTTGAAACACACATTTCCGGAAATGACATAATTCAAAACACATTTATAAAAATGCACCACGAATAATCGTGGACCCACGCCTCTGTGGACCCCTACCGAGACCCCGTCGGATCTAACCTGTAGTGAGCATACACACACACACACACTCATGCAATACTACTATGTCAAGATTGTAAGTTCATAAGGGTACTTGCCTCGATCAATAGACGATGACATGAACGGAAAGGAAGAATCAAACACGACCACTAGGAACCGGAGAAACCAAACCTAATGATTCGAAGAATACAATCACAACCATGTCCAAACGAATACGGAAATGGAATACACCTGAAAACCCGCCTACGATTCATTTATATTCATACAAGAACAACAACGAGGGCGGACCACAACCAAACCCTCTCGATTACGCAAATACCACGAAATATACCATGAATCAGTAGGGAAACCAAGAATACCAACAAGATTAATCATATTCATCATGAATTAGTCAACAACACAGAATGAATCGAACAATAAAATCAAAAAACCCCAGATTACCCAAAAGTAGGGTTCTAAGAGATTACGTTGGATTAGGATGAAGGATTCAAGTGGAAGTCGATAATCTACAACAAAAACTCGAGGTGGATGATCTCTCCAAGTTTGAAGATGCCAAAATCGCCCAAAAATCGTCCCTTGAGTCGCCCAAATCGTTAGGAAGAAGGAGAAGGGAGAGGAAATGAAATCCTCTCCCAGAAACCCGCTGATATACAGCTAACTGGCCCGCACGCCGCGGCCCAGGTTGAGTGTGCCGTGGCCCGCGGTTGAAATTGGGGAGCAGATTTTTTACTGGGGCCGCGGCCCGTACTTTTGTGTGCCGCGGCACACAGTACAGCCGGCCCAGGCAAAAATCTTGCTAAGGCCGTGCCGCAGCGCACAGTCCCCTGTGCCGCGGCACACCTTGTTCGAGCCCAAAATTGATGAAAACGACCTCCAAACATGATATAATCGATCGATGCATAATCTCAACCATTTAAAGGCCTGAAAGGACTATCACGAACCCTTCTATGGTGACTTTACGTCAAACACGGTCGGTCCAAACAGGACGGTAACATCAAATGATCCGAAAAGATAACAAACGCAATGGGAACCCAAACTTTGGGATATTACAAAACTGCCCAAAACATCCAAAACACACGATAACGAAACAAAAACGAAAGCTCACAATAGGCATAATAACATGAGATAGACCCGTGGCAACGCCGAAATGGCACTTCCGAACAACGGTTACAGGAATCAAACGAAATAGCGATGGAAAGACATTAAACACAAAATTGAGTAAAACAAGTCCGAAACAAACTCGGATGACAAAAGTCCGGTATTAAATATTCTCGAAATATCGATAAGGTTACAAACGATTTTCTTAAAATGAAAAATACACCAAAAATGAAAATACCGGGAAAAGAAAAATGCGGATATTACATTCTACCCCTCTAAAAATAAGTTTCGTCACGAAACTTAAGAAACAAACAACTCGGGGTACATAGCACGCATGCTATCCTCGGTTTCCCAAGTTGTGTCCTAGACACTATGCCTCGACCACTGCACTTTGACCAAAGGGATGGTCTTATGCCTCAGTCGCTTCTCACGGTGCTCCAAAATCTTCAAGTGACGCTCCTCGAAAGTAATATCCTCAGCAATATCGATCTCCCCATAGTCGATGATATGACTAGGATTCGGGACATATTTCCTCAATTGGGAAACATGGAAAACGCTATGAACGTGACTCAAGGCCGGAGGTAACGCCAAACGGTATGCCAACTCACCGGCTCTCTCGAGAATCTCAAAGGGGCCAATAAATCTCGGGCTCAACTTTCCCTTCTTCTCGAAGCGGAAAACCTCCTTCGTCGGCGACACCTTTAGCAAAACGTGGTCCCCCACCTCGAATTCCAAAAGTCGACGACGGACATCAGCATATGACTTATGTCGAATCTAAGCAGTCAACATCCTCTCCCGAATCAATTCCATCTTCCGCCTCGTCTCCAAAGCGATATCCGGTTCGGTCCCGAACAAATCGGATGCCTCATTCCAACAAATCGGTGATCGTCAACGCCGCCCATAAAGCACCTCATGCGGTGCAATTCTAATCAATGCGTGCCAACTATTGTTGTTTATGAATTCGATCAATGGCAAATGCTCCTCCTAGTCACTGCTCCAGTCGAGAGCACAAGCACGCAACATATCCTCGAACGTCTGGATAGTGCGTTCCGACTGTCCATCTGAGTGAGGATGAAAAGAGGTACTCAAACGCAAACGAGTACCCAACGCCTTAGGCACTGCCTGCCAAAATTGCGATACAAAACGGCCATCTCAATCCGAAACAATAAACTTCGGAGTACCGTGAAGCCTCACAATCTGCGCAATAAACATATGAGCCAACTTCTCGAGGCCCCAAGTATCCTTGATGCCCAGAAAATGTGTCGACTTGGTCAGACGATCAACAATCACCCAAACCACATTCATGCCCGACCTCGATCTCAGCAAACTCGTGATGAAGTCCATCAAAATATCTTCCCATTTCCATTCCGGAACGGGAAGCAACTGCAATAACCCATCCGGTCGTTGATGCTCGATTTTGACCTGATGACAAGTCAAACATTTCGCCACAAACCGTGCGACCTCCTCCTTCATATCATTCCACCAAAAGTTCCTCCTCAGGTCCTTGTACATCTTATTCGAACCAGGATGAACGGAGTAAGGCGTAGCATGGGCCACACGCAAAATACCCTGCCTCAATTCCGAGTCGTTCGGCACACATAGCCGACTCTGGAATCTCAATACACCATCTTTATGAATCACAAACCCAGGAGACTTTCCTTTAAGAATATTCTCTCGGATTTGAGAAATCATCGGGTCCTCCAGCTGCTTCAGTTTAATTTCATCGATCAGAGACGACGAAATCTCTAAAGCGCAAAGTTGCCCGATAGCTCCCGGCAACAAATCTCAACATCCAACTCGATCAAAACCCGCTGAAGTTTAGATTGGGACGTAAGGATCTCAAGCGTATGCAACGCGACCAGTTTCCGACTCAAGACGTCGGCCACGACGTTCGCCTTGCCCGGATGATAAAGGATTTCGAGGTCATATTCCTTAATCAACTCTAACCACCTCCTCTGCCTCATATTCAACTCCCGCTGAGCATCATAAAAAGCATGAACTCGAGCCTGTCTAACTGGCCATGGGCAATATTCGGTCTCCATCAGGTCCTTGAATTCCGCCCACGAAGCAACATGATCCTTAGGTCCAACGGCCTCCCACCAATCAGTAGCGTCCCCAGTGAGAAAATACTGGGCAATAGGGACCTTGCGGTCCTCGGGACAGTTGGTGGCAACAAAGACTTTAGATATATCCTTGATCCACCCCGCCCAGCCAATCGGGTCTGAAGCTGCCAAAAACTGGGGAGGATGCATCTTGATGACATCCTGTAGCCAACGATCTGCTCCGCCCCGAGTAGCGTGGGCCGGAGTTGGGTTCTGAACCTCCTGAGCTATTGCATCCATTTGGTTCACCATTTGTTGCATCACCGCTGCTACACCAAGATCAGCGCCATCCTGAGAAGTAGCATGGCTATGACGGTCACTGGTGCTGCCAGCTCCCGAAGAATGCGACGTGGCCGCCCCACCGGCTGCCCCACGTCCCGGGCCGCATCCATGACCACGACCACGACCACGTCCTCTTCCAGCATCCATACTGGTGTTAACAGGTAGCAAAAGCAACTCGATGATAAATAAGAGAGGAAAAACATCCACAGTTCAAGATATGGAAATACGGTACGAGAAAATAAGAAATCGAGTAAGGAAAACTTACGAACACTGGAAGTACCGAGATGCTGGCAGCGGTGTGACGATGTGCAAAACAAAACACAACTAGACCCAAATAACCGACAAGCCTAGGTATCCATGAACCTAGTGCTCTGATACCATTTTTTTTAACACCCCCAAGATATTCGAGGTGTATTATAGTGCCTTGGACCCCTACATGGGTCCCACCAGGCTAAACAAGAAAAACCCCACTCGACTAACCATCTCGGTTAGCGAAGAAACATATATTAACAATACTAACATATAATGACACGCCCGGTGCAACCGGCGTAATAATCATCAACCGACAAATATAGAAATTTCAACGAATACAAACACAAACCGAAGGGAAAAGCCTAAGTACTCGCGAGTACATTCTATAAGTTTACAATTTGGAAAACAACCATATTGAAGAGACAACATAAATAAGGAGACCCCAATGCACACGTCAACGACCCTGGCCAGCATCCTCGTACTGTCCCAGCGCCCGCTCGTCCGGCTGAACATAACCTGAAATTCATGAAACGAATTTCCCCAAGAAGGGTCCCCAACGGGGTTAGCAACTACGCTGGTACAAGTAACCAAATGAACAACAACTTATATCTTACACATATAGTCAAAGCATGCAATCATGAAAACGTCGTTGAAACACACATTTCCGGAAACGCCATAATTCAAAACATATTTATAAAAATGCACCACAATTAACCGCGGACCCACGCCTCTGTGGACCCCGACCGAGACCCCGTCAGATCTAACCCGTAGTGGTTAAAAGCAAGCTCGCGGACCCATGCCTCTGTGGACCCCTACCGAGACCCCAACGGATCTAACCCGTAGTTAGCATACACACACACTCATGCAATACTACTATGTCAAGACCACAACCAAAACCCTCTCGATTACGCAAATACCACGAAATATACCATGAATCCATAGGGAAACCAAGAATACCAAAAAGATTAATCATATTCATAATGAATTAATCAACAACACGGAACGAATTGAACAATAAAATCTAAAATCCCCAAATTACCCAAAAGTAGGGTTCTAAGAGATTACCTTGGATTAAGATGAAGGATTCAAGTAGAAGTCGATAATCTACAACAAAAACTCGAGGTGGATGATCTCTCCAAGTTTGAAGATGCCAAAATCGCCAAAAAATCGCCCCTTGAGTCGCCCAAATCGTGAGGAAGAAGGAGAAGGGAGAGGAAATAAAATCCTCTCCCAGAAACCCGTTGATATACAGTTGACTGACCCGCGCGTCGTGGCCCAGGTTTAGTGTGCCGCGGCCCGCGGCTGAAATTGGGGAGCAGATTTTTTACTGGGGACACGGCCCATAATGTTGTGTGCCGCGGCACACAGTACAGCCGGCCCAGGCAAAAATCTTGCTAAGGCCGTGCCGCGGCACACCCTGTTCGAGCACGAAATTGATGAAAAACGACCTCCAAACATGATATAATCGATCGACGCATAATCCCAACCATTTAAAGGCCTGAAAGGACTATCACAAACCCTCCTATGGTGACTTTACGTCAAACACGGTCGGTCCAAACACGACGGTAACATCAAATGATCCGAAAAGAGAACAAACGCAATGGGAACCCAAACTTTGGGATATTACAAAACAGCCCAAAACATCCGAAATACACGATACATGATCGAAACAACAACGAAAGCTCACAACAGGCATAATAATATGAGACAGACCTATGGCAAAACGGCAGTTCCGAACAACGGTTACGGGAATCGAACGAAATAGCGACGGAAAGACATTAAAACAGAATCGAGTAAAACAAGTTCGAAACAAACTCGGATGACAAAACGTCCGGTATTAAATATTCTCAAAATATCGATACGGTTACAAACGAGTTGCTAAAAACAAAAAGTACACCAAAAATGAAAATACTGGGGAAAAAAATGCGGATATTACATCAACCAGCTCCACGACACTGTTGCCCGATGGTGGAGGACCTATAAGCTGGAGGACAGGGTAGTCGGGTGGGCCGAGTTTTCCAAATTTTTGAGAGATGAGTACTACCCTAGGTCAGCTCAGACTACTCGCGCACGAAATTTATTCATTGCGGGACCATAGAATTTACCGGTGCCAGAAATCCTTCGAGCCTATAAAACCAAACTAAGCTATGTCTCGCAGATGGTTCCATCTGAAGATCAACGGATATGTCACCTTTCACAAAGGTTGCCGGAAGACTCCCAACGTTACGCAGGTGGATTTCACTGCACAACTCTGAGGGCATATGAGGATGTAATCATAGCATATGCCGTTACTGTTGTTAGTTCTGACACGAGACATAATCAGAAGAAGCAAAAGACGTCTAACCAGTCTGGGAGCACCAGTAGAATGAGCTTGGGAATTGGTTTCTCCTCTAAATCAGTGGTTTCCTACCAACAGAAGGGCACATCCGACCGGCCTCTCCGCCGGAACTATTTCAACTGCGGCATAGTTGGACATACCATGAGCCAGTGTCATAAGGTGGCTACCAAATGTTTTTCATGCGGGAAGAGTGGGCATATGTCTCGCTACTGTTCGCGATCCAATTCTGCACCAAAGCTAGCTTCTCAAAGTCCGCAAGGTTCTGTACAATCATCCAGGGCACCCGCCGTTTCCAACTCCCGAGCTCCGCCCTATCAAACTCCACCCCCATCACTGTTAGGCGTATTTTTATGCGCTTATTTATCATTATTTTATGTCCATATTGAGCCTAATTCAGCATAAATGAGCTTTTAATGCACTATTCTTATATGTTTTGCAGGAAATCGGAGTTCGAAAGCCAAAACGATGAAAAACGGGCAAAAACAGCAGTATTTGGTCATGAGCCGCGGCACAAACCAAGTGAGCCGTGGCACACGAAGACAACCAGCGAGCGCTGAGCACACTGTACTGTGAGCCGCGGCCCAAGAGGAAAAGAGGCGCCCAGGCATGGGGCGCTGAATGTGTGAGCCGCGGACCACCGGGCGGTTTTGCTGAATACTCCGCGTTTCTGGGCCGTTTTGGAGCCTGTTCTCGACCTAATCACACGGACGCGTTTTGGAGGCTTAGGACTGGTATAAATAAGCATGGAAGGGCTGAAGAGGGGAGATCCGGAGGTGGATCGATAGCTAGGGCGAAGAACACAAGGAGGAGATTTGTGGGCGACGACAAGACCACGGATTCCCTACTGTTTTTCTTAGTTTTTCCGCATCTTAGTTTCTATATCTATTCGAGTAGGATTTTGATTGTAGCCGATTACATGACGGTTTGATTTATTTATTATTATTTTACTTCATTCGTTATTCGATTGAATTGGATTTTTCTCATTGTTCTTAATGCTTTTTAATTGTCTGGCCAACAGTTGAATTGTTGTGAATGTCTTTATGGATTCGGGAGATGAAATTTAGGCATAGTTCTTGTGAGACGAATCATAATTTTCGTGAGATAGGAATATACTCATGGGGATTGTGAAGCCTATTTATCGTGGGAATTCTTGAACTGTTTTAGCTACTAATTATCTAATTCGAATAGGGATATGTCGAGTTAATAATTCGTAGTATTTTCTATCGACCTTGGGAAAGGCTTTAGAATAATTTAGGAATCCCCGGCTTACAATCAATTGAATAAAAGTGAATTGAATTGAATAAAAATCATTCCTGATTGTTTGAGGTGAAAATCATAATCCTACACCATTATCATTATTATTAGTATTACTATTATTAATTTCTATTTATTTTTCTGCTATTATATTAGAAATAATTCCGTATCATTATTCTTCAAATAAAATTGTGAGTTGACTATATTTTGGTACTTAGTGAAATCAGTCCTCGTGGGAACGATAACTCAGTCATCACTTTATTACTTGTTGACACCGTGCACTTGCGGCATAGTGTGAGGGATTTCCTCACAACAAGTTTTTGGCGCCGTTGCCGGGGACTGATTTTTCGCTAATATCAATAACAAGCGACTCTAATTTTAATTTGAAGTTTTTTTCTTTAGTCTCTATATTTATAATTTCTTCATTATGTTTTCTTTTGAGTATCGTGGCCCTTGGCATTTCATAAATTTCGATGTTCTTAATAATTTTCCAAATAGGGTCAGTCAGCCCCCTCCCCAAAACAAAAGACCATGCTTGAACAATGTGTAGACGTTCTCAAAAATCCTTATAGTACCCTTTTTGAACGAGAATGTGCAAGTCGTGGTCTTGAGATTCACTATGGTTATTTTCCAGCTCATTTATTTAGTAGTGAAGTTGAGGGGGAGGTTGAGAAGAAAGATATGCTAAGTTTTAGGGTCGATCCCCCAGCACCCAATAATTACATAAAGTGTGATGAGCCTGTAGAAGAAGTTACCATTGATGATGTTTCCAAAGAAATTTCATTAAATTGTCATCAAAGTTCGACTAATAAGGTGAACACTTTTGTGCCAAAAATTTTATTAACGGTGTCGCGCATAATCTTTCCTAAATCCATAATGGGAGAGATTGACCCTATTACTTTTGATTTTGTTGAGGATGATACCATGAGTTCTAATGAGGTTGTTCATGATATGTTTTTATTATCTACCAATTCGAACTCTGCTTATTTTTTCATGCCTTATCATTATTATATTCTTCCATTATTTTTTGGTTGTCCGCATAATTATTCTTACTCATTATTTGTGGCAACCGGGCATGAACCAAAGCCTCCCTTATGGAATAAGAGGCTTATAGATTGCAAGAGGGGGCATTTGGCAATCTCCCTAGAAAGAAGCCACGTTAAATTCTTTTTGCCACGTCGTGCTCAAGACGTAAAATAGAGCGCTTGATGGGAGGTAACCCATCATTTTTACTTGCTTTATAGTTAGTTATTTTTATTTGATTTTTTTTAGTTATTAATTTTTTTCTTTGTTTCGTTATTTCGTTTGGATTCGTATTCTTGTTGGCCCTTATCTCTCTAATATTTTAACCCCAAATGAGTTATTATTCTTCATATTCTAGTCTTTCTTGATTTAATGTCTATTGTTATTTCAAGACTAGAGACTAAGTTTGTGGGTCCCTCGTGATGTTGAGCATTATTTGAAGTATGGATTGACAGTCGATTCCACTCAGACATGTGCTGGCTTTCAAGAAGACATTTGGAATAAGTTTCACTTTTTCTTATCTCTTTTATTTTCAAATGAGTTTTATTATTAATGATGTTATGTGTAGTGGAATAAATTGAAGCATGCGATAATTTTCTTAATTTTTCTTGGGTATAAATTGCGATTGCTTTATTGTCCTTGCATGCTGTTGATGGTTTTGTTCAAAAACGTGAATTTTTCGTGAATTTTTCGTGCTTCTTTTTGTGTAAAACTGATGTTACGATACTGATTTCTCGGGGAAGAAACGGTTGAGTTTTAGTTGAGTTGTAGTCAGTGATATTTGTTTCTGTTGAGTATTCATCTAGGTCCGAAAATTTTTGTTTTTGTAGAAATCTTAGCGGATAAGAGAGGAGACATACGTGTTTTCAAATCGCCGCCTATACGTTTGGTTACATTTTTCGGTTAGCTAGTCGTCCAGTAACAGTAATCTTGTGGGCACTTAAATTGAGTTTAGAGTCGGACAGTTTTTCCCAAAAGTTGAGATATTAATTGTTCTATGATGGGAAGTTTAGTAACCGGGGGTATTCACGTGACCCGTTGTTTACTCTCGCGTAAAACGACAACCCTGATTAGACTAGTTGTTTAGAAATATCGCATTACCGATGATGTGAAGCCTAGTAACCGGGGGTATTCACGTGACCCGTTGTTTACTCTCGCGTAAAACAGCAACCTTGACATGCGGGAATTGCTATTCGAGTTTTTTTTCCACTGTAGAGGGGGGCTTAGTAACTAGAAGCATCCATGTGCCCCATGAGTGTATTTTACGTCAAACGGTTCCCCAATACATGAGAATGGAAATCCACCCTAGGATCATCCCGATGAAATATCCCGAGAGCCGAAACCTAGTGGTTAACTCGAATCATATTATTAATCATACATAAGGGAATGTTGTCCTAGGAGTAATTTTGATAATGAAACTCTTGAATTTTGCCACTAGACTGTGGGACTGGGCGAGTTGTCTTGTTCAATCTAACCCTTCATATTGACGGTTGGTTAAATTCACGCTTGTTAATCTTTGAGCTTGATTTTCTTCATGAACGATTGATTAGGACTGAAATTGGTTACTTAGTGGAATCAGTGTCCTGGATGTGACTCGCTATTACGATACTTGTACTTATTCTTTGAGATTTTCAGGGTAGTATTGATTAAGTTGAGCACTATGGACTTGCATGATTATTCATGATACATTTGGTTTAAAATTGATAACTTTTGCTTGAGGACAAGCAAAGGCTCAAGTTTGGGGGTATTTGTTAGGCGTATTTTTATGCGCTTATTTATCATTATTTTATGTCCATCTTAAGCCTAATTCAGCATAAATGAGATTTTAATGCACTATTCTTATATGTTTTGCAGGAAATCGGAGTTCGAAATCCAAAACGATGAAAAACGGGCGAAAACAGCAGTTTTTGGTCATGAGCCGCGGCACAAACCAAGTGAGCCGCGGCACACGAAGACAACCAGCGAGCGCTGAGCACACTGTACTGTGAGCCGCGGCACAGCCTAAGTGAGCCGCGGCCCAGGAGGAAACGAGGCGCCCAGGCATGGGGCGCTGAACGTGTGAGCTGCGGCACAGATTAAGTGAGTCGCGGCCCACCGGGCGGTTTTGCTGAATACTCCGCGTTTATGGGCCGTTTTGGAGCCTGTTCTCGACCTAATCACACGGACACATTTCGGAGGCTTAGGACTGATATAAATAAGCATGGAAGGGCTGAAGAGGGTAGATCCGGAGGTGGATCGATAGCTAGGGAGAAGAACACAAGGAGGAGATTTGTGGGCGACGACAAGACCACGGATTCCCTACGTTTTTTCTTAGTTTTTCCACATCTTAGTTTCTAGATCTATTCGAGTGGGATTTTTATTGTAGCCGATTACATGACGGTTTGATTTATTTATTATTATTTCACTTCATTCGTTATTCTATTGAATTGGATTTTTCTCATTGTTCTTAATGCTTTTTAATTGTCTGGCCAACAGTTGAATTGTTGTGAATGTCTTTATGGATTCGGGAGATGAAATTTAGGCATAGTTCTTGTGAGACGAATCATAATTTTCGTGAGATAAAAATATACTCATGGGGATTGTGAAGCCTATTTATCGTGGGAATTCTTGAACTGTTTTAGCTATTAATTATCTAATTCGAATAGGGATATATCGAGTTAATAATTCGTAGTATTTTCTATCGACCTTGGGAAAGGCTTTAGAATAATTTAGGAATCCCTGGCTTACAATCAATTGAATAAAAGTGAATTGAATTGAATAAAAATCACTCCTGATTGTTTGAGGTGAAAATCATAATCCTACACCATTATCATTATTATTAGTATTACTATTATTAATTTCTATTTATTTTTCTGCTATTAGATTAGAAATAATTCCGTATAATTGTTCTTTAAATAAAATTGTGAGTCAACTATATTTTGGTACTTAGTGAAATCAGTCCTCGTGGGAACGATAACTCACTCATCACTTTATTACTTGTTGGCACCGTGCACTTGCGGCATAGTGTGAGGGATTTCCTCACAACAATCACACGGTGCCGGAAGAGGGCGTGGGCGCGGAGAAGCCACTGCACCTCCTCTGGGACACTACCATCCCGCATGTTCTAATTGAGGGCTACTGATGACCAACCCGCACCTGCTGTCTTAGGTACACTTCTTGTTAATTCCCAGCCTGTTTATGTAATGTTTGATACTGGAGCGACACACTCGCTTATATCTATGGAATGTGTTTAACGTTTGAACCTTTCCTATGTACCTTGTGAATCTTTTACTGTTAAACTACCCAAGGGTAGCAGAGTTAGAGCTAATCTAGAATTCCGAGACTTTCTGATCCATATCGATGATCGGGGTTGGACGACAAATCTAATGGTTTTCCCACTTCAGAACGAGGATATCATTTTGGGTATGGAATGGATGACCATGCACAAGACGATTTTAGACACCTACCACCTGACCATTTCCATTATGGCTTGTGACGGTGCCAATCATAAAATCAGGAGTCGAGAACACTTCAGTACAAAAGGGTCTCTCAGCCTCCTTGCATCGGAAGTATCTTGTGACGCTCGAGAAATGTATTACTGGTTTTATGTTCTCCGGGAGGACACATCACAACTATCGGTTGTTAACATTCTTGTGGTGAGTGAATTTCCAGACATTTTTCCCAATGAATTACCAGGGTTGCCGCAACGACGGGAGGTCGATCTCTCGATTGAACTTGAGCCGGGAACAACATCTATCTCCAAAACACCATATAGGATGGCACCAGCTGAAATGAAGGAATTAAAAATACAACTCGAAGAATTGTTAAATAAGGATTGATCCGTTCGAGTACTTCGCTGTGGGGTGCACCGGTCCTCTTTGTGAAGAAAAAGGACAACTCCCTACGCTTGTGTATCGAATACCGAGAACTACAAAAAGTCACTACAAAAGAATTATTATCCACTTCTAAGGATTGATGATCTACTGGATGAAATACAGGGAGCGGTTGTAATACCCGTACTTTTTATCGATTGCTTGATCGTGTGGTTTAGACCTTTCAGAAGTATCCTGGGTCACGGATATAGCACACGCTAGGACTAGGCTAGCGCACGCTAATTTTACTTTAGTAGGGCACGCTAAGCTTTGGTCCTTGTTTGGAGAATGGCAGACAATAGATATTTCTGCTCTCTGGACTAGAAATTAGTGCACGCTAGGAGTTCGCTAGCGCATGCTATTCGTGTTCAGTAGCGTGCGCTAACACCGTTCGTAGCACACGCTAACGAGTGGGGTCAGCAGGGGCAGTGAGGTTTTCAGACTCTTGGGACTATCAGGTAACGTATGCTAAGCAGCGGCTAGTGCACGCTATGAGTGTTACGTAGCACACGCTAACGAGGCTGGCAGTAGCCACTGGACTATCGGGTGATCCGCTAGCACACGCTAATATTGATGTGTAGCGTGCGCTAGACTAGGCGCAGTATATATGGGACAGCCAACCCTTGTACGCCTCATTTTTCTCTTTTCTCACTCATTCGATGGGAGCAGCGGGTTTTGAGCAATTCGGAGCATTTGGAGGTGATCCTTCTTTAGATATCATCATCTTTGGTTGGATAACAAAGCTTGTACAACATCTAATCCTTTTCCATCTTCCAAATCAAGGTAAAATTCCTTAGAACCCTAGTTTTTGGGAATTTTGGGGATTTTCTTAGATTTGTCCGATTTATCCATTTTGGAGCTTGAGATACTTGAGAATATGATGTACCTACCCCGTATACGTGTTTCCCCTATGATTATATGGATTGTCTTATACCTTATTTGGACTTGTGAGTGTTTGGGTGATTTCCAAACCTTTAGATGTTTATCCTTGTAGATTCGTGAATCGAAGGCGGGTTTCGGGAGCTTCTTCGTGTGATTTGTGTATGGATTGTTGATAATCGTGTTCCTTACAATCATTTAGGTGCCGGAAGTGCATTCTTGGACCTACCGGACTATACTCTTTCCTTCCGAATTCTCGATGTCTCAAAGGCAAGTATATGTTTATGATTGTACGTTCTCGACTTTGAAAGTAAGATATATGATTGGTGTGATTGTTTATTGTGACACCCCAAACTAGGCGGATATTACAGTGCCGTAGATCCCCAACTGGGACCCACCAGGCAAATGAAAATGAATGAATTACACAAGATAAATGTAGTACCGAACTACATTACAACAATAATTACTCCGATGAGGAGTTTAGTTACAACACACCAGGACAATACCGAATACTAGTGTATTTTATATGAAGATAAAATACACAACACTGAATGAAACGGAGTATTCAAATGAAAGTCTGCAGCGGAAAATAAAGGACAATAACATGAATAACTAAAAGATCGGGGCCCCCTACTAGTATCACTAGGACTCCTCGACATCAACATGCTATTCCCGTGCGTTTGCCTTGCCATGACCTGAAAAAAACAAGATCCCCAAACGGGGTCAGTTACAAAGAACAACAATCCTCAAGAGTTGAAAATACACAATCATGATTATATCTGAAGTTATGAAACATCCTGTCGAAACATACGCAATAAAACATGCTATATGAATCAACTAACAGTACGGCTCAAAGGGGTGACGCCACACTACGCCCGGGATGGAAATGTGTCCGTGCACAAGCCACCAACGAGTATCGATCAAATACACGTGTGGTCTTGTACCTAATCAGTCTCACGAGACAATATGACTCGTGTGCACAGTCCAATGTGAGGCCACCAACCAACACACGACTATAATGTGCCCGACATGAAAATCCTACACATACCAACCGGCACGCCAATATGACCCGGAATGCCACGATATAACAAAAGTGACATCGAAAATGAATAATGACTCACCGAGGTGGAATGGTAACGAAATAAATGACTGCTCAATGAAAAGATTGGAACCGCTGCTCTTATGATCAAACGATTAATTGATAACAACAAGTTTTGATACGGTTAATATAATGATGAATGAATTATGATTATGAATGAACAACAACAAAAGGGATGAATATCCTTTTAACCGAGTAAGAATTAACTTACTCAATACGGTGACAATTATCCTTCCACGAACAACGTCCTAATTGAGATATCGGTCGCTCGAACAACCTTAAATAATACAATTACCAATAATCCGATCAATATACGAATCAAACACGAATATAACGAACTCAAAACGTCGTTACGACTAAACCAAGTCCATAGAGGCATTAAATCAAACACGTTGTATCCAAACTCCGATTGTTTACAATCAAACCTCAATATACCAATATCAAAATCCCCAAGAAGTGTTTCAAACCAACAAAACATCTCCAATACGATCAATAATCCGTTATGAATATCCAAAAACGTGATTACAACAACAATTAGTCGAAAATCCCCAATTCCAACTCGATTTTCAAGGTGTTCTCGAATAATTCCTCAATAATCCAATGAATCCTTATACAAACTCATAATCATATACATATCCCTTCATATAACATGATTATAACGTCCAAAACATCATATCTCAACACAAAATCGAAGTCCAAAGTGTTGAAGGAATTACCTCTTGAAGATCCAAGTGTTTTAATCCGAAGAACACGCGTTAAATTGATTATCCGGGCTTCACGATCGAAAGGAGATGAATAAAATCAAACACCCAAATGATTTGTGAAGGAAAAACCCTCCCTCAAGCTTACTCTCTCGGTTGAAGGTGAAGAACAGGGAGAGAAATGGTGAAATCTTTGAAAAAATGAATTTAAGGGAGTTGATCGTCGCCGACACGGCCCGTGCCGATCGGCACGGCCGTGTCGCTGATTGGCCGACACCTGGCCGACAGGACTCGACCGTGTCCTCGCTGACACGGTCGCGCGCGAGGGCCTTCCGACAGATGACTGTCCGACCGACTTCGGCATGACTCGACCGCGCTGCACGACACGGCCGGCGTGCCGGGCGACGATCCCGGCTTATCCGGAAGGGTTCGACTCGGCCGTGCTGCACGACACGGTCGGGTCCCGAGGCGAACACTTCGGCATTTTCCGGAGGAGTACGGCACGGGCCGTGTCGGACGACACGGCCGAAGTTCGCTCGGCGGTGATCGCCAATACCGAAAAATGAGCGGTTGAGCTAAAACGACCATAACTCTCTCGTCCGACTCGATTGACTCACCGCTTGAACCATTGGAAAGCTAACTCGATTCTCTATAATATTGCAAGATTTAGAATTTTTGGAATTACCAAAAATTAATGGTGATCTAACAAAGTCGAACTCATATGAGGAAAGTTGAAACAATGAACAATAACGATACACAACTCAAGTTTTTCCGAGCGGTGAACACGGTGAAAGAACATGATTGATGAATGATTATAATTGAGTGAAAATACACCGAGTGACAATTACAGGTCGATAATTCTTGAATGATAATGATGAATTACAACCGGGTATTACATACACCCCCCCTTAAAAGAGTTTCGTCCCCGAAACTAAGGGTCAAACAACTCGGGATAACTCTCCCGCATATTCTTCTCGGTTTCCCAAGTGGCCTCTTCGACTCCGTGTCTAGACCACTGAATCTTGACCAAAGGAATCGTCTTATCCCTCAACTGTTTGATTCGCCGCTCCAACACTCGTACAGGACGCTCCTCGTACGAATGCTCATCCGCGATCTCGATTTCTTCGAACTGAAGTATGTGACTCGGGTCGGCAACAAACTTCCGCAACTGAGAGACATGAAACACATTATGAATTTGGCTCAAAGCCGGAGGTAAAGCCAATCGATAAGCTAACACGCCTACTCGATCCAAAATTTCAAACGGTCCAATGAATCTTGGGCTCAACTTCCCCCGTTTTCCGAAACGGAAAAATACTTCGACTTGGGGATACCTTGACCAAAACATGGTCACCCGTCTCGAACTCTAGTGGTCGACGACGATTATCCGCATACGATTTCTGTCGACTCTGAGCTGTCAACATACGACTCTTGATCATAGCTACCTTCTCTCGGACGGCTATAAGCATATCGGGCTCGGTGCCGATTGATTCTGACAAGTCATCCTAACACAAAGGAGATCGACAAAGACGACCGTACAAGGCCTCGTAAGGTGCCATCTTAATGGAGGCATGCCAACTATTATTATACGTGAACTCGATCAGTGGTAGTTGTGCTTCCCAATCGTCCTTCCAATCGAGGACGCATGCCCTCAACATGTCCTCTAATGTCTGAATAGTTCTCTCTGATTGTCCGTCGGACTGAGGATGAAAGGCAGTACTGAGATTAACCTGAGTTCCCATAGCATGATCAACTGATTTCCAAAAATGGGATACTAATCGTCCGTCACGATCGGAAACGATACTTTTAGGAGTACCGTGCAGTCTCACTATCTCTTTGATGAATAGCTGGGCAAGTCTCTCGGGACCCCAAGTATCCTTAATCTCAAGAAAATGAGTTGATTTAGTTAAGCGGTCCACAATCACCCAGATTGTATTCATGCCACGACGACTCGTCGGCAAACTCGTGATGAAATCCATAGAAATGTCTTCCCACTTCCACTCTGGAATAGGGAGAGGTTTCAGCATACCCGCCGGTCGCTGATGTTCAATCTTGACTTGTTGGCAAGTTAAGCATCTCGAAACAAATTCCGCGACTTCTCGCTTCATATTACTCCACCAGTAATTTTGTTTCAAGTCCTTGTACATCTTGCTGGACCCCGGATGAACAGAATAAGGGGTAGCATGAGCTTCTCTCAAAATAGAGTTTTTTAACTCGTCATTCGCCGGTACGCACAACCGGTTCTTAAACTTCAAAAGTCCATCCTTGTGGACCACGAATCCAGGGGCTTTCCCCTGAGCCACATCTTCACGGATGCGCAACAATGAAGGGTCTGAACTCTGATTCTCTCTGATTACCTCCTCAAGTGACGATGAAATCTCTAACATACAAAGATGTCCCTGAACTCGCCGGACCTCGATCTCGGGTCTAAGGAATTCCTGCCAAGCTCCTTCGAATCGTTAAACGAGCAAGCATCCGCTCCCGAACGGACTTACGACTCAAGGCGTCGGCGACAACGTCGCCTTGCCTGTGTGGTAAAGGATCTCGATATCAAAATCTTTGATTAGTTCCAACCACCGCCTCTGTCGCATATTTAACTCTTTGTGAGTAAATATATCCTTCAACTCTTGTGATTGGTGAATAACTGAAAGGTGACGCCATAAAGGTAACGACGCCAAATCCCCAACGCGAAAACCACGGTTGCTAGCTCCAGGTCGTGGGTTGGATAATTGACCAACTAATCCGAGGAAACTTCGGATTTACTTAATATCTTTCGGAGGTTGCCAATCTCGGATAGCATCCGTCTTCTGAGGGTCGACACGAACTCTGTCAGATGAAATTACATGCCCCAGAAAATCACTTCGGACCTCCAGAACTCACATTTGGAAAACTTTCCATAAAGTTGCTCTCGTCTCAACACGTCGAGAACCTGATGAAGATGAACCTCATGTTCCTCCTGGCTACGAGAATAAATCAAAATGTCGTCAATGAAGACAACAACAAACTGATCCAAAAAGTCGATGAAGACCCTATTCCTTAACTCCATGAATACCGCAGGTGCAATAGTTAGCCCGAACGACATAACTACGAACTCATAATGACCATAGCGTGTACAAAACGCTGTCCTCGCGATATCCGACTCTCAAATCCGCAACTGGTGATATCCAGATCTTAAGTCGATCTTGGAAAATACTGAAGCTCCCTGAAGTTGATCTAAAAGATCATCAATACGAGGTAAATGATACTACTCTTGATCATCACCCTGTTCAACTCCTAGTAATTAATACACACACGAGACGAGCCATCCTTCTCCTTGACAGATCACACTGGTGCTCCTCACGGGGACGCAATCGGTCGGAGATAACCTTTCTCGAACTACTCCTCAAGTTGAATCTTCAACTCCTGCATTCTGGTCGGGGCCATCTGATACGGTGCCTTCGATAAATGGGACGTACCGGCTCCCACTCATTCCTGAATTCCCCTACTCTATGTGAAGGTAACTAGATAACTCGCCTGGAAATACATCGTCAATCGATGACAATGATACCACGAATGATTGAACATTTCGATTGCCCTAGAATGGTCAATCGATAAAAAGAGATACCAATAATGATTGAACAACTCGATTGCCTTAGAAAGGCCAATCGATGAAGATGATACAAGGAATGTTTGAATAACTCGATTGCCTTTGAAAGGCCAATCGATGAAAATGATACAATGAATGATTGAATGATTCGATTGTCTTAGAAAGGCCAATCGATGGAAATGATGCAATGAATGATTGAATAACTCGATTGCCCTAGAAAGGCCAATCGATGAGAATGATACAATGAATGATTAAATAACTCGATTGCCCTAGAAAGGCCAATCGATGAGAATGATATAATGAATGATTGAATAACTCGATTGCCCTAGAAAGGCCAATCGATGAGAATGATACAATGAATGATTGAATAACTCGATTGCCCTAGAAAGGCCAATCGATGAGAATGATACAATGAATGATTGAATAGTTCGATTGCGGAATTTCTCTGCTTCCGCCATAATAAAATTTCTACTGGAACAACGGGGATTACTTCCCTGAAGCACACATTCGACAACCAACGACGGAAAGATAGCGACCAAACGCTAACAAACACTGAGGATAGTATCAAGACGGTTAAGCCAACTAATACCAAAAATTACATCGTCCTAAGATAAGTTCACCACGATTAGATCCATCAACCAATCGCGGTCATTAAGCTTAATTCGGTATGATTCCGAAAATTCTTCCATCGTCAGGTAGACCGATGGTATGAGGTCCACAAGCAATAGGACTATCCCGAAATAAGTCTATTCAAGCATGATTCGAAAATGAATGAATGCGTGTACGTAATCAAAAGGTACACACAAGTTGAAATAAAATTACGAGTATATCCAAATCATTCGCCACCGGATCGTCGATCCTCCTCATCATATGAATCGGGACTTGCCGGTCCCGAACCGACGCTCCGTCGATAAATACGAGCTCCAACTCTATTTGCTTCCATTGTCTTAAACGACGATGACAAAGCGATCGATTCAAACGCTGGTTGCTTCGGGGCCTGAGATGCCGCCGGAGCCGACTTGGAGTCCTTTCGGCAAAAACGGGCCTTATGCCCAAAATTCCTACAATTATAGCACGTGATAGATGGTTTCAGACACTCAGTGCTGAAATGACCCGGCGTTCCACAATTGAAACAGGTGATGGCCGAACTGGCCGCTCGGGAATGAGATCCCGCACGATTATGCGCCGTAGAAGGTCGCTCATAAACGATAGGGCTCACACGAGGCTTCTTGAAGGTTGACTGACCGCCTTTAGGTTTATTACGCTTCGTTGATTTCTTGCTGAAAGATGAAAGTTGTTGTTCAGCACTTTCCTTAGCAGCCGTCTCATACGGGAGAGTTCTCTCGATTAATCCGGTCAGAGTGGCGCAATGATGATTGAGCAACTGCACATTGGTAATCATGGCCTGCATAAAAGTGAGTGGATCAACCCGAACATCTTCTGATCGAGCCGAGTCCTGGGCACGATTTCCCGGCAGCGAGTGATTATTTCTCGGGTTTCGGTCCGCACCGCGGCCTCTCCCCGTGCATCTCGACACTCTCTCCATCTCGAAGTAGGAAGGTCGCATAATGATTATATTTCCCGCATGATTAGCACGTTATGATTATGTCATGAGATGATGAAAATGAGTATACATGCTCTAACTTAGTGATTATATGAATGATTTACTGAAGTTACATGATTATCTGATGAAATTCTTGAAATGATTATCTTGAATAACTTAAAAAGATTGATAATATGATCATCCAGATTGACAACTGAGTAATGAAATGAATTGAGTAATTAATGAGTTAACATGATAGTCCTGATTATTAACTGAGTAATGAAATGAATTAAGTGATTGATGAGTTAACATGATCATCCTAATCACAATGAATGATGATGTTTGAGGATTGTAAATTGATGAATGATGAATGAATGACTATTGCCAGAAATTATACCATGGCGTTAGAAATCTTACGCTTCTTTCCCCGATTGGATCGGCATTTGCACAGGTCACACGTGACGCGAAAGTCCAATGATACTAGTCTGATGACGATGATTTCAAATGATACATGACTCGGAAGGTAGTATTCAAAACCACGCTCCGATACCAACTCTGTAACACCCCAAACTAGGCGGATATTACAGTGCCGTAGATCCCCAACTGGGACCCACCAGGCAAATGAAAATGAATGAATTACACTAGATAAATGTAGTACCGAACTACATTACAACAATAATTACTCCGATGAGGAGTTTAGTTACAACACACCAGGACAATACCGAATACTAGTGTATTTTATATGAAGATAAAATACACAACACTGAATGAAACGGAGTATTCAAATGAAAGTCTGCAGCGGAAAATAAAGGACAATAACATGAATAACTGAAAGATCGGGGGCCCCTACTAGTATCACTAGGACTCCTCGACATCAACATGCTATTCCCGTGCGTTTGCCTTGCCATGACCTGAAAAAAACAAGATCCCCAAACGGGGTCAGTTACAAAGAACAACAATCCTCAAGAGTTGAAAATACACAATCATGATTATATCTAAAGTTATGAAACATCCTGTCGAAACATACGCAATCAAACATGCTATATGAATCAACTAACAGTACGGCTCAAAGGGGTGGCGCCACACTACGCCCGAAATGTGTCCGTGCACAAGCCACCAACGAGTATCGATCAAATACACGTGTGGTCTTGTACCTAATCAGTCTCACGAGACAATATGACTCGTGTGCACAGTCCAATGTGAGGCCACCAACCAACACACGACTATAATGTGCCCGACATGAAAATCCTACACATACCAACCGGCACGCCAGTATGACCCGGAATGCCACGATATAACAAAAGTGACATCGAAAATGAATAATGACTCACCGAGGTGGAATGGTAACGAAATAAATGACTGCTCAATGAAAAGATTGGAACCGTCGTTCCTTATGACTGAAACGATTAATTGATAACAACAAGTTTTGATACGGTTAATATAATGATGAATGAATTATGATTATGAATGAACAACAACAAAAGGGATGAATATCCTTTTAACCGAGTAAGAATTAACTTACTCAATACCGGTGACAATTATCCTTCCACGAACAACGTCCTAATTGAGATATCGGTCGCTCGAACAACCTTAAATAATACAATTACCAATAATCCGATCAATATACGAATCAAACACGAATATAACGAACTCAAAACGTCGTTACGACTAAACCAAGTCCATAGAGGCATTAAATCAAACACGTTGTATCCAAACTCCGATTGTTTACAATCAAACCTCAATATACCAATATCAAAATCCCCAAGAAGTGTTTCAAACCAACAAAACATCTCCAATACGATCAATAATCCGTTATGAATATCCAAAAACGTGATTACAACAACAATTAGTCGAAAATCCCCAATTCCAACTCGATTTTCAAGGTGTTCTCGAATAATTCCTCAATAATCCAATGAATCCTTATACAAACTCATAATCATATACATATCCCTTCATATAACATGATTATAACGTCCAAAACATCATATCTCAACACAAAATCGAAGTCCAAAGTGTTGAAGGAATTACCTCTTGAAGATCCAAGTGTTTTAATCCGAAGAACACGCGTTAAATTGATTATCCGGCTTCACGATCGAAAGGAGATGAATAAAATCAAACACCCAAATGATTTGTGAAGGAAAACCCTCCCTCAAGCTTACTCTCTCGGTTGAAGGTGAAGAAAAGGGAGAGAAATGGTGAAATCTTTGAAAAAAATGAATTTAAGGGAGTTGATCGTCACGGACACGGCCGTGCCGATCGGCACGGCCGTGTCGCACGCTTGGCCGACACCGGCCGACAGGTGGACTCGACCGTGTCCCGCTTGACACGGTCGCGCGCAGAGGGCCTTCCGACGATGACCCGTCCGACAGCCGACTTCGGCATGACTCGACCGCGCTGCACGACACGGCCGGGCGTGCCGGGCGATTTATCCCGGCTTATCCGGAAGGGTTCGACTCGGCCGTGCTGGACGACACGGTCGGGTCCTGAGGCAGACACTTCGGCATTTTCCGGACGAGTACGGCACGGGCCGTGTCGGACGACACGGCCGAGTTCGTTCGGCAGTGATCGGCCAATACTGAAAAATGAGCGGTTGAGCTAAAACGACCATAACTCTCTCGTACGGACTCCGATTGACTCACCGTTTGAACCATTGGAAAGCTAACTCGATGCCTTATAATATTGCAAAGATTTAGAATTTTTGGAATTACCAAAAATTAATGGTGATCTAACAAAGTCGAACTCATATGAGGAAAGTTGAAACAATGAACAATAACGATACACAACTCGAAGTTTTTCCGAACGGTGAACACGGTGAAAGAACATGATTGATGAATGATTATAATTGAGTGAAAATACACTGAGTGACAATTACAGACTGATAATTACTGAATGATAATGACTGAATTACAACTAGGTATTACATTTATATCCACTCAGTGATGGACCGACGGCTTCTCTGAGGGTTTCGTATCCTCTGGTGCGATTCCACGGATAGTTGGGTTGACCACTCTGGGACGGACCGACGGGTCCTCTGAGGGTTCCGTAGCCTCTGGTGCGGTTCCACGGTTGATCATGTATGTATTGATGTGATGATATGAGATTTAGTTATTCCGTAATACTAGTCTTGAAATGATGAATTGACGGTTACTGTAACTTTATTGTCGAGAAGTATTGTGTTTCATATTCGATATACTTGTACTAGCTATTCGACGGCTAACCCCTTATGGGGGAAATACTTTTTATGTATTTCAGGTTCCAAGAGAGCAGACAGGCAGGTATCGGGTCGGGATGAAGATGATGGGCAAGCATGATACTGTGTCTTGTCTCAGGTTACATGTTGTGTTTCCTCCATTCAGTGTTGTTGTACTGGAATGGCTTTTGAATACTCGAGTATTGTTTTCATTTTCCTTCATGTTCCGGCCTATGTTGCCGAGGTATTGATTTGTGACGTGTTGTATTTGGATACATTGGTTATGGTTTGAATACCATTTGTATTGTCTTTCATTTCATTATATTTGGACCCTCCCGGTCAAATGTTATAATTTCGCGTATGTATAGCCTTATGGGTCCCACGGTCAGGCTCACGGTGCTGTAATATACCCTGAATAACTTGGGGGTGTTACAGAATATGGTATCAGAGCTTAGGTCTATGGATACCTAGGCTGTCGGTCTTTTAGGTCGATTGAGTTATCGTTTGTCTACAGTATCACTACTTTGCCATCATCACAGTGCGACCGGTACTTGTAAGTCCTCTTACTCTTCTTGTATTTTCTTAATCGCTTCGCGTTTAGTTTGGTATTCTTGGGAATCAGCCACTTCGAGAATGTGCGATTTGGATTATACTTATGTACGTGCGTGTCCTTCAGAATGTTTGCTGACAGGAGACAGAGTCGTGGCCGTGGTCACGGACGTGAACTCTTGCTTGAGATTTTGTCAAATTGCTAATTGGGCTATTGGTGTGTATCGATATTGTGTTGAGACTTTGTATGGGAGTCGCATGCTAGTATCACTGGAGATCATCGGATTCACGCACCTGTAAGTATATTGTCTTAGTTTTTCGCTTGTGGCGACCAACGATTACTTTTGTGGTGAGTTTGGAAATCTCGGGTTAGACTGTGGTTTGTGGCAGGATTGCAAGTTTCGAGGACGAAACTTATTTTAAAGTGGATGGTATGTAATATCCGGATTTTCAGTATAAATTTTTCGCGTTATTCTAACTGAGATATACTGGGTAGCTTGGTGTCTATACAGTATGGATATGATAATTTGATGACTGAAACAGTTGTATTTGTACAATTGACGTGATTGGTTGACAGTTATAATTGAGGATATCATGTATCAGGTTGTTTTAATTTTGATATCGGGTATATCATATGAGAATGTTATTGGATCAAGTATATGTATCGGCATGTCATATATTCATGTCCAGTATGTCGAGACAACGGACTGGAACAGTTGAAATTGTCTAAGTATTTCCTGATCAGCGCACGCTATTGTGCAAGCTTAGCGCACGCTAAAGGCTTGGACTAGCGCGCGCAAGGCCATGTCAAAACTAATCCGAATGATCGGCAAGGTTGTCGACAGCTTCCGGTTTTCATGTGTTAATGACGTTTAGCGCACGCTACGGTTGGATAATAGCACACGTTAATGAGACTCTTACTGTAGCAAGTCAACACTATGTCATGTACGCTATGGTGGGAATTTTACGCACGTAACACATGGCGCGAAATGTGTAACACCCCCAAAACCATCCGGGATATTACAGCGCCGTGGGCCCCGCGCCGGAACCCACCAGGCTAAAAACCGTTTACAAAACCAATTCAAAAACGTTCAAAAAGCCAAAGAGGCTGATGACGGTAATATTTTGCAAATACTCAAATATTTTCAAAAACAAAGTTCTCAAATACCGTCATAAAATACCATTTGAAAATACAAGGCGAAGTGACAATTCTCGACAGTTCAAAATGTACGTTAAGCTACCACTTAAACGTACCGATAAAATAATTTGGGAAAAAGAGTTTGACGAAAATAACCCAAGTTCGTAAAATGCCAAAAAGGCCATTTGAAAATACACACGAGTTGGTAAAGATACCGAAAAGCCATTTTGAAATATACACACGCAGCGGATACAAACACAGTTCAAAATACACATTTGCAGCGGAAAAGAATAACCAGAAAAGAAATACTTGATACTCCAAAACATGCCACCGCCAGTATCACATCGGGAAGCTCATCCCTTCACGACCGCTACTAGCTCGATCTCCGAGTACCTAAAAATAAAGCCCACGACGGGGTCAGCCACAATACTCAATAATGATATTGATCACATCATCATAAATAATTACATACCAATGTAGTAATACTGTAAGAATATTACCAACGTAATCTTACCATTATAACCTTACCAATTCATGGCAATCCAAACCAAATCGATCCTTACCATAATTCACAATTCGCATTTTCGAATGACGAAAAGAAATCAACAATTATCTGTACTGTATTTCAACAAAAATACCGATAATCCTCAAAACATCATCATAACTCATAAGTGTGGAAATAATCCAACCTGTGCCAAATCCTGTCCGTCGGATCGCACAATCAAATCTCAATTTGGGTAAAACCAAATATACACGATACATCTGTAAGTCAAATTTCCACAGAACAATGATAACAAGTACTGCAACATCGACGTACAGTCCAAATACTCATACGATCATCACAATGATCAAAACAGTAGGTCAACCGAGAATATTATCGACATGGTGACTCCAATACGATCAATAAATGATCAACGATAACTGAGAATACCCTCAACAAGGTAGACTCCAAATGATCAACAATAATGGATCTCAAAGAAATAACTTTGACTGTCGAACATACCCCTCGGGCGTATGAACAACCAGTCGCAAACCGTCGAACACATCCAATACTATGGACTATGAAACGACAAAAATATACGGCTCAAAGATGGACATCACAGTACGCCCGATCCGAAAATGTGTCCGTGCACAAGCCACCCCGGGTATCGATCAAATACACGTGTGGTCTTGTACCTAATTAGCCTCACGAAACTACGTCTCGTGTGCACGGTTCAATGCGGAATAATATCAACACATAACCATAGTGTGCCCAGCTAAAAATCCTACACAATAACCAATCGGCACGCAGATATGACTCCAGATTTTCACGATGCAACATGACAACGAAACTCAAAGAAACACATATCCAATAAGGATCAAAAGACTCACCGAAGTGAACAACAACAGTCTGACAATGAAAAGTCGACACGACTAATCAATATCCAAAACATCAATCCTGGGATCATCATCCCCAAATGAATGACCAACACGATATACGATCTCAATACAACAGTCCTGGGAACAACATCCCTCAACGAATAACCGATACGAAACTCATTACACAAAACCTCAACATATACAAAAACTCAACATACTAATTATCCACATGACTGAACAAATACTTAGATTACCTCAAAGCCGAGGACCATGTCCATCAACATCCCCCAATGAGATGATCAACACAACCATTAATACCAACAATAGTCCTGGGATCAACATCCCTCAACGAACAACCAGTATGAATCTCAATATACGAAGCCTCAACATACAACATATACAACAACTCAACATAATAATTATCTCATAACTGAGCAATACATAAATTACCTCAAAGCCGAAGACAACATCCTTTCCACGAACAACATCCCTGAATGAATACACAATTATACGAATAATCTCAAATAAGATACCATCCATTCAATACCAATAACCTTTATCCCGATACTTATGTCATCACGATTACTATCCTCGATATCCGATATTCTATATCCTTGACCAAAGATAACTCACGTCTTCCCTGAACACAATTAAATCATACCCCTTATGATTTATTACAACCAGAGTACGATATACAACTCAGTATCCGACAACTTACATTTCTAACAACATTGCTATACGAATTATAAATGAAATGAAAACGAAACCATTCATCAAATATTATAAACTGAACAAGTAGAAACTTGCCTCGATACCGATACCACGAAGTCGTTACCAATATCCATTGTCTTTGTCTATGAGCTCCTCAGCCCCGACCAAAAGCAATCTACGAACTCTTTAGCCTCAACCGCAACACAACGGTCATAATCCACGATCAAAACATATCAACCTATTGCAATAACCGATTAACACACATTCGATAAAAATCAATAACCGACATACTCAACAAACAAACTCAACGGTTCAACGAAACCTCGATCATCTACATAATACCAAATAATCCAACTCAACAAATACGAGCCCATATCCACGATACAAGCCGTAACTCGATGATCACAAATAACAATCAATAACCGATCAACAATGGTTCTACAATATCCCGATTAAACACATATCCAAACAACCCGAACCAATCAAACACGAATTCAAAACCACAATACGATTCCAAAATCCGAAGATCATATCAATAATCAATTTAAACCAACAAGGGTCTAACAATACCGATTCCAAATTCAATCTTAAATACGGATACAAGTTTCCTCCTTGTAAATTCATAATATAAACCAATTACCGATTATCATCATCAATCCGGACGATCCGATTAATTCAACATCATAGATAACCATATTCCAAGAGTTTCAAATAACTCAAACATTCGATTTGAACACATGTTCAATATGTATGAATTTCCAAACTCAACGGTGAATAATTATCTCATCAAACCCTTAATCATATTCGTATTCTTATACGATATTGTACCAAAATACATAACTTAATTATAGATATGAATATTCCATATTCATACCCAAAACACCAACACATTCATCAAATCAATGATCAATTCATCTTGATATTAAGGATTTCATAACATATCCAATTCGGACTTTAATTCTAAATTAGAATCAACAAGACTCCTTCTTGTTATACTATTAAATTCGTAAGAAACAATTTACCAATTATTATCATGAAGAATCACAATCCAATTATCCGAAATCTTCCAACAATCATGACATGTATAACTCACGAGTTCTTCAAGAACACGAATTATCCGAATTCGCGTTCATAATCCATAAAACAACATAATCCGATGTTTTCTAACATCTAAACAATCCTTAATCATAATTCAAGGTGTATATCATCATGTTCTTCAACATACGATCTTCCTAACATCAAAAATCGCAACAATACTACCAATAACATCAAGAACTCTAGGATTCCATAATCATAACCAACATAATCAAGATACAAACCATCATATCATCATCTTCCTTCAACATATAATTCATATATCCTCAAGAATCGTAATAACAAGATCATAATCATCTTCATACGAATCATTTATCAATAACAACATCAAAAATCCGAAATGAAAAGGAGGATTATCCAACATACCTCTTAGAAGATGAAATACACAAGAAATCACTTCAAGAATCATCACTAACTCCATATCCAAGCTCCAAATCCAAGCCCTGAAGCTCAAAATCGAATTAGGAGAGCCAAAATATCCCTCTCTCAATGTTTAGAGATGAAAAATGAAGAGAAATGCTGAAGTGAAATGAAATGACGGCCATTCCTTATATAAACTCCCCGCTCGTTACGTACGTAACATTCCCAAGTTAACGTACGTAACACCTCTTACGTACGCTATCTTGTCCTGGTTAGTGTACGTAATGCCATCCCAGACCCTACTGCCTCAAAACGTGAACTTCCTTACGTATGTAACCCATGCCATATAACGTACGTAATATACCAGTTGACTTGCTACAGTACAATGGTCGTGTTACGTACGTAACACATCCTGTATAACGTACGTAACACGTACGTTGACTCACCTGTCAACATCCTCCGCCGAAAGTTTCCGACACCAGGTCCCACCTGCCGACCATGACTCGATCCTGTCCGATGCCTTCGTTACGTACGTAATACCTTAGCCTTAACGTACGTAACCGTGCCAATCTTACGTACGTTAGCTTACCTTGTTAATGTACGTAACAATTCCATAGCCAATTTCAGCAATTCCTGTCCAATGTCACGGCATACCAAACACGAGCATACGGCAAAATATCAATACATATACTCAATCCAAAAATATTCTCATATGATATACCTGATATCCGAATCAGTTCAACCTGATACAACAAATCCTCAATATAATTGTCAATCAAAACGTCAATTACACAAGTATAACTGTCTCGGTCCTCAATTTATTTTATCCATACTGTATAGATACCAAACTATACAGTATACCTCAGATAAAAAAATAACGCGAAAAAATTATACTGAAAATCTGGGTATTACATACTACCCCCCTTAAAATAAGTTTCTTCCTCGAAACTTGCGATCTGTCACCAACAACAGATAAATCCAAGACTTCCAACTCATCACAAAAATAATCAAGCGTCGCCACAAGCGAATAACCAAACTAATATACTTACAGGTGTGTGAAGCAGATGATCTCCCGTGATACTAGCACACGACTCCCATACGAAGTCTCAACACAACCAACACACACCAATATCACAAATAGCAATTTGAAAAGAACCTCAAAAAATTTGGAAACTCCAAATATCGATTTGACTCAAAAGTCAGAAAAGCTCATTTTCAAAAATCACGCTACTACCATACCGGTAGAGCTACATAACACACACGCCTGGGTTTCACAAAACCCAAGCTCCGATACCATCTTCTGTAACACCCCCAAAACCATCCGGGATATTACAGCGTCGTGGGCCCCCCGCGCCGGAACCCACCAGGCTAAAAACCGTTTACAAAACCAATTCAAAAACGTTCAAAAAGCCAAAGAGGCCGATGACGGTAATATTTTGAAAATACTCAAATATTTTCAAAAACAAAGTTCTCAAATACCGTCATAAAATACCATTTGAAAATACAAGGCGAAGTGCCAATTCTCGACAGTTCAAAATGTACGTTAAGCTACCACTTAAACGTACCGATAAAATAATTTGGGAAAAAGAGTTTGACGAAAATAACCCAAGTTCGTAAAATGCCAAAAAGGCCATTTGAAAATACACACGAGTTGGTAAAGATACCGAAAATCCATTTTGAAATATACACACGCAGCGGATAAAAACACAGTTCAAAATACACATTTGCAGCGGAAAAGAATAACCAGAAAAGAAATACTCGATACTCCAAAACATGCCACCGCCAGTATCACATTGGGAAGCTCATCCCTTCACGACCGCTACTAGCTCGATCTCCGAGTACCTAAAAATAAAGCCCACGACGGGGTCATCCACAATACTCAACAATGATATCGATCACATCGTCATAAATAATTACATACCAATGTAGTAATACTGTAAGAATATTACCAACATAATCTTACCATTATAACCTTACCAATTCATGGCAATCCAAACCAAATCGATCCTTACCATAATTCACAATTCGCATTTTCAAATGACGAAAAGAAATCAACAATTATCTGTACTGTATTTCAACAAAAATACCGATAATCCTCAAAACATCATCATAACTCATAAGTGTGGAAATATTCCAACCTGTGCCAAATCCTGTCCGTTGGATCGCACAATCAAATCTCAATTTGGGTAAAACCAAATATACACGATACATCTGTAAGTCAAATTTCCACAGAACAATGATAACAAGTACTGCAACATCGACGTACAGTCCAAATACTCATACGATCATCACAATGATCAAAACAATAGGTCAACCGAGAATATTATCGACATGGTGACTCCAATACGATCAATAAATGATCAACGATAACTGAGAATACCCTCAACAAGGTAGACTCCAAATGATCAACAATAATGGATCTCAAAGAAATAACTTTGACTGTCGAACATACCCCTCGGGCGTATGAACAACCAGTCGCAAACCGTCGAACACATCCAATACTATGGACTATGAAACGACAAAAATATACGGCTCAAAGATGGACATCACAGTACGCCCGATCCGAAAATGTGTCCGTGCACAAGCCACCCCGGGTATCGATCAAATACATGTGTGGTCTTGTACCTAATTAGCCTCACGAAACTACGTCTCGTGTGCACGGTTCAATGCGGAATAATATCAACACATAACCATAGTGTGCCCAGGTAAAAATCCTACACAATAACCAATCGGCACGCAGATATGACTCCAGATTGTCACGATGCAACATGACAACGAAACTCAAAGAAACACATATCCAATAAGGATCAAAAGACTCACCGAAGTGAACAACAACAGACTGGCAATGAAAAGTCGACACGACTAATCAATATCCAAAACATCAATCCTGGGATCATCATCCCCAAATGAATGACCAACACGATATACGATCTCAATACAACAGTCCTAGGAACAACATCCCTCAACGAATAACTGATACGAAACTCATTACACAAAACCTCAACATATACAACAACTCAACATACTAATTATCCACATGACTGAACAAATACTTAGATTACCTCAAAGCCGAGGACCATGTCCATCAACATCCCCCAATGAGACGATCAACACAACCATTAATACCAACAATAGTCCTGGGATCAACATCCCTCAACGAACAACCAGTATGAATCTCAATATACGAAGCCTCAACATACAACATATACAACAACTCAACATAATAATTATCTCATAACTGAGCAATACATAAATTACCTCAAAGCCGAAGACAACATCCTTTCCACGAACAACATCCCTGAATGATACACAATTATACGAATAATCTCAAATAAGATACCATCCATTCAATACCAATAACCTTTATCCCGATACTTATGTCATCACGATTACTATCCTCGATATCCGATATTCTATATCCTTGACCAAAGATAACTCACGTCTTCCCTGAACATAATTAAATCATACCCCTTACGATTTATTACAACCAGAGTACGATATACAACTCAGTATCCGACAACTTACATTTCTAACAACATTGCTATACGAATTATAAATGAAATGAAAACGAAACCATTCATCAAATATTATAAACTGAACAAGTAAAAACTTGCCTCGATATCGATACCACGAAGTCGTTACCAATATCTATTGTCTTTGTCTATGAGCTCCTCAGCCCCGACCAAAAGCAATCTACGAACTCTTTAGCCTCAACCGCAACACAACGGTCATAGTCCACGATCAAAACATACCAACCTATTGCAATAACCGATTAACACACATTCGATAAAAATCAATAACCGACATACTCAACCAACAAACCCAACGGTTCAACGAAACCTCGATCATATACATAATACCAAATAATCCAACTCAACAAATACGAACCCATATCCACGATACAAGCCGTAACTCGATGATCACAAATAACAATCAATAACCGATCAACAACGATTCTACAATATCCCGATTAAACACATATCCAAACAACCCGAACCAATCAAACACGAATTCAAAACCACAATACGATTCCAAAATCCGAAGATCATATCAGTAATCAATTTAAACCAACAAGGGTCTAACAATACCGATTCCAAATTCAATCTTAAATACGGATACAAGTTTCCTCCTTGTAAATTCATAATATAAACCAATTACCGATTATCATCATCAATCCGGACGATCCGATTAATTCAACATCATAGATAACCATATTCCAAGAGTTTCAAATAACTCAAACATTCGATTTGAACACATGTTCAATATGTATGAATTTCCAAACTCAACGGTGAATAATAATCTCATCAAACCCTTAATCATATTCGTATTCCTATACGAATATTGTACCAAAATACATAACTTAATTATAGATAAGAATATTCCATATTCATACCCAAAACACCAACACATTCCTCAAATCAATGATCAATTCATCTTGATATTAAGGATTTCATAACATATCCGATTCCGACTTTAATTCTAAATTAGAATCAACAAGACTCCTTCTTGTTATACTATTAAATTCGTAAGAAACAATTTACCAATTATTATCATGAAGAATCACAATCCAATTATCCGAAATCTTCCCAACAATCATGACATGTATAACTCACGAGTTCTTCAAGAACACGAATTATCCGAATTCGCGTTCATAATCCATAAAACAACATAATCTGATGTTTTCTAACATCTAAACAATCCTTAATCATAATTCAAGGTGTATATCATCATGTTCTTCAACATACGATCTTCCTAACATCAAAAATCGCAACAATACTACCAATAACATCAAGAACTCTAGGATTCCATAATCATAACCAACATAATCAAGATACAAACCATCATATCATCATCTTCCTTCAACATATAATTCATATATCCTCAAGAATCGTAATAACAAGATCATAATCATCTTCATACGAATCATTTATCAATAACAACATCAAAAATCCGAAATGAAAAGGAGGATTATCCAACATACCTCTTAGAAGATGAAATACACAAGAAATCACTTCAAGAATCATCAATAACTCCATATCCAAGCTCCAAATCCAAGCCCTCAAGCTCAAAATCGAATTAGGAGAGCCAAAATATCCCTCTCTCAATGTTTAGAGATGAAAAATGAAGAGAAATGCCAAAATATCCCTCTCTCAATGTTTAGAGATGAAAAATGAAGAGAAATGCTGAAGTGAAATGAAATGACGGCCATTCCTTATATAAACTCCCCGCTCGTTACGTACGTAACATTCCCAAGTTAACGTACGTAACACCTCTTACGTATGATATCTTGTCCTGGTTAGCGTACGTAATGCCATCCCAGACCCTACTGCCTCAAAACGTGAACTTCCTTACGTACGTAACCCATGCCATATAACGTACGTAATATACCAGTTGACTTGCTACAGTACAATGGTCGTGTTACGTACGTAACACGTCCTGTATAAAGTACGTAACACGTACGTTGACTCACCTGTCAACATCCTCCGCCGAAAGTTGCCGACACCAGGTCCCACCTGCCGACCATGACTCGATCCTGTCCGATGTCTGCATTACGTACGTAATACCTTAGCCTTAACGTTCGTAACCGTGCCAATCTTACGTACGTTAGCTTACCTTATTAACGTACGTAACAATTCCATAGCCAATTTCAGCAATTCCTGTCCAATGTCACGGCATACCAAACACGAGCATACGGCAAAAAAATCAATACATATACTCAATACAAAAATATTCTCATATGATATACCTGATATCCAAATCAGTTCAACCTGATACAACAAATCCTCAATATAACTGTCAATCAAAACGTCAATTACACAAGTATAAATGTCTCGGTCCTCAATTTATTTTATCTATACTGTATAGATACCAAACTATACATTATACCTCAGATAAAATAACGCGAAAAAATTATACTGAAAATCTGGATATTACAAAATGAGACAGTAGCTTCTGGACCTCGATAGCGCACGCTAACAAAGTCAGTTAGCGAAAGCTATGGTAAGTAACGCGCATTATTTTATGAGAGTAACGCACGCTAGTAATGTGAAGTATATATATGTGTGCAGTTGAGTAATGTTTTTCATTTTGGCCATTTCTTCTTTTCCACTGATAGAGAGAGTTCTTGGAGGAAATTTAAGGTTCCAAACACGGATGTAATCATGGAGTTGATCGTTTTAACAATACTATGCTTGGAATTGATTGGAAATGGATTCAACCTTGAGAATCAACCTATTTCTTCGAAGAGGTAATTAATATTCACTATGGATTTCATTTTGGATTGAATATTGTCGTTCTTAAGTTGATGATTATCATATAAACGAGTGGATCAGTATGATTATGAGATGGATTACCGAATTACGATGATGTTGTTGTTGATATATGTATATTGATATGATTCTTGTGGGTTTAATTGCGTTGTTTATCTTCAAGAGATATTTTGGTTTCGGATTAGAAATATTTTGGTTGCGGATTAGACATTGTTGATGATAATTTTTTTCGTACGATGACGGATGTTTGAAGTATTGGTATGGTTCTTGGTGTTTTGTGAAGTATGTGTTGAAGGGGACGATAAGAATACTTCACCAATTAGTTTATATGTTAGAGTTATGGATTGTATGATTAGATAACATATTGGACTATGTTGTCTTGATGGTTATGAGGATGTTGATAGTACTTGAACGTGGTTGGATGGACTCATGTTCTTGAGAATTCCTTGAAGTATGGTGATTATGATGAGTTTTTGTTAAGGTGTTTATGTCCTTGGATATGAACATGGAATGTTGATATCAAGAACAAGCGATGATAATTGTTGATGTCAAGAGACAGGTTATGTGAGTGGTGATAGAATTTTCGTATGGTCTTGATGATATACGAATTTTGACTATAAATTTTGACAAGAGTATTATCCTTCTTTGAGTAAATGCGTCCATACGAATTGAATAGTCGAATGATTGGATTGTTTGATGACCTTATAATGTGATTATCTATAATGTTGAACTAATTGGATGGTTCAAATTAATGACGATCATCGGTAAATTTTAATGATGGATTTACGAGAGGGAACCTTGTCAATTCGTATTTAAGAATGGAGTTTTGAATCGATAACATTTAGACCATCATTATTGGTTCGAATTGGTTGCTGATATGATCATCGGTTTTCGGCTCGTATTATGGACATGGATTCGCAAGTGTCTGAGTTGGATGGTTCAGACTGTGTTTAATCGAAATATTGTGGAACCGTTGAGTTTGTGGTTTGGTTGTATTGATATTGATCGTTATCGAACTTTTTGATTATTAATCCTTCTTTTTACATTAAGTTGTGATGTTTGATCGTGGATTATGACTGTTGTGTTGCGGTTGAGGTTAAAGAGTTCGTATATTACTTTGGTCGGGGCTGAGGAACTCGTAGACGAAAGCCACTAAATTGGTAACAGTTTCGTTGTATTAGTATTGAGGCAAGTTTAACTTGTTCAATTTACAATTTTAATGAATGGTTTTGCTTACATCTCATTTATAAATGTAATTTGTCTGGATGTTGGTTTGTATATTGTGCTCTAGTTTGGATTAAATCATAATGTATATGATTTAATTGTGTTTGATTGAAAGCGGAGACGTGAGTTATCTTTGGCCTATGATATGGAATGTCGGTATCGAGGATAGTTTATCGTATCGACATTGATTTCGGGATGGAGGTTTACTGGTAATGAATTGACTGTATTTCATCTGAGGTTCTTTGAACCATTTGAATATTCATTCAGGGATGTCTGTTCGTGGAGAGGATATTATCTTCGGCTTTGAGGTAATTTCAGTATTGTTCAGTATTGGAAATATTTATTCTGGTGAATTGTTGTATATGTTGTATGTTAATGCTTCGTATGACGGGATTCATATTGATTGTTTCGTTCAGAGATGTTGATCCCAGGACTGTTTGTAATGAGATTGTTGACCGTGTTGATCATTCATTGGGGATGATGATCCCAGGATTGTTGTTTTGGATATTGATTGGTCGTGTCGACTTGTCATTGTCAGTTTGTCATTATTCACTTTGGTGATTCTTTGATCCTTATTGGATATGTGATTCTTTGAGTCTCATTGTCATGTTGCATCGTGACATATCTGGGGTCATATCTGCGTGCCGATTAGTTATTGTGTAGGATTGTTAGTCGGGCACACAATGGTCATGCGTGGATCTTTCCGCATTGGACCGTGCACACGAGACGTTACTTCGTGAGGCTAATTAGGTACATGTATCATGTATATCCTGGATTCTGTATACGGGGTGGACATGTGAACGGACACATTTCCGGATCGGGCATAATGTGGCGTCCATCTTTGAGCCATATGGACTTGGTCGTTCATCCTCCATTTATGGTTGGGCATGTTTGACGGTTTATGACTGGTTGTTCATACACCCGAGGAGTATGTGCAACAGTCGGCGTTATTTCTTTGAGATCCTTTGTTGGTCGTATTGGAGTTTATCATATCGATGATGTTCTCGATTGATGTTTTGATTGAACATCGTTATTGGTCGTATGAGCATTCGGACTGTACGTCAATGTTTCGAGACTTGTTGTCCTTGTTTTGTGGTAGTTGATCTACAGTTATATTATGTGCTATCGGTTTTTATCCGGATTGAGATTTGACGGTGCAATCCGACGGACACGATTTGGCAAGGATGATAATTCCGCACTTATGAGTTATGATGATGTTTAAGGATTTTTGGTATTGTTTGAGTGCAATACAGGTGGTTGTAGTAGAGTTCATGTCGTCAATTGAGAATGTTCTTCAACATATCAACTCTTATGAAGATACTCGTCGTTGATCTTTGAAATACGAAGTGAGAGACCATGTCCTACTCAACGTCTCGCCAACAAAAGGAGTTTTCCGCTCCGGGAAAGGGGTAAACTTAGTCCGCGATCTACCGGGCCGTTTGAAATTCTGGACAGGGTTGGAGATTTAGTTTATCACTTGGCATTGCCTCTAGCTTTGAGTCACGTCCATAGCATTTTTCATGTTTCCCAGTTGAGGAAGTACGTGCCGGATCCGAGTCATATTATCGACTATGGTGTGATTGTTATAGCTGAGGATGTTACCTTTTCAAAGGGACCGATGAAGATCCTCGAGTGTCGTGAGAAACAGTTTTGACACAAAAACCATTTCGTTGGTTAGAGTGTAATGGTCAAGACATGGAGTCGAGGAAAAGACTTGGTAGACGGAAGAGAAAGTGAGATTGGAATACCCCGAACTTTTCATTTCTTAAGTTTCGGGATGAAACTTCTTTTTAGAGGAGGAGAATGTAATACCCGTACTTATTATCGATTGCTTAACCTTGCCGTTCTTCCTATTTTGTCGCTTTGTAAACTCTTTGTGATGTTGTCGAAGTTGATCTAGAGTTTCGTACCTTGTTTGGATCATGATCGTGTGGTTTAGACCTTTCGGAAGTATCCTGGGTCACGAATATAGCGCACGCTAGGACTAGGCTAGCGCACGCTAATTTTACTTTAATAGCGCACGCTAAGCTTTGGTCCTTAGCGCACGCTAGTGTTCGGAGAATGGCAGAGCTATTTCTGCTCTCTGGACTAGCAATTACCGCACGCTAGGAGTTCGCTAGCACACATTATTCGTGTTCAGTAGCGTGCGCTAACACCGTCCGTAGCGCACGCTAACGAGCAGGGGCAGTGAGGTTTTCAGACTCTCGGGACTATCAGGTAACGTACTCTAAGCAGCGGCTAGCGCATGACTGGGCGCAGTATATATGGGACAGTCAACCCCTGTACGCCTCATTTTTCTCCTTTCTCACTCATTCGACGGGAGCAGCGGGTTTTGGGCGATTTGGAGAGTTTGGAGGCGATCCTTCTTCATATATAATCATCTTTGATTAGATAACAAAGATTATACAACATCTAATCCTTTTCCATCTTCCAAATTAAGGTAAAATTCCTTAGAACGCTAATTTTTGGGAATTTTGGGGATTTTCTTAGATTCGTCCGATTTATCCGTTTTGGAGCTTGAGATACTTGATAATATGATGTATCTACCCCGTATACGTATTTACCCTACGATTATATGGATTGTCTTATACCTTATTCGGACTTGTGAGGGTTTGGGTGATTTTCAAACCTTTAGATGTTTATCCTTGTAGTTTCGTGAATTGTAGGTGGGTTTCAGGAGCTTCTTCATGTGATTTGAGTACGGATTGTTGATTACCGTGTTCCTTACCATCGTTTAGGTGCCGGAAGTGCGTTCTTGGACCTACTGGACTATACTCTTTTCCTTCCAAATACTTGATGTCTCAAAGGCAAGTATATGTTTATGATTGTACATTCTCGACTTTAAAAGTTAGATATATGATTGGCATGATTGTTTATATCCACTCTGGGACAGACCGACGGGTCCTCTGAGGATTTTGTAGCCTCTGGTGTGATTGCACGGATAGTTGGGTTGACCACTCTGGGACGGACCGACGGGTCCTCTGAGGGTTCCGTAGCCTCTGGTACGGTTCCACGGTTGATCATGTATGTATTAATGTGATACTACGAGATTTAGTTATTCCGGAATACTAGTCTTAAAATGATGAATTGACGGTTACTGTTGCTTTATTGTCGAGAAGTATTGTGTTCCATATTCGATATACTTGTACTAGATATTCGACGGCTAACCCCTTATGGGGGGAAATACTTTTTATGTATTTCAGGTTCCAGGAGAGCGGACAGGCAGGTATCGGGTCGACATGAAGATGATGCGCAAACGTGATACTGTGTCTTGTCTCAGGTTACATGTTATGTTTCCTCCATTCAGTATTGTTGTACTGGAATGGCTTTTGAATACTCGAGTATTGTTTTTATTTTCCTTGATGTTCTGGCCTATGTTGCCAAGGTATTGATTTGTGACGTGTTGTATTTGGATACATTGGTTATGGTTTAAATACCATTTGTATTGTCTTTCATTTCATTGTATTTGGACTCTCTCGGTCAAATGTTATAATTTCGCGTATGTATAACCTTGTGGGTCCCACGGCAGGGCTCACGGCGCTGTAATATACCCGGAATAAGTTGGGGGTGTTACGGTATTCTCAAAAATCCATTTACGGTCTGGATATCACCAATTGCGGATTCGGGAGGGGGATATTTCCAAGACTGCATTTCGATCAAGGTATGGACACTATGAGTACATGGTGGTGTCGTTTGTCTTGACCAATGTCCCAGCCGTTTTTATGGAATTGATGAACAAGGTTCTGACAGATTTCCAAGATAAGTTTGTAGTGGTTTTTATTGGCGACATTTTAATCTATTCCCGGAGCCTACAGGAACACGAGGGACACTTGAGACAGGTGTTAAGTGTTTTGAGACAACACCAACTTTATGGATAACTGTCCAAATACAAGTTTTGGATGTCGGAGGTGACCTTTATGGGACATGTTATTTCAGCAGAAGGCATCAGGGTAGATTTGCAAAAGATCGAGACAGTGATGAGTTGGGAACCACCAAAGAACGTCAAGGAGGTAAGGAGTTTCTTAGGATTGGCAGGTTATTATCAATGGTTCGTCGAGGCATTTTCTTGTATCGCTCGGCCGTTGACAAACCTACTGAGGAAAAGTGCCAAGTTTGTTTGGACTACGGATTGTTAGGAGAGCTTCGACGATCTAAAGAGGAGACTGACTACTCCCTCGGTGTTAGTACAACCGCAGGGCATGGAAGGATTCGTAATATACGCGGATGCATCTAAACATGGACTGGGGTGTGTCTTCATACAAAATAACAAGGTTGTTGCATATGCCTCTCGACAACTTAAGTCGTACGAAGTGAACTAACCAACGCATGACCTAGAATTAGCTGTAGTGGTCCACACTCTTAAAATTTAGAGGCACTACCTTTACGGGGTTACCTGTAATATTTTACGGACCACAAGAGTTTAAAATACATCTTCACCCAAGAGGAGTTAAACATGAGACAGAGGCATTGGCTGGAGCTAATCAAAGATTACGATGTGGATATTTTATATCACCCTGGGAAGGCCAACGTCGTAGCAGATGCACTTAGTCGGAAGACCGCGCAAGAGGTGACGCTATTCGGTTTAACGGTACAGCCAGAACTGCAACAGAACCTCAAGAAGAGTGGTATTGAAGTGTGGATACAATGTCACCAGGGACAACTGTGCTCGATTAATATTCATTCATCTTTGCTGGATGAAATACATGTAGCACAGATGGAAGATCCCGAAATACGTGCGATCGGTGCAAGAGACGAAGGAGGAATTATTTCAGACTACAAGATCCAAGAGGGATTGGTAAGACTTAAGAATGGGATCTGCATTCCACCAAATGATGAGCTAAAACGAACTATACTGAAGGAAGCTCATTCTACTGCCTATTCCGTTCATCCAGGGCGAGCAAAATGTACAAAGATCTGCGAAAGAGCTTTTGGTGGAAAAACATGAAACATGAAGTAGCAAGATTTGTCGCTCGATGTATGATGTGTCAACAAGTAATGATCGAACACCGCAGACCGGCCGGAATCATGCAGCCCTTATCCATTCCAGAATGGAAATGGGAGAGCATATCAGTGTATTTTGTTACCAAGTTACTGGTGACGATGGGAGGGAAGGACATGATATGGGTCATTGTAGACCGACTGACAAAGTCGGCACATTTAATTCCTATCCAAAAAACCACCGAAATGGAGCAGTGAGCCACCATTTTTATCCAAGAAATCGTAAAATTGCATGGCGTCCCCTCAGCAATCATATCAGATAGAGACACCAGGTATGCGTCCCATTTCTGGAAAGTTGTCCACAAGGCTATGGGTACTCAACTGCATTTCAGCACAGCCTATCATCTTTAAACACGGACAGACAGAATGTGCAATACAGACCCTGGAGGATATGTTGATAGCATCTGTACTTGATTGGGCCAAGGATTAGGTTAAACACCTTTGTTTAGCGGAGTTATCGTACAATAGTTGGCATGCAAGCATAGGCATGGCACCCTTCGAGGCCTTGTATGGTAGAAGATGCAAGTCTCCCCTGTGTTGGGATGATGCTTCCGATGTCATCGCTACCGAGTTAGACCTGATCCAGGAATCTATTAATAAAATTTCCATTGTTCGAAAACACATGTTAGCAGCGCAGAGCCGCCAGAACTCTAACGCTACGGATCGCCAGCGACCGTTGGAATTTCTAGTCGGGGATCATGTTTGGAAGGCATCGCCGATGCGGGGCATTCGACATTTCGGCCAGAAGGGCAAGTTGAGCCCGAGATTTATTGGCCCATTAGAGATATTAGACCGAGTCGGTAGACTCATTTATCGATTAGCACTGCCGCCATTGTTAGACGGAGTGCATAATGTCTTCCACATCTCCCAATTGAGAAAGTATGTTTACGATCTAAGTCACAAAATCAATTTCGAAGAAGTAGATATTTCTAATGATGCTACCTTCAGAGAAGTGCCAAACGCGATTCTAGATCGACGCATAAAGACTCTAAGGAATAAATTCATACCTCTTGTGAAAGTTTAGTGGTCGCATCATGGCATTGAAGAAGCAACTTAATGTAATATCCGGAATTTCTACTACTGTTGTTTAACATTATTTTATCCGAGCTATGTTGTATAGTGTGGAATCTGTACAGCATGGATAAAATAAATGAAGGACTGAGACATCTGTATTGGTATAATTGTCGTATTTGGTCGACAATTGCATTTGAGGATATATTGTGTTGTGTATACGTATTCGGTATATTGAGACGACAAGCAAAATCAGTGTAAATGGCTAAGTATATAAGCTATAACGTGCGTTAAGCATATGAGCTTACGTACGTTAATTCCCAAAGGTTACGTACGTTAACATAAGGCGCTTACGTACGTTAAAGTATCAGGTGAGATATAGTTGGCTAATCAGAGAGGACTTTGTCAAGCGTAGCATACGTTAAGCATAGGAGCTTTCGGCACAGAACGTGGGCGGGCGAGTCAATTTCGTGTATTACGTACGTTATGGACTACCTATTACGTATGCTAAATGGATATGCACTGTAGCAAGTCAACGTATGTATTACGTACATTATGGCCTATGCATTACATACGTAAGCGATCGAACGAATCAAGACAGTGAGTTATGGAATGATGTTACGTACGCTATGAAGGACCTGTAGCGTATGTAAGGAGCATTACGTACGTTATTGTAGATAGGTAACGTACGTAATGAGCGCTACAGATTATAAATTAAGTATCGGTTTCTCATTTCTTCAAGAGAACAAAACCATTCCTTCCTCCAAAATTCGTCCCTCTGAGTATGGTAGTGAAGATAAACCTCTTCTAACTTGGTTATAAGCTTGGAAACATGGATTTGAGGCTTGGATATGAAGATATCAATTATCTTTCACGTGTTTGATGGTGTTGTTCATATTGTTGAGGTATGTTGATGAACTCTACACCTTGAATTCGGATTTTTATGCTATTGTTGATGAATGATTCGTATGAAGAGGATTATGGTGTTTTGTTACGATTCTTGAGGTTATGTGAATTGTATGTTGAAGGATATGATGATATATGACTTGGATTATGAGTTTGATGGTTTTCTACATGTTAAAGTATATCGAATTATGTTGTTTTGATGACTATGAACATGATTTCGAATTACTTAGTGTTCTTGAGGAACTCTTGATAAATAGAACATAGCAAGACGGTCGTATGTTGAATTATCATTATTTTTAGATATGAAGATCCAACATTCGTTAGGTTGTGTTGATTGTAGTAGTATAATTCGTATGTTCTTGATGAAATACGAATCATGATAAACAATTTGGAATCCGGAAAGATTGTGATTGATCATCGAATATGATTTCCTTTGCATTCGTATCCGTAATCGTATTGTGGTTGTGAATTCGTAATTGTTTGAGTTGGATTGTTCGGACTTGTGGTTAATCAAGATATTGTAAAATCATTAGGTTTGTTGACCGGTTATATTGATTGTTAATAACGATTATCAGATTTCGGTTCATATTATGGATATGAGTTCGTGATGGTTTGAGTTATACTATTTGGTTTTGTATATGATCGAGGAATTGTTGAGCCGTTGAGTTTGATTGATTGGTTACATCGGGAATTGATTATTATCGAATGTGTGTTTTGAAATTATCTGTGTCGAGTATTTTCTAGAGTTGATACATGTGCCAGTATCACGAGGAATCGTCGGTTTCACGATCTGTAAGTATTTGGATCTTTGAATTTCATTGAGATTTATTGCCGTTCTAAGTTGATATGTTTTGAGATTCATAATGATATTATGCGTCACAATAGGAGGTGACAGGGTTGGGACAAGATTGATGATCTTAAGAAGCTATGATTTTGGAAAATCAATATGTCGGTGAAACTGGGAAAACTGGGTTATGTATTTGGGGGAATGTTGTGGATGGTTGAGAAGAACATGTAGTCATGTTAATTCATTTTGAGATATATGAACTGTTTTTGAGCATTTGAAAATGATACTTTTCAAAATGAATGTTTTACCGATGTTTTATGGAAATTGATTTTGGGCCGAGACCCAATCGATTTTGAAATAGTTTTATAACTCAGGACTTGGGGTCTAAAAGGGCTTTCTACTGTTAAACTTCTTGTAATGTGGAACGGGATTGGGCTGAGACCCTAATGTTCCTAAAAGGTTTTTCTATTTTCAAAAGAACTCCCGAGATTTGTAAAACACTTTATTAATCGTTTATCTATTTTATTACTGCCTTTCGGAGTTTTGGTTTACTTATTCAAATGAAACTTCTCGGGTAATATTTCGATGTGTTTGATTTGTCAATTATTCAATGTTTTGTCATAACATAGTTGAGGTTATCCAGGATGGGTTAATGGTTGATGTTGCGAGTCATATGTGGAAAAGGAGTTTTTGTCGGGGTATGTACATTGAGATTGTGGAACTCTATCATGTGGTTTCCCGATGGAATGTCAGTGGATTTGGTGACAAGCCGAACTGGTATACAAGAGTACGGATATGGTCAAGCATTTGCATAATTCCATTTTATTTAATCACATGTATTCAAAAAGAATTGTCATCGAGAACTTGACACAAGCTAGCCGATTTAATTTTTCGGAAAACTGATTTCATGGTCATACGAAAATTTATGTTTTGAGTTTTGAAATTTTTGAAAGAACTTTCGGAAATTTGTCTTCTTGGCGAGACTATATGATTTCAAACTAGTTTTGAAAATATGATTGATATACATACGCATTTAGTACATAGTGCATATCATGGTGAAGTTCTGAACGAAACTCACAAATTGGATGACACATCAATGGTGCAATGAAAAGAGATTCGAACCTTAGTATGGTAGTTTGGTTATCCAGGGATGATCGGTTAGATGGTCAGATAAGAGAAATATGTGGCGTGTTGTAGATTCGTGTACAGAATGTAATTTTGGAACTTTGGATTTTGTGAAACCGGGACATATGCGCTATGTGGCTCTATTGGTGTGGTAGTGGCGTGATTTTACCATAATTATTTTTTTTAATGATTTCTTTGTAAGTGTAGATTTGGGGATGGTGACCCCAGGATGGTTGTTTTGGATATTGATTGGTCGTTCCCACTCCATGTATGATTGGGTATGTTCGTCGGTTTGTGATTGGTTGTTCGTATGCCGAGGGGTATGTTCACCAGTCGGGTGTGTTTCTTTTAGATCCACTGCATGTGTTTGGTGTAAATTTTTGAGAATTTTATTCGTCCGTATATCTGTCTCGGTGGTTCTTTATTGATCGTGTTGGAACTTACCGTGTGAGGGTATTCTCGATTATCGTTGATCGCTCGATGGTCATATTAGAGTCTATCATGTTGATGATATACTCGATTGTGCTTTGACCTTTGGATTGTTCATATTGGAGTTTATCATGCCAATGGTATTCTCGGTTAATTTGTTGGTTGATCATTGTTAATGATTGTATGAGCGTTCGAATTTTGTGTCGATGTTTCGAGATTTGTGTCATTATTTTGGCAGTTGTTTTATAGATGTATCGTGTATTATTCGTTTTATCGGAATTGGGACTTGATTGTGTAGTCAGGTAGACAGGATTTGACATGGATAGATTATTTCATCCGAAGATAATATATTTTGTTGAGACTCATGGAATTGTGATTGTAAGCGTATTTAAGCTTTACAGTGGAGTAACTTGCTAGTATCTCAGGAGATCGTCGACTTTGCGCATTTGTAAGTATGCTATTTTGGTTATTCGGTAATGATGATGATTGATCATTGTCGTAATGGTTTCGGGATATTTTGGTTGAATTGTTTGTTTTTTATATGACGGATTGCAAGTTTCGAGGACGAAACTTATTTTAAGTGGCGTAGTATGTAATATCCGGAATTTCTACTACTGTTGTTTAACGTTATTTTATCCGAGCTATGTTGTACAGTGTGGAATCTGTACAGTATGGATAAAATAAATGAAGGACTGAAACATCTGTATTGGTATAATTGTCATACTTGGTCGACAATTGCATTTGAGGATATAATGTGTTGTGTATATGTATTTGGTATATTGATACGACAAGCAAGATCAGTGTAATTGGCTAAGTATATAAGCTATAACGTGCGTTAAGAATATGAGCTTATGTACTTTAATTCCCAAAGGTTACGTACGTTAACATCAGGTGCTTACGTGCATTAAAGTATCAAGTGAGATATAGTTGGCTAATCAGAGAGGACTTTCTCAAGCGTAGCATACATTAAGCATAGGAGCTTACGTACGTTAAGACACAAACGAAACGTATGTTACGTAGAGTTCATAACGTACGTTATGAAGAGAATCGTACAGGATCAGGCTATGGCCGACAAGTGGGTCCCGTGGTCGGCAGCTTTCAGCGCAGAATGTGGGCGGGCGAATGAATGTCGTGTATTACGTACGTTATGGACTACCTATTACGTACGCTAAATGTATATGCACTGTAGCAAGTCAACGTATGTATTACGTATATTATGGCCTATGCATTACGTACGTAAGCAATCGAACGAATCAAGACAGTGAGTTCTGGAATGATGTTACGTACGCTATGAAGGACCTGTAGCGTACGTAAGGAGCATTACGTACATTAATGTGGATATGTAACGTACGTAATGAGTACTGCAGATTATAAATTAAGGGTCGGTTTCTCATTTCTTCACGAGAACAAAACCATTCCTTCCTCCAAAATTCGTCCCTCTGAGTATGGTAGTGAAGATAAACCTCTTCTAACTTGGTTATAAGCTTGGAAACGTGGATTTGAGGCTTGGATATGAAGATATCAATGATCCTTGAGGTGTTTGATGGTGTTGTTCATATTCTTGAGGTATGTTGATAAACTCTACACCTTGAATTCGGAGTTTCATGCTATTGTTGATGAATGATTCGTATGAAGATGATTATGGTGTTTTGTTACGATTCTTGAGGTTATGTGAATTGTATGTTGAAGGATATGATTATATATGACTTGGATTATGAGTTGGATGATTTTCTACATGTTAAAGGATATCGAATTATGTTGTTTTGATGACTATGAACATGATTTCGAATCACTTAGTGTTCTTGAGGAACTCTTGATAAATAGAACATAGAAAGATGGTCGTATGTTGAATTATCGGTATTTTTAGATATCAGGATCCAACATTCATTAGGTCATGTTGATTGTAGTGGTAGAATTCGTATGTTTTTGATGAAATACTAATCATTATAAACAATTTGGAATCCGGAAATATTGTGATTGATCATCGAATATGATTTCCTTTACATTCGTATCCGTAATTGTATTATGGTTGTGAATTCGTAATTGCTTGAGTTGGATTGTTCGGACTTGTGGTTAATCGAGATATTGTAAAATTGTTGGGTTTGTTGACCGGTTATATTGATTGTTAATAACGATTATCATATTTCGGTTCGTATTATGGATATGAGTTCGTGATGGTTTGAGTTATACTATTTGGTTTTGTATATGATCGAGGAATTGTTGAGCCATTGAGTTTGATTGATTGGTTACATCGAGAATTGATTATTATCGAATTTGTGTTAATTGATTACTTCAATAGTTCGTGATCATTGATCGTTGGTTATAATCGTCGACTAGAAAAGTGTGTTGCGGTCGTGTTTGAGAATGTTCGTGAATTGCTTTGCTCAGGGCCGAGGAGCTCGTAGACGAAGGCAATGGGATTGGTAACGGCTTCATCATCGTCGTGTCGGTATTGAGGCAAGTATATTACTTGCTCAGTTTATAATATATAATGAATGGTTTCTATTTCATTCGTTTATAATTCGTATAGCAATGATTATAATTGTGAATATAGGAAATTTGGGATTGTAAGTTATTTTTGAATTTTGGGAATTTAAATCATAATGTATATAATTTACTTTTGTTATTGGTATACTTGGGTATCGAAGATACATTGTGATAAAGACGAAGATATGAATTATCTATAGTCCGTGACATTTGGACCATCAAATATTGAGGATAATGGTTGGTGATGGTTTAGACATCGAGACTTCTCTCGAAGGACTCGGGGCAAGTACTCTAATCATTTTTGTCATTTTGTGTCAATCATGTTGTGATACATTCATGTATTATTGTTGTCATGCATTTGTGTATTGTTGTTAACATGCATTTGTGCGTTGTTGTCATATGTCCACCATTCGTTGGCCCGACGGGATCATCATGGGATATCTATAGCTGTGTGCGCTGGATCGTTGGACAGGTATTTCCCCCATACGTTGGTCCGACGGGATAATCATGGGATATCTATGCTGTGTGTATTACGTACATTATGGCCTATGCATTACATACGTAAGCGATCGAACGAATCAAGACAGTGAGTTATGGAATGATGTTACGTACGCTATGAAGGACCTATAGCGTATGTAAGGAGCATTACGTACGTTATTGTAGATAGGTAACGTACGTAATGAGCGCTACAGATTATAAATTAAGTATCGGTTTCTCATTTCTTCAAGAGAACAAAACCATTCCTTCCTCCAAAATTCGTCCCTCTGAGTATGGTAGTGAAGATAAACCTCTTCTAACTTGGTTATAAGCTTGGAAACATGGATTTGAGGCTTGGATATGAAGATATCAATTATCCTTCACGTGTTTGATGGTGTTGTTCATATTGTTGAGGTATGTTGATGAACTCTACACCTTGAATTCGGATTTTTATGCTATTGTTGATGAATGATTCGTATGAAGAGGATTATGGTGTTTTGTTACGATTCTTGAGGTTATGTGAATTGTATGTTGAAGGATATGATGATATATGACTTGGATTATGAGTTTGATGGTTTTCTACATGTTAAAGTATATCGAATTATGTTGTTTTGATGACTATGAACATAATTTCGAATTACTTAGTGTTCTTGAGGAACTCTTGATAAATAGAACATAGCAAGACGGTCGTATGTTGAATTATCATTATTTTTAGATATGAAGATCCAACATTCGTTAGGTTGTGTTGATTGTAGTAGTATAATTCGTATGTTCTTGATGAAATACGAATCATGATAAACAATTTGGAATCCGGAAAGATTGTGATTGATCATCGAATATGATTTCCTTTGCATTCGTATCCGTAATCGTATTGTGGTTGTGAATCCGTAATTGTTTGAGTTGGATTGTTCGGACTTGTGGTTAATCAAGATATTGTAAAATCATTAGGTTTGTTGACCGGTTATATTGATTGTTAATAACGATTATCAGATTTCGGTTCATATTATGGATATGAGTTCGTGATGGTTTGAGTTATACTATTTGGTTTTGTATATGATCGAGGAATTGTTGAGCCGTTGAGTTTGATTGATTGGTTACATCGGGAATTTATTATTATCGAATGTGTGTTTTGAAATTATCTGTGTCGAGTATTTTCTAGAGTTGATACATGTGCCAGTATCACGAGGAATCGTCGGTTTCACGATCTGTAAGTATTTGGATCTTTGAATTTCATTGAGATTTATTGCCGTTCTAAGTTGATATGTTTTGAGATTCAGAAAGATATTATGCGTCACAATAGGAGGTGACAGAGTTGGGACAAGATTGATGATCTTAAGAAGCTATGATTTTGGAAAATCAATATGTCGGTGAAACTGGGAAAACTGGGTTATGTATTTGGGGGAATGTTGTGGATGGTTGAGAAGAACATGTAGTCATGTTAATTCATTTTGAGATATATGAACTGTTTTCGAGCATTTGAAAATGATACTTTTCAAAATGAATGTTTTACCGATGTTTTATGGAAATTGATTTTGGGCCGAGACCCAATTGATTTTGAAATAGTTTTATAACTCAGGACTTGGGGTCTAAAAGGGCTTTCTACTTTTAAACTTCTTGTAATGTGGAACGGGATTGGGCTGAGACCCTAATGTTCCTAAAAGGTTTTTCTATTTTCAAAAGAACTCCCGAGATTTGTAAAACACTTTATTAATCGTTTATCTATTTTATTACTGCCTTTCGGAGTTTTGGTTTACTTATTCAAATGAAACTTCTCGGGTAATATTTCGATGTGTTTGATTTGTCAATTATTCAATGTTTTGTCATAACGTAGTTGAGGTTATCCAGGATGGGTTAATGGTTGATGTTGCGAGTCATATGTGGAAAAGGAGTTTTTGTCGGGGTATGTACATTGATATTGTGGAACTCTATCATGTGGTTTCCCGATGGAATGTCAGTGGATTTGGTGACAAGCCGAACTGGTATGGATATGGTCAAGCATTTGCATAATTCCATTTTATTTAATCACATGTATTCAAAAAGAATTGTCATCGAGAACTTGACACAAGCTAGCCGATTTAATTTTTCGGAAAACTGATTTCATGGTCATACGAAAATTTATGTTTTGAGTTTTGAAATTTTTGAAAGAACTTTCGGAAATTTGTCTTCTTGGCGAGACTATATGATTTCAAACTAGTTTTGAAAATATGATTGATATACATACGCATTTAGTACATAGTGCATATCATGGTGAAGTTCTGAACGACACTCACAAATTGGATGACACATCAATGGTGCAATGAAAAGAGATTCGAACCTTAGTATGGTAGTTTGGTTATCCAGGGATGATCGGTTAGATGGTCAGATAAGAGAAATATGTGGCGTGTTGTAGATTCGTGTACAGAATGTAATTTTGGAACTTTAGATTTTGTGAAACCGGGACATATGCGCTATGTGGCTCTATTGGTGTGGTAGTGGCGTGATTTTAGCATAATGATTTTTTTTAATGATTTCTTTGTAAGTGTAGATTTGGGGATGGTGACCCCAGGATGGTTGTTTTGGATATTGATTGGTCGTTCCCACTCCATGTATGATTGGGTATGTTCGTCGGTTTGTGATTGGTTGTTCGTATGCCGAGGGGTATGTTCACCAGTCGGGTGTGTTTCTTTTAGATCCACTGCATGTGTTTGGTGTAAATTTTTGAGAATTTTATTCGTCCGTATATCTGTCTCGGTGGTTCTTTATTGATCGTGTTGGAACTTACCGTGTGAGGGTATTCTCGATTATCGTTGATCGCTCGATGGTCATATTAGAGTCTATCATGTTGATGATATACTCGATTGTGCTTTGACCTTTGGATTGTTCGTATTGGAGTTTATCATGCCAATGGTATTCTCGGTTAATTTGTTGGTTGATCATTGTTAATGATTGTATGAGCGTTCGAATTTTGTGTCGATGTTTCGAGATTTGTGTCATTATTTTGGCAGTTGTTTTATAGATGTATCGTGTATTATTCGTTTTATCGGAATTGGGACTTGATTGTGTAGTCAGGTAGACAGGATTTGACATGGATAGATTATTTCATCCGAAGATAATATATTTTGTTGAGACTCATGGAATTGTGATTGTAAGCGTATTTAAGCTTTACAGTGGAGTAACTTGCTAGTATCTCAGGAGATCGTCGACTTTGCGCATTTGTAAGTATGCTATTTTGGTTATTCGGTAGTGATGATGATTGATCATTGTCGTAATGGTTTCGGGATATTTTGGTTGAATTGTTTGTTTTTTATATGACGGATTGCAAGTTTCGAGGACGAAACTTATTTTAAGTGGCGTAGTATGTAAAATCCGGAATTTCTACTACTGTTGTTTAACGTTATTTTAACCGAGCTATGTTGTACAGTATGGAATCTGTACAGTATGGATAAAATAAATGAAGGACTGAAACATCTGTATTGGTATAATTGTCGTACTTGGTCGACAATTGCATTTGAGGATATAATGTGTTGTGTATATGTATTCGGTATATTGAGACGACAAGCAAGATCAGTGTAATTGGCTAAGTATATAAGCCATAACGTGCGTTAAGAATATGAGCTTATGTACTTTAATTCCCAAAGGTTACGTACGTTAACATCATGTGCTTACGTGCATTAAAGTATCAAGTGAGATATAGTTGGCTAATCAGAGAGGACTTTCTCAAGCGTAGCATACGTTAAGCATAGGAGCTTACGTACGTTAAGACACAAAGTAACGTATGTTACGTAGAGTTCATAACGTACGTTATGAAGAGAATCGTACAGGATCAGGCTATGGCCGACAAGTGGGTCCCGTGGTCGGCAGCTTTCAGCGCAGAATGTGGGCGGGCGAATGAATGTCGTGTATTACGTACGTTATGGACTACCTATTACGTACGCTAAATGTATATGCATTGTAGCAAGTCAACGTATGTATTACGTATATTATGGCCTATGCATTACGTACGTAAGCAATCGAACGAATCAAGACAGTGAGTTCTGGAATGATGTTACGTACGCTATGAAGGACCTATAGCGTACGTAAGGAGCATTACGTACATTAATGTGGATATGTAACGTACGTAATGAGTGCTGCAGATTATAAATTAAGGGTCGGTTTATCATTTCTTCACGAGAACAAAACCATTCCTTCCTCCAAAATTCGTCCCTCTGAGTATGGTAGTGAAGATAAACCTCTTCTAACTTGGTTATAAGCTTGGAAACGTGGATTTGAGGCTTGGATATGAAGATATCAATGATTCTTGAGGTGTTTGATGGTGTTGTTCATATTTTTGAGGTATGTTGATAAACTCTACACCTTGAATTCGGATTTTCATGCTATTGTTGATGAATGATTCGTATGAAGATGATTATGGTGTTTTGTTGCGATTCTTGAGGTTATGTGAATTGTATGTTGAAGGATATGATTATATATGACTTGGATTATGACTTGGATGATTTTCTACATGTTAAAGGATATTGAATTATGTTGTTTTGATGACTATGAACATGATTTCGAATCACTTAGTGTTCTTGAGGAACTCTTGATAAATAGAACATAGCAAGATGGTCGTATGTTGAATTATCGGTATTTTTAGATATCAGGATCCAACATTCATTAGGTCATGTTGATTGTAGTGGTAGAATTCGTATGTTTTTGATGAAATACTAATCATTATAAACAATTTGGAATCCGGAAATATTGTGATTGATCATCGAATATGATTTCCTTTACATTCGTATCCGTAATTGTATTATGGTTGTGAATTCGTAATTGCTTGAGTTGGATTGTTCGGACTTGTGGTTAATCGAGATATTGTAAAATTGTTGGGTTTGCTGACCGGTTATATTGATTGTTAATAACGATTATCATATTTCGGTTCGTATTATGGATATGAGTTCGTGATGGTTTGAGTTATACTATTTAGTTTTGTATATGATCGAGGAATTGTTGAGCCGTTGAGTTTGATTGATTGGTTACATAGAGAATTGATTATTATCGAATTTGTGTTAATTGATTACTTCAATAGTTCGTGATCATTGATCGTTGGTTATAATCGTCGACTAGAAAAGTGTGTTGCGGTCGTGTTCAAGAATGTTCGTGAATTGCTTTGCTCAGGGCCGAGGAGCTCGTAGACGAAGGCAATGGGATTGGTAACGGCTTCATCATCGTCGTGTCGGTATTGAGGCAAGTATATTACTTGCTCAGTTTATAATATTTAATGAATGGTTTCTATTTCATTCGTTTATAATTCGTATAGCAATGATTATAATTGTGAATATAGGAAATTTGGGATTGTAAGTTATTTTTGAATTTTGGGAATTTAAATCATAATGTATATAATTTACTTTTGTTATTGGTATGCTTGGGTATCGAAGATACATTGTTATAAAGACGAAGATATGAATTATCTATAGTCCGTGACATTTGGACCATCAAATATTGAGGATAATGGTTGGTGATGTTTTAGACATCGAGACTTCTCTCGAAGGACTCGGGGCAAGTACTCTAATTATTTCTGTCATTTTGTGTCAATCATGTTGTGATACATTCATGTATTATTGTTGTCATGCATTTGTGTATTGTTGTTAACATGCATTTGTGCGTTGTTGTCATATGTCCACCATTCGTTGGCCCGACGGGATCATCATGGGATATCTATAGTTGTGTGCGCTGGATCGTTGGACAGGTATTTCCCCCATGCGTTGGTCCGACGGGATAATCATGGGATATCTATGCTGTGTGTGCTGGATCGTTGGATTGCCATGTGTTGTTGTTGTGCATAGGTATATTATTGGTTATCTACTCCATGTTGATCTAGTAGGATCATCTTGGGATCTATGCAGTGTGCGCTGGATCATCGTATTTCCATAAGTATACATTGTTGTTGTTATAGTGGGCATTTTGATGTCGTCATGTGAGTATGCATTTGTAGGTCTTGTGTTAGGACCATGTCCATATGTTGTATTGATCTGATCTTGGAATAAACTGACGTGATTCATCGTGGCATTGCATATCTTGAGGTATGTTCCGTATTTCCTTTTTGGTAATCGTCTTTGGATGGACAATCTATTATCGTGTTGATATTTGTTGATGTTATCCGATGGATTGAATTAGCCAGAGTTGGTATAATTTCCGTATCACGAGTTATGATGAGGTTTTGAGAATCTTGGGTATTGTTTGAGGTAAAGTATAGATGTTATGTTTGCGTTTATTGGTTAATCAAGATTACGAGATGTGCAATATGATAAGGTTTGTTTTGATGAGGATTAATCGAGTAGGTAGAGTTACGACGGTAAGATTACATTGGTCGTATTCTTACTTAGTATTTTCATTGGTATGTAATTATTGACGCGATGTGATTGTTATCATTGTTGGATATTATGGCTGACCCCATCGTGGGCTTTCTTTTTAGGCTCTTGGGATATCAAGTTGTAGCGGTCGTGAAGAGATGAAATACCCAGAGGATACTGGCTATGGCATGTGTTTCTGAATTGACTATTCTGATTTTATGTTGTATTCCGCTGCTAGAGTATTCTTAATTGTTTGTCCTTTCCGCTGCGTGAGTATTCTTAAATGCCCTTTTTGGTTTTTGGCAACTTGAGTTACTTTGGAAATAGTTTTCTAAACTATTTTGTCGGTACGTGTAAGCGATAGCTTAACGTATGTTTTTAAACTGTTAAGTTTTGGCATTTCAGGCCTTGTAGTTTCAAATGAGATTTTACGACGGTTTTGATAAACGGTTTTTATAAAGTCTTCGAATGTTTTTAAAAGATAGTACCATCATTAGCCTCTTGGGCGTTTGTAAATATTTTCGAAAATATCTTTTAGCCTTGTGGGTTCTGTCTCGGGGCCCACGATGCTGTAATATTCCTGGATGGCTCTGGGGGTGTTACGGAATAATGTAATATCCAGAATTTCTACTACTGTTGTTTAACGTTATTTTATCCGAGCTATGTTGTACAGTGTGGAATCTGTACAGTATGGATAAAATAAATGAAGGACTGCGACATCTGTATTGGTATTATTGTCGTACTTGGTCGACAATTGCATTTGAGGATATCGTGTGTTGTGTATACGTATTCGGTATATTGAGACGACAAGCAAGATCAGTGTAAATGGCTTTCATCACGTACGTTATTAAGAGAATCAGATAGGATCAGGCTATGGCCGACAAGTGGGTCCCGTGGTTGGCAGCTTTCGGCATAGAACGTGGGCGGGCGAGTCAATGTCGTGTATTACGTACGTTGTGGACTACCCATTACGTACGCTAAATGGATATGCACTGTATCAAGTCAACATATGTATTATGTACATTATGGCCTATGCATTACATACGTAAGCGATCGAATGAATCAAGATAGTGAGTTCTGGAATGATGTTACGTACGCTATGAAGGACCTATAGCGTACGTAAGGAGCATTACGTACATTAATGTGGATAGGTAATGTACGTAATGAGCGCTGCAGATTATAAATTAAGGATCGGTTTCTCATTTCTTCACGAGAACAAAATCGTTCCTTCCTCCAAAATTCGTCCCTCTGAGTATGGTAGTGAAGATAAACCTCTTATAACTTGGTTATAAGCTTGGAAACATGGATTTGAGGCTTAGGTATGAAGATATCAATGATCCTTGAGGTGTTTGATGGTGTTGTTCATATTCTTGAGGTATGTTGATGAACTCTACAACTTGATATCCCAAGAGCCTAAAAAGAAAGCCCACGACGGGGTCAGCCAAAATATCCAACAATGATAACAATCACATCGCGTCAATAATTACATACCAATGAAAATACTAAGTAAGAATACGACCAATGTAATCTTACCATCGTAACTCTACCTACTCGAATAATCCTCATCAAAATAAACCTTATCATATTGCACATCTCGTAATTTCGATTAACTAATAAACGCAAACATAACATCTATACTGTACCTCAAACAATACCCAGGATTCTCAAAACCTCATCATAAATCGCGATACGGAAATTATACCAACTCTAGCCAATTCAATCCATCGGATAACATGAACAAATATCAACATGATAATTGATTGTCCATCCAAAGACGAATACCAAAAAGGAACATACCTTAGGATACGCAATGGCACGATGAATCACGTCAGTCTAATCTGAGATCAGGTCAATACAACATACGGACATGGTCCTAACACAAGACCTACAAATGCATACTCACATGACGACATCAAAATGCCCATGATAACAACAACAATGTATACTTATGGAAATCCGATGATCCAGCGCACATAGCATAGATCCTAAGATGATCCTACTAGATCAACACGAGTGGATAACCAATAATATACCTATGCACAACAACAATATATGGCAATCCAACGATACAGCGCACACAACATAGATATCCCATGATGATCCCATCGGACCAACGCATGGTGGAAATACCTGTCTAACGATCCAGCACATACAGTACGTAAGGAGCATTCCAGAACTCACCATCTTGATTCGTTCGATCGCTTACGTACGTAAGGCATAAGCCATAACATATGTAATACATACGTTGACTTGCTACAGTGCATATCCATTTAGCGTACGTAATGGGTAGTCCATAACGTACGTAATACACGACATTGGCTCGCCCGCCCACGTTCTGTGCCGAAAGATGCCGACCACGGGATCCACTTGTCGGCCATAGCCTAATCCTGTCTGATTCTCTTCATAACGTACGTTATGAACTCTACATAACGTACGTTACGTTTGTGTCTTAACGTACCTAAGCTCCTATGCTTAACGTATGCTATGCTTGACAAAGTCCTCTCTAATCAGCCAACTATATCTCACCTAATACTTTAACGTACGTAAACACCTGATGTTAACGTACATAACCTTTGGGAATTAATGTACGTAAGCTCATATGCTTAACGCACGTTATGGATTATATACTTAGCCATTTACACTGATCTTGATTGTCATCTCAATATACTGAATACGTATACACAACATGCTATATCCTCAAATGTAATTGTCGACCAAGTTCGACAATTATACAAATACAGATGTCTCAGTCCTTCATTTATTTTATCCATACTGTACAGATTCCACACTGTACAACATAGATCGGATAAAATAACGTTAAACAAAAGTAGTAGAAATTCTAGATATTACACTTAGGATACCGAGTAGAGCATGAGAGAGAGTCACCCCGAGCTATTTTCTTAGTTTCGGGACGAAACTATTTTTAAGGAGGATGGTATGTAATACCACGGGTATTTCATGCTGTAAGAAACTATGTACTTCCATTTTTGTGCTGGTAATCTCACAATGCTTGTATTTTTCTTGTGATTGTTTACAAAACAAATCTTGTCAACATTTATTAAATGTTATTGTGATATAATTGTATGATATTGACGATATGTCGGTGACGTACCCTGATGTCGTTGAGAAATTACCGGTGCGAATATGATGGTGGCCAACGTCTTGTTCCCCGAGGAAATTGCTTGACGAGTCTAATGGAAGTCACACTATGTGGTTAAATATGATAAAATGATTAAGTGGATTAATATATATTACGTACGCTAGAGGTAGGAATTACGTACGCTACACGTGGTGTACTATGTACGTTAGAATGTATATATTATGTACGCTACATGCAATGCACTACGTATGTTATAGTGTATATATTACGTATGTAAGCCATCCTCTGGTCTTCGGATAAGAATCTTCAATTATGCATTATCAGAACAACTTTCGGCGCACTAGAAGACAAACGAGTCAACTGATCATAACGTATGTTCATCTTTAAACCTTACATACGTTATGTAAGGAAAGTTACATACGTTGTCGCCGCATACATATGTAATGATGGGGGTTATTCCAGGTAGTAGCCTTTGGACATACCTTACGTACGTAACAGATTGAACATAACATGCGTTAGAGGCCTTACGTACGTAAACTTTAAGGCATAACGTACATAAAGCACATCCTGATGTTATAAAATAACATCTCCTCTTTCATTTCTCACGACCTAAAGACTCTCTCTCTCTCTCTCTCTCTCTAAACATCCTCCAGCTACATTGATTGATTTCCAGCCTTCCTAATCCATGCATTATCATAGTAGAGTTGATTGTTCTAGCTTGAAGAAGATTTTTGATGGTGTTGTCTCCGTTCTTCATTGTTCTTCATTGTTATCGGTCGTTCTTCATCAGTTGAGGTTAGTCTAACAAATCTTTGAACCTATTTCGGTATTTCTATCCATGATGTATATGATCTCGGGTGCCTTAGGTAGTTTTAAACTCCTGAAGATAATCGAATCGGTAAAACTAACGTTAAATCATAATTGTTGAATGTAAACATATCTTGAGATAGCAACTTTCGTATTCTGCCGTAGAAATCAAGTATTGAATTACAAGCTTATGATTACACCTATATAAATGTTAGTGTAATTGGATTAGTCGTGTAGTGGATTCTGTTGGTAATTCGATTATTCGTTGATTAAACTCGTTGAAATTGTTGAGATGAATTAAATCACAAAATTCCGAGTTGGATAAGACGATCATACATATAAGAATTTCTTTTGCTAGAATCATGTCCGACCATTCTACCCCAGAATTGGTAAAATTCGAACTAAAGTAGTTAGCAAGTTAATAACATTGATCGTAGTTGAAATCGTATCAGAGACATATAGTAAATAATTCGCATTATTATTAATAGAATTTTGGTTCCAACGCTATGAATCGAACTAGGTTTAGAACTCAATCGGGAAGGGGTAGTTGTCGCTATTCGTCATTATCACTGTGAGGAATTAATCTACCAATATGTAAATAGGTTGATCTCTTGGTTGTGGACGTTCGAGCCGTTGTGTTAGCAAGGAAATTACTCTCGTCGAAGTTAAGGCAAGTGATATCTTGCTCAGACTATGATTACCGAGATTGACTGTGTGTCGTTATTTGTGACTTTTGTGTTTTCATCTTCCTTAGAAATTTGATATTGATGGGCCGATGTGTTGGGGGTAAAACCTGAATGGTATCCATGCAGAAATGTGTTGATGGATAAAACTTTAATGGTACCCACGCCCGAAGTATTCCCGTGTACATACTTTCGTGACCCATGGTTGTGACCTTGGGATTTTATGTGTGTATAAAAGAAAATGTTGAGTATTTTGTGAACTATTGGCTTGTGGGTGTTACAACGAGTGAGAAAGATTGGTTTGTGGGGCCGATTGTTGTTTTATTACTTTTTTATTTTTTATATTTTTTATCTTTTAGTAGTAGACTTAAGGGTACTAATGTCTTTTAACACATTTTGGTATAAAAAAAACTTATACTGTTATGAATGAGAATATATAACTTTTATGGTATGGTACTAAAAAAGATAGAGCCCTTGTTTTAATATATCGATATTTTGATGCATATAATGCATAATTTTAATGCTTTATTTTATTGCATAAAATGCATATTTTTTATGCGTAATCTAATCTGGACCATAGATCACATAAAGATGGGTGGTTCAGATTTATTCTTATTTCTCACTCAATAAGCCACTCTCATTTGATCCATCTTTTATATATATATATATATATATGTGTGTGTGTGTGTGTGTGTGTGTGTGTGTGTAAGTACTCATATTACATGAGTTAATACCCATATTTTGTTAGCAAAATAATACTCATTTGGCATGTTATATTTATTTGATCAAGTACATGAATACTAGTGTACTCATAATCTTTAAACACGATTTAAGTACATTAAACTTAATCACCAACTCCATGTTGGTTCTGTGAATTTCCAACAATATAATTATAATAAAAATTACAAATATAGGTAACCTATTATAATTCTAGTAAATTAAAAACTGAATAAAAATTACAATTTAGCAGAGGCGAGTATAACTCTTTCCATAAGACAATTTTCCCCCATATAAGAGCAGACGGATCAGGTAATATGTCTCCTGGATACAACTGCTACGTTTCTGAGTTAGGTGCTCTCCAAAACTAGAACTCCGATGAACGTTCAAGTGCTGGAAACTGAATACGAAAAGCAAGAAGGAAATATGTTGCAATATGTGGTATGCTTGTATTTCGTTTTATGTTATGGTTTGAAATGAAATGCATAAGATCCCCTTTTATAGGGTCCAAAAACCACTCCATCAGGTGGGGAGTAATTGCATATTAAAGTATCATTAATGCTCTTTAATCCTTCAAGTGGAAGATTACATCCATAAATAGTCTCATTCAATTCGGACATTACACTATGAAGTGTGAAGAGTCATATTCCAGAAGTTGAGTTCTCAATCTGGCAGATTTCAGCCGAGACCAGATATCATCTGGGTTTTCAGCCTCCAAAATTCAGCTGGGTTTTCAACCACCAAAAGTCAGCTGAGTTTTCATCCTGAAAGAATCAGCTGGGTTTTCAACCTCCAAAAAATCAGTTGGGTTTTTAACCTCCAACCAAATCAGCTATGTTTTTCAACCTCCAAAAAATCAACTGCGTTTTCAACCACCAAAAATCAGTTGGGTTTTCAACCATGGATGATTGCAACTGGGTTTTCAACTTGGCTGATTGGAGCTGAGTTTCCAAACTTGGTTGATTGCAGCTAGGTTTTCAACCTTCAAAAAATCAGCTGGGTTTTAAACCTGACTGATGACATTATACTTGGCTTGAAAAAATAAATATAGTTACAGCCCAAGCTCGCAAGGCCCAAGTCGCCCAAGTCCAGTCTAAAGTCCAATTTCCAAGCCCAAGCCCACACCCACGCCCGTTCCCGAGCCCGACCCGAGCCGGAAAGCGGGAAGCGGCGTCGCACGTGTGGTCTTTGCATCATTGGCCCACTAGTATATACTACTAGCTTGTTGAACTACTTATGCACATTCTTACTAATAAACTAGTGGAGAAGGCTTTAATTTTCCAATGTGTGACAACTTTTCATACCCGCTTTTAACTCCTCACCATTTCAATTAAATGGCCAATTTTAATCATTTATTTCTCGCTCACTGAAAATTAGTTTTGAGAAAAATAAAATCCTACTTTTATCTTCTTGAAACATAGATTCAAATTTAATATTTAATTCCCAAGAATTAAACATTTTGTCATCATTAAATTGGTTCAAATTGAGTTAAAACTCATTTTTTCTAAAACCAATTTCCAACAATCACCCACATGAGAGAAAATAAATGCATGCATGAATGCAGACTCACATACCTAATTTCCGTGAAATACTGCTACATAGGGAAAGATAGTTTGTGGCTTTAAACCTTCCTTAGTAAAATATCGTCGTATATACAGGCGGCTTAGTGGACACGGTGCCATGAACTAATCTCACTTGGTGTATACCGAGTCAATGACACTTACATAATAATGTCTCAACACCTTCCGTTCTCATAGTTATGTCCATTTTGGCCATAGACAACATCTTGGTTTCCTAAGTGTTTATTCGAGAAGGCCCGTCCTCACACTTAGATAGGTGGTCTCCTTTTATAAAGTACCCTGCAATACTTCTCCTTTTCAAGGGCGAGGAACTATTAAAAATCCAGACTTAACCTCACCACAATCACAGAACTCAGCACTTATTCTGCTCTATAGGGATGGATTTATTATAAGCGCTATTCAATAGAACTTTCATAACTTTGTTTTCCCATTGAACCAAGTCTGGGATCTCCAGCCTTCAAGGTTGGGTTACCACTATGATCGTTCTTTCAAGATGTGGATTTAATCTCATTCCCTCTAGTAGTTTATGAAATTGATCTCTATTCAGACCTTTAGTGAGTGGATCCGCCAAATTAATAGTTGACCTCACATAGTTAATAGATATAACTCCATTTTTGATCAATTTTCTACGGTATTATGTGTCCGACGAATGTGTCGAGACTTACGGTATGGAATATCCTCAATAAAATTACGAAGCCTTTCAGCTTCTTCTCCTGCTTTATCTAGAGCTATAAATTTTGATTCCATGATGCATCGGGATATACAAGTTTGCTTGATTTATTTTCAATACATAGCTCCACCTCCAAGAGTAAATACATACCCATTTGTAGAGTATGAGTATTTCGTGTCTAAAATCCAATTAGCATCAGTATATCCTTCCAAAACTGCAGGATAATTACTATAAAATAGTCCATAACTTAGGGTGGACTTTAAGTATCTTAAAATCCTATTCAGTACATTCCAGTGCTCTTTACTTGGATTATTAGTTAATCTGCTCAACATGTTCACAGCAGATGCGAAGTCTGGCCGTGTACAATTCGTAATATACATCAGGCTTCTGATTACTCTTGAATATTCGAATTGAGCCACTAGATCACCTCTATTCTTACTTAAGTAGATACTGATATCAACAGGTATTTTTACAGGTGGGCTATCAAAAGCGTTGAACTTATGAAGCACTTTCTCAATATAATGAGATTGTGATAAGAAGATACATTATGACGTTCTGCTAATTTTAATACCAAGAATTAAATCAACTAAACCCAAATCCTTCATGTCGAAGTTTCAACTTAAGATTCTTTTTGTATTCATAATTACTTCATTGGTACTACCCATGATCAACATATCGTCTACATGTAGACAGACTATCACAAATGACTCAGGTGTGCCATTAATATACATACATTTGTCACATTCGTTGATTTTGAATTCATTTGCCAACATAGTTGTGTCAAACTTCATATGCCATTGTTTAGGAGCTTGTTTTAGCCCATACACCGACTTTAAAAGTTTACACACTTTCGTTTCCTGACCAGGCGCAATGAAACCTTCAGGTTGTTCCATATAAATTTTTTCTTCTAGTTCACCATTCAAGAACGCAGTTTTCACATCCATTTGATGAATCTCAAGATTGTGTAATACAGTAATACCAATAAGCACTCGAATGGAAGTTATTATGGTTACTGGTGAATATGTGTTGAAGAAAAATCATAACCTTCTTTCTGTTTAAACCCTTTGGCAAAAAGTTGGGCCTTAAATTTATCTATTGACCAGTCATATTTATATTTTCTCTTTAGGATCCATTTACATCCTAAAGGCTTACATCCTGGTGCAAGATCAACTAGTTCCCAAGTATAATTTTGCATGATGGAACCCATTTTACTATAAATAGCTTCTTTCCAAAAAGTAGCATTAGGACTAGCATAAGCTTCTTGTATCGTCTTTGGATCGTCATCAACTGCATAAGTCACAAAGTCAGGACCAAATGACTTAGCCTTTCGAGCCCTCTTACTGTGTCTTGGCTCTTCATTTATAGGATTGGAACTACGTACTTGCAGTTTCAAGAGTTGTTTTGTTTGAGCTTGTCACAATCCTCTCTTTACTACGATAAATATTTTCAAAGAAAATTGGATTTCTAGATTCAATGACAGTTCCTTCATGCATATCAGAAATTTCAGATTTATGAATTAGAAATCTATATGCACTACTATTGTATGCATAACCTGTGAATATGCAATCAACTGTCTTTGGACCAATTCTTACTTATTTTGGTTCAGGTACTTCAACCTTTGGCAAACACTCCCACACTTTAAGATATTTGAAAGAAGGCTTATGCCCTTTCCATAATTCGTATGAAGTTTTATCTTTCCCTTTGTGTGGCACTTTATTCAAAATGTGATTAACTGTAAGAATAGCTACCCCCACATGTTCTAAGGTAACCCTTGTTGTGCGGCGATTTATACGCCTCGACGGCGATCGACATAAGGGTCGAGCGACCAAGCCAGCATCAAATAATCCAAGGCAGACTTGCCAAGCAAAGAGTCCAGACCGAGATCAGGTACCGAGCGATCGACGTCCAGGGCAATTGCCTCTTGGCACCTAGCGCTCGACTCTGGTGCCCGACCAAGGACGACCGTCCTATGCCACGTGTAAGGCCATCATCCGTCATATCTATGAAGACCGAATCTCGGAGTGAAGACCCACGTGCAGATCCGCGAATGGCGCCGCAGAATAAGGATCTTTGACTACAGCCCATCAACAGCTGTCAACGACAAGGACTGCCTCACCTACCGACAGACCCGCCAAAAGGTCCTAGGTGGGACCTCCCAAGACAGCGACATAGGGCGCGTGTTGTCTTCTCATTGGTTCGCACATCCGGCTACCAGCAGCTGCTGCGGACTTTAAGAAGACCAACCCATGTGCTAAAGACGATCGCCCGCTTATTATAATACAGTAAAGGCGATCGCCCATATACCTCCACTCCTATAAATAGGAAGCCTCTAGCAACTGGAAAAAGGTTCAGAAACTGTTTTCATACGAGAGTTCAGCTAAATTCACACAGTGAGAGATAGTCGATTTCTCGCAGTTGACTACAGCACTCATCTTTGTTACAAGAACTCACAGAGCATCAACTTTGGTTCTTCCGTTAATCATCAGCACTCAAGAGCTAGATAACTAGGGTCTTTACACTTATTGTAATTGTACGCTAACATTAATATTTGTACTCCCAAGTATTCGTATTAATAATATCTCGCGAGAGCATTCAAGCCCGGGACTAACAACCCCGACAAATCTTGTGTTATTTACTTTCCCTCGGACGTGCTCTCGCATTTTGTTTGTTACTCATCCATTCCAGCAAACCCTTCCGAATAATATTTTGGGTAACAACAATTGGCGCTAGAGGAAGGGCCTTTACCCTCATTTTCATTCCAACTGCTTCGAAGAATACCCACTGTTCTCCGGAGCATATACTTGAAGAAACACTCACTGTTCTTCAAAGAAAAACCTTCAGAATCATGACGTCTGCCACCACTTCGAAGAGAGCCACTCTCCGATCTGCCGGGCATCTTATTCCGGCTCAATCCGAGCCCCAACCTACGGCAGAGGGTAGCCGCGGCGACGCGATACTCTCAATCCCGCCCCCGAGGGACGGCCCCAGCCTCTCACTCGACCAGTTCCAAACCGCGAAACAGATCTAGGAGGCCATGGACATCCTAAGGGAGCGACGGAGAGCATGCGAAGTGCCCATTATAACCCCCTCGGTCATCAGCCGCGCGGGCAAGCGGAAGCTCAAGGGGTTACTTTTCGAGCGATCGTCAGAAAGCCCCGATTCACGAGAAAAGGCTCTCGCGAGGCGGGACGGTTCCGTCTTCAGCCGCCTAGAAAGCGATCCATCGTGCCAACCGGGGCATTCTGGCCCCAACCACGAGACGACGAAGTCCGAGTCCATCACCAGGAGTTCGCATACCCAACTCCCAATCAAAAACAGGTCAGCCATTTGGCTCCCATCCACCGAAGAATCGAGCCGCGCTCCAAGCACCTATCTGCGAGCAGCCAGGCCACGGCGATGGCCGCTATGCAACGCCAGCTCGACGAGATGAAAGCGCTCTTGGAAACCGGGGCAAGCGCCAGGAGAAAGGCCACCGGACTGAGTGATCCACTCATAGTCTAGATCAAGCTTGCCCCCTTGCAACCAAGGATCGCTCCTACTCAAACGCCTTTGTATGTGGGGAGACCGGACCCCGAGACTCACTTGAGCAAGTTCCGGATCTACATGACCGGATGTGGGGCATTAGATGCGACCTGGTGCCGAATATTCCCGTTAACATTGGGCGATCTAGCCCATAGGTGGTACATCTCACTGCCACTGCGATCAATCAATTCCTTTGAGAAACTGGCGAGCGACTTCACGTCATACTTCGCCGCCAAGGTCGCTAGACCAGAAGGTCCCCACCGCATGATGAAAATCAGGCAGGGGGAAGATGAGTCCGATGCAGACTACATTGACTGGGTGGATGAAATAGTCCTCACCGGCGAGCCCATTAGCGACGATCTCGCCCTCTACTAGGTCCTGGGGTGATTCTATGGTCATTCACCCATGTTCAGGCACCTCATAAAGGACATCCCCCCAACCTACGCGACCTTTCGCGCCAAGGCTGCCGATTTTGTGGCCAGGCAGAGGCTTCTCACCCTTCGCCTAGGCGAGGGGATGCCGCCTCCCATCCAAAAGATGGCGATCCCCGAGTCTGACAAGGCGGTCGCCAAGCCGCCCGGTGATTTCAAGGCTTTCAAGGTTGTGGAAGCCCATCTCCTCCACAGCTTCAACCGAACTCCGGCCTATATTTTTTACGCCATCAAGGGGCACGAACCGCTAAGCAGGCCAAAGGCAATAAGGGACAACGATCATCTGGACCACAATAAATTTTGTGCTTACCACAAGAGTCCCGGTCACAGCACCAACCAATGTCGCGACCTCCTCAGAAAACTCTGGAGATTGTTCGAAGAGGGCAAGCTGGACAGTTTAATGGCTTAGCCGGAGCCCTGTCAATCTCCTAAACCGGTCGCCAGAGTCTAACGCGACAGGCCTGAAGGCTCATACGAGTCGACCCCCCGATAAACCTCGGCAGCCGGATCTATATCTTTCAATCAAGAGGTGGGAACCTCGGAGGTCTTTACCTGATTCCCACCATGTTAAACGAAAGGCTACTGCCTGAGCCACGCCTGGAGAAAGAGGATGACTCGCTCGCCCTCTAAAATACGTCATCTAACATGATGGACCTAGGCAAGCGATCGCCTCCCAGAGCACAACGTATACCGTCGAGGATCGCCAACTAACATGACGGTCCAAGGTAGAAGAGTGCCGCCATGGTCGCGGAGGTCGATGAAACCGACGACCCGTCCATGCAAGGTTCCTTTGGGCAGAGATCGCTCGCCCTTCGTTTAAATACGAGGCGGGCGTAGCCGAAGGACCCTCCAAAACAAATCAGAGGATGACTCGCTCGCCCACTAAAGTTCGTCATCAACGTATACCGTCGAGGATCGCCATCTAACATGACGTCCGAGGTAGAAAGGTGCCGACACGGTTGTGGAGGTCGATGGAACCATTCTTTGTGACCGTGCAAGGTTCCTTTGGGCAGCGATCGCTCACCCTTCATTTAAATACGAGGCGGGCGTAGCCAAAGGAACCTCCAAAACAAATCTGTGGACACGTTCGCCCGCCCTCAGAGGTCCATCATCTAACATGGTGGATCCGGACTATGCGACGCGTCCCTCCCCCCGTCACAACGTATATCATCGAGGATCGCCATCTAACATGACGATCCGAGGTAGAAAAGTGCTAGCAAGCCGCGGTCGTGGAGTCGATTAATCCGACGACGCCCCGTGCAAGGACTCCTCCAGGCCGAGATCGCTTGCCCTTCGTTTAAATACGAGGCGGGCGTAGCCTACGGAGGACCCTCACAATTAAGTGAGTCGCGAGAAGTTGGCCATCAGACGGAATGTCGCTCGCACACAAGACATGGTTGCGGAGGTCGGTTCCATCAAACTCCACGATTGTGCAGGGTTCCTCTAGGCCGGGATGGTCGGCCTTCCTCGAGGGATCTGCAAAATTGAAGACTGCTCGCTAAACGATTTATTTTCGTTCCCTTACTTTCACTAAGTAAACAAAAACAAGGGGGAATAGCGGAGCTATATATACCACGATCGTCTTTACTCAAATACACGTACGACGATCGTCATTGTTCAGAAATATGTGCAACGATCGACTTTGTTCGAAAGTTACCAGTATAAGTTTATCAATTCACTTGGAGCTGTACGCACGACGATCGCTCCTCAACACTTTTGTATAAAGTCAAATGCAAAAGACTCAAAATGACGATCATACAAGCAAGAAATCAGAGAAGCAAATATTTATTTCATCACTTGGAATACAAATACAAACACGGTCGCCCGGAGGCAAAAATACAACGAAAGCTATAAAATTACAAGTAAAAAGCGAGAAAAGCTCAGGGATCGACGCTCGCTCCATCGCTGGCAGCAGGCTCTGCACCCTCATCCTCCGGGGCACCCGGATGAACAAGGTTGTCCGGCAACGGGTACCAGCTCAAATCGATCCCATGATCCACGGAAAGGTCGAGGATCGGCACGGTGAAGTCTGGCTGTAGAGGGTGCTCAAGCGCATAAGCTTTGAAATTTTCAGTCAAAGGGCCGACCTCGAGCCCTCCCTTCTTAGCGGCGGGGATCACATCATCATAAGCCATATAGTAGGCGAATTCGCTGACGTACTCCACGTTAAGGAAGGGATTGGCCTCAGTCACCTTCAGCCGTCCCTTCAACTCCGCAACCGTTTGGCTCACACCCTCGAGCTTGGAAGTTTTGGCGGCCACCTCTTCCTTCGAGGACACCAGCTTGCTGGTCAGCCGGGCGACGGTCCCCTTCAGCTGGTCGGCCTCCTTCTGCATGGCCGCGTGCGACCTACGGGCTTCCGTCATTTGGTCCCGTATCCAGTTAGTCGCCGCCCGCGCCCGGTCAAGACCCTGCCTCGCCTGCTTAGTCGCCTCCATGGAGCTCTTCTCCATGGTCGCGAGCCTGTCGTCAAACTCAATGTTTTGTTTCCGTGAAGCTTCGAGGTCTGCATGGAGACGAGCGGTGGATGACCACCCCTCATATTCCCTCACAGCCTGAGCAGCCATCGTCGTCGTCTGAAGGGCCAGCGCGAAGGTAGCCTGCATCGCGTCAGCAGATCGCCGGTGGGCGATCGCATCCAGATCGGTCGTCCAGGCCTTCGGGAGGGAGGCGGTAGCCCGAGCAATATAAGAAGGGATATCACTGACCTCGCGAGGATCTTTGCTCATCAGGAAGTCCAACACCATCGGCAAGCAGTTCGGGTTGGAGTGGTGGATCCTGCACAAAGAGCAAAAGAGTTAGTATGTTTCCTACACAAGTGACCTAACTCAGCAAAGCGACCGGGCTCACCTTTTGACCTTCTCTGGGTCGCGGCCGAAGAACGGCCTGCCACGCGGAGTCTCGGCCTCAGCGGTCACCATGGACTGAAGGAAAGCCGAAGATGGCGTGGATCCCTCCACCAGAGGAGAGGCACGGAGATCGGCGGCTCGTCAGCAGTGGCAGGGGCCGAGGGCTCCACAGTCCTTCATTTCTTAGGGATGAGCCGAAGTTTCTCCTCCTCCCGAGGCTCCTGCTCTTCGACGACAGGCTCCTGGAGAGGTCTTGCCTCCGGGGTCGGTCGCAACGGAGCATCAGGAGCTCGGCTCACCTTTTTCCCTTGACGAAGGCGGTTCATGACCCCCAGATTAGACATGGCAATCGCAGCAGGGAGCTCTGGTGTAACAGCCCCAAAACAGTGGCTATTACAGTGTCATGGACCCTCTACCGGGACCCACCAGGCGATATCACGATATACACTTACAACCTGACAACGTGGCACCGTACCACAATATTTATAAAAACCCCGATGTGGAGTATGAGTTATACATGTCTTTAATACGAGCAAACGTACACAGGATCCAGATTCGGTACAGACCATATGACGATGGGCGGTACCTAAGAAATTATAGTACATTCATCCTCACAAAGTAAAATGAAATTCATAATAAAACATAACCGAACATCAAAAGACTCGGGGGCCCCGAAATAGCATACTTTAAAACCCTTCGTCGCCATTGTGCTCCTCCTGTGCCTTGCCCTTTCCTCGCCCTGAAATACAAGTATTTCTCCCCAAACCACAGGGTCAGCTATACATGATAATAATTCTCCTGACATTATACAATTCACATATATACGGATCTCAAAGAAAACAATCGACTACTGATTATACCCCGCAGGCGTATAAACAGTCAGTCCCAACTGCCAAATATACGAACGACCATATAATATGACTCAAGACGGACGTCACAGTATGCCCGATCCGGAAATGTGTCCGTGCACATGTCCACCCCGTATACGGAATCCAGAATATACGTGGGACGATGTACCTAATTAGCCTCACGAACTACGTCTCGTGTGCACGATCTAAATGCGGAAAACATCCACGTATGATCATCAAGTGCCCGGCTAAAAATCCTACACATAACCAATCGGCACGCAGATATGACTCCAGAGATGTCACGATACAACATGACAACGAAACTCAACGAATTACACCTTTATCAAGGAATTGAACGACTCACCGAAGTGTCAACAAAGCTCAAAAGGACCAATGGTAACAAGAATGGTAATTTCGGGTATATCATCCCAACACCATGATAATACGATCAAGGACATCACCATATCACGAATCATAGATTATCAGTACATTTCATACACACGAAGCGCATAATAGTCACAAGAATTCAACCATCATTATAACCAAGCAAGATAACTTGCCTCAATTCCGTAGATGAATAATCCTTCTTTGAATGATCAAACGAACGGTATCCTGATCTAACAATACTCACGTGAACAACCAACCTTGAATGAAATGTAATTCATTCAACAACACATTCATATGATAACGGTATTATTACATAAACAATATTCGTAAATTTACTTGAATAAATCAATTATCCTATTGATCACTTTAATGTTCCAATTATAAATCATCATATGTTTATCATGTTCATTCACATATTCTAACATTAATGTCAAATACTTGAAGTCCAGTTTATTACCAATGTAACATTGTGAAAACATCTTTTCAAATCATCGGCACTTCCGATTACGATATAAGTTTGTGTTTAATTACGTTCTTCATTATTTTACCAACGATTACATTAAAACTTATTGCTATATGAAGCATAAGTTCAAGTTTTTGGTGAACTAAGATCATCATCTTAATTTACGTCCATTAACACACACGGATTAATGAAATGGAATTCGGCTACTCATCTACCGCATTCGTATCACCATATTCGATACAATCCTCTTAAGAATATTATCAACATATTAATGTAGTGATTAACACCTTTTTAAGTTATCAACGAAATCGATTAACTTGAGCATATGAAGATTACAACTTCCTTCGATCAAAATCCATTGTTTTACTTTTGAAGAATTTATTAAAAGCCTAGTTATATCATTGGATACTTGGAATTCTAAAAGTAACTTCATCCCATCTTGTGAAAATTATCTTCAAAAGGGTTAACATAATTCTTCCAACAATTTATTACAAAGGTATTGGTTTAGAGGCCAAAATTATGGTTCCATATTACCTTCAAGAATCAATTGAATGTTCAAGACAAGATTAGTACCTCTCACCTCTAATCATTAAGGATTTCATCCCTAACATGTTCCTAGTGTTGAGACAGTAATCATCTTCTCATTATCATGTTATAAATCCGGTTTTATCTATCATTCTCAACACAACCATATTATGAAGTTATAATACCTCAGGAAGTAATAATAATACTCCTAATGTTGATCCTCACTTAGTTTGAGCATGATTCAATTAATTTATCATGTTTTACACTAGCTTAAACTAACATTATGTGAAGTGATTATATACTAACATCATCATGAGCATAGATTTAGTATGAGAGTAAGAGAAACCAACCTCAAAATGAAGAACAACAGCAACACTTCAAAGAACACACTCCAATCTCCAAATCTCCAAGTCACAAACCAAGTGCTGAAGCTCCAACACAAGTTAGAAGGGCTAGAAACGGAGTTGGCATGGAAAGGAATCGTTTTTCTCAGTTGGGAGGTTGAATGGGTCGAGCAGGAAATGAATGGCAAGTCATATTTTTATAACCTGAACTCGGCATTACGTACGTCAAAGAAAGGGGTTAACGTACGTTATAGTCCTTACGTACGTAATCTCATGATCATTACGTACGTAATCAATTTCATCAGATCTTTCTAACTTAAAACACGCAAATTGTTACGTACGTAAATACATAACTATTATGTACGTAATAGCCGTTGACTTGGCTGTCGTGGTCGACTCCCGACCACCTACCCCCGTTCGGTCCCACCCGCCGAAAGGCGGGCTGTTGATGGATCTCTCGCATTACGTACGTTAACATATGAATGTTACGTACGTAAGGCTACGTACATAGCGTACGTAAAGAAGATAGGTTAACGTACGTTACGTTCTATAACAAACATAAATGGAATTCTCCCAATATCACCCAACAATTAATATAGTATAAATGACCATGATTCCAATTTAACATAATTCGTCGATATACTTGCTACAACAATACAGATATGGTGCGAAAATACTTGGTTTAAATCAGAAAATACAATAGTAAAGGCGAGGGTATTACATCTGGGAAACAAGGGAAGCGAATTTCTGCGAAAGAAAGCAATCGACAAAGTTAGTAATCTTCCTCAATCAAGACGATCGACATGTCAAAGAAGATCGCGAAAGTTCGTACCTGGAACCTTTAGATGGTGAGGGTAGCGAAATAGCCGAGCAGCCAACCAATAGGCTTCATTGTTGATTCGGCGTGCGTCTATATGGTCATCAGGAAGACTCCATATTTTCTCCCAGACGATCGCGAAATCAAAAGCGAGGTCGCCTGCCGCCGGAACAATGACACCTGCAAAAAGTAGGCCAAAATCAGATCAGTTCAGAAAATATCCGAACAAAGGGAGAGTCTAAATCCTTACTCGGACTCCTCTCTCGAAAGCCGGTGGGAATAACCAACTCATCGGTTGGGTTGTCGCTCGCTGCCGACTTCCACGCGCCGCCGACCCAGAACCACTTCGACAGATCACCCCTTACTTTGTTCGGGACCCCAAGAATCACCCGGCCTGAGCGACCCTGGATATGGTAGCTGCCAACAGAGCCTTTTTGAACCGTCAATTTGAATATACGGTTCATCTCCAACGGCAAGGGAAGATGATACAGCCGATGGACACCAAACAAAGTAAGGGTGCTGACGATCTGCAGCCAGGCGTTCGGCGTCAATTGAAGCGGCGCCACATTCCAGGCGGTCAGCAGGTAGGAGACAGCAAACGACAACAGGAATCGCAGTCCAGCCTCTATTATCGCCTCGTTGACGGTGACCATGCCCTCGGGAGGTTGATCGGCTCGCTCGTTCTCAGCAGGCACGTGGAGACAACCATCAGAAGGAACATGGAACCTCGCCCTCCAACAGTCCAGACCCTTTCTGGTCGCCGAGCTCCCGATCTGGCCAAGGGTCCACGGAGACCGGCGAGCAGCCCGGAACAACGTCCGCCTTACGGGTTCATAAGGATGGGCGATCGAGTATTTAGTAAAGTTAAATTTGGGGAGTGGGGCGGCCAATCTCTCCATGAGATCGGCAAAATTTGTGAAGGCTTTTCCGAACGCGCTGTTCCGCTCCCAGTGTGCTGTCGCATCCATCTCCTCCTGTTTTAGTGAACGAATCCGCTCGGCCTCCACCGCCTTGGATGTGTCAGCTTCATTAAAAAGTTCTTCGACTTCCACGGGCTCAATCCCGGTGCGGATGGCCTCGACGGCAGTGTCCACATGGAACTCCGCAGAAAGTTCATCCCGGGCGGTCAAAGCCCCGGCGGCGGAAGTGGTACCAGCCTCATATGCATCTGGTCTTCCTCTGGACATATTCAAAGAGAAAGGAGGGAGAAGAAGTTTTTTGTTCTTACCTAGATAGTCTGAGTCGAACGACGATCGTCACACAAAGCTTTGAGGGAAATCAGCTATGTCTTCTTCTCAGACGGAAATGCATAAGGTTCTTTACCTTGTAACCCCAGTCCTTTTTATAGGCAAGAGCGGGGGCTTCTGGGCAAATAAGCGAAGTCCCGAGGATCAAAGTGAAACCGTCAGACAAGACCCCATCTAATGCTGCCCTCAAATCCCGCGTGCGCGTCGTTTCGAGGGCACGCCACAGGACTGTAATGTCCGGATAAATTATTGAGTATTTCATCTGTATTTGAACCCTGTATTATTCGGAATTGTGATATTGATAATTGAAGTATGGTATTTCTCGTATTTGTATCCTTGTACATAAGTATGGCAACATGTAAGTTTTCCCACGCAAATACGTGATAATGTACGTTAACAAGGATAGCTTAACGTACGTTATTTGTAGGAGTTAGCTTACGCTACGATCGTAGCATAGCTTGCGTTAACCAGCTAATAATTGAGCTGGGCGGCTAGCACATGCGCCAGCTGGACATGGGTACGGATAAGATTCCCTCGGATGAACCTCGACACTTTTGAAGTCAACGGGTATTAACGTACGCTAAGGTAAGGATGTAGCGTACGGTAATAGTATTGATTACGTACGTAATGTGGTAAGTGTAGCGTATGTAATGTAGTTCAGAATGAGGGCAGTTAACTATCAGTGATGATAGCGTACGCTAAGGACATCTGGGTAGCGTACGCTAAGAGGCTAATGTACGTTATGCATGAAGGCTAACGCACGTTAAGAATAGAAAATTATAAATAAGACATCACACCATTTCATTTCAGCTCGTTCATTTCACCTATCCTTCAGCATACTTCGTTCCCAGAGATATCCCAGCCCCCTTAAACACCTTTAGAACACCTTTTCTTGATCATTGAAGATTGGAGATTACTCATTGAAGTGGAGAATCAGTTTGGATTGACACACAAGCAACCGGAGTTGGATTCTACCTATTGTCTCGGTGTTTCCTTCATCTTAAGGTATGTTATACTACAGTAGAAACTCGATAATTTAATACTCGGTTATTTAATAAACTCTCTAAGATAATAGTTTTGGCCGGTCCCGACTCAGGGATAGGGTGCTAAATTAATAATTTGCTAAAATTATAAGATAATACATTTTTGATAATTTCTATAGGTCCCATATAAAATATAAATTAATAATTCCTTATATATTGTACATATTATAGGAATAATTTATGAAGGTTTCTTAAAGAATTACTCAATTGTATTTCTTTTTTGTTGGAATCAATTTCATCTTAAATCGCATCTATAATTTTCCTTATCACTGTAAGAACTTCTAGTATTGTATTCTCATATAGGCTCAGCAATAAATTATTCAATATGATGGCCGCTTTAATGTTCGCATATTTTGATTTTGTATTTATAGAAAAAATATATACTGATATATTCAACACAGGATGCATAATAAGATGAGAGATTGAAGGGTTATTTTAAATTGGACCCTTCATTTGATATAGACATGCATTGTACAATAATTAAGTGAAAGTTTGAAAGTTGTTTGTAAATTAAATATTTCATTATAAATTAATAAATATTAATTAATATATAATAATTATTAATTTGTCGATTAATTAATAACTCTTTTAATTAATAAATTTTGGTTGTCCCAATAGTATTAATTTATAGAGTTTCTACTGTATCTCTAACCTTGGTTTCGTGTTCTTAAGGATATGATGATCATGCTATCAAGATATTAAGTTCCATTGATGAATTATTCGACCAAACATCATGTTTAGAAGTTGGAATGATTATGCTTAAGATATCGTTGTTGAAAACATCATAGTTGGAATCCTATTACGTCAAATGATAAAAGTAAAGTTTTGAGATTGATTATCCATATTAAATAGTATTGCCATATTGAATCGTAGACTTGGAGTAGATATTACTTTTGTTAAATGGACTTAAGAAAGAATTACTGAAGGTTGTATCCTTTTCTTATAAGTTGGATTTGTTAGTTCTTTAAGATGAAGTCTGAACGTAATAAGGATTTTGGGAATCAAATGCATCAACCTTTGATCACCAAACTTCGCATGAGAATTGTAAATCGAGATTGAATATGGCATTGTGATGATATACGTATCCTTGATATTCGAAGATGTTTGAATCCGTAAGATCATTCATAATTTTATGAACATGTTATGTAGAAGAGTGACGTACGATAATCACTGAGGATTTCGTACACCTCATCACCCATCAGAACAGTCGACTGATCAGTGAGAGACTGTCGGATGCTTGTTTAGCGTACGCTATGCACGGCAGCTTACGTACGCTAATGGGCAAGATTAACGTACGCTACGATTGGTACGTAACGTACGTTATGGCATCAGGCGAGTCAGTCGGCTGATCAGAGAGGACTGTCAGTTCATGGTTAGCGCACGCTAGACCTCGTAACTTACGTATGCTAACAGGTAGGCTTAACATACGGTACATAGGGCATGTAACGTATGTTAAGCAGTTTAGGCAGTATACGTTTTATGAACTTCCGGCTGTAATTTGGATTGTTAGATGTTCCTACGACGTGAGATGAACTCTATATTATTTCTTTTGTTTAAGGCTCGAGCTTGTTACGTGATTGATAGAAGGGGCGACCTTCGAATGTTCCGTTTTTCGTGGAAGTATCATTCTTGTCATCGAATCGAGGCAAGTACCTTAATTAGAATTGTCCGAATTGTGTCGGTTATGTTATGATTGTACTGTGTAAATGTGTTGTGATTAATTTTCCACCATATGTTGATCCGACGGGAATCATCATGGGAAATCTATAGCTGTGTGCGCTGGATTGTTGGACAGGTAGTTCCACCATGTTTTGGTCCAACGGGATCATCGTGGGAATCTATAGCTTTGTACGCTGGATCGTTGGAATACCATGAGTATGTTGAGACTGTTATGATGTGATATGTGTTGTTATTATTTTCTCGTTGGATAAATTGGTCATGATTATTGTTGATTAAATCATTGTTATATGATTATCGTACTTGTACTAGCATCGTTATGCTAACCCCTTCGGGGGTGAACATTTGTGTATGTTCAGGATCCAGGAGAGCAGGAAAACAACCACTAGAGCTGCATGACGACGAGGGTGCAGAGTGATGTTCCGGCTGTGTTTCATTGTCTGTTGTTGTGTTATTTTTAATAAGTACTCGAGTACGACGTCGTTTTTGATGATTGAATTTTGGTGATGTATTAATATTCTTCCTTTGGATAATTGTATTTTCGGTGTTTTTGTCCAGAACTGTTGTACTTATTCCTGTTACTTTCATATATTGGTCCTTGTTGTTATCTTTTCATTTCTTCAGCCTTGTAAATTCTTATGAAAAGGATTTACGGCGCTGTAATATTCCTGAATATATCGGGGGTGTTACAGTATATGGTATCAGAGCTAAGATTATGGATATCTTGGCCATTGGGTTAAAATAGGGGTCATATATGTCTTTTAAGGTAACTGGCCATGAATAACATCACTGTACTGCCTACGTCTTCATGCGAGCAGTGGTTGTAAGTTCCTAGACCTTATTTTGTCCTTTGCATGATATACTTCTTTATATTTGAACATTTGAACGATATTGTTTCCTGTATATTGAGTAATTATGCTTACAGTATGTTGAGAGATGGACGTGGACGTGGTCGCGGTCGCGGACGCGGAAGAAGGAATGCTAAAAGAGAAGCTTCGCCTTCTAATCAGGCCAACCACAACTCAGGCGAGCCACAAAGATCTATTAATAATGAATCGGAACCTGCTGTCCCCAAAATCCTTCGTCAGGTGGTTAACCAGATGACTCAGTTTGCCCAGGTCGTGAACCGAATGCAGGTGGCGGTGGGATTACAGAAGGGAGATAGACAGTAAGGAATCCCAGACATGGGAAATCGAGGCGACCGATGGCTGCAGGAGGTGGCAAAGAGGCAACCACCCAAATTCGACGGCTTTTCTGAGACTCCCACATGGGACCATTAGTTGAAGGAATTGGAGAAAATTTTTGCCGGAATTAATTGCCTAGATGACCGGAGAGCCTCTATTGCTCAGTACTTTCTGATAGGGGAAGCATCTGAGTGGTGTGAAGCCATCCGGCCTGTAGACCATGATGCTGACTGGACAGAATTTAAATTGATGATGGAAGCTCAGTACTGCCCTCAACCTATGAGGGAAGCCAAAGTTCGGGAATTTTCTCCGCACAGCCATCAGACGAACCAGTATCCCAGACAATTAAAACGTTTAATCAACAGATGGCGTTTGTTCTGTTAGGAGTATGCCCTGGAATGCCACTCAGGGGATGTTGAGTGAGGGCATTGTACTTGTAATTATGTAAATCATTAATATAAGGTAATGGATGTTTCTTTATTTACTGGTAGTTACTGGCATTCCTAACTCGTAAATATACATATAGAAACTAGTCTGTGTATTTGAGAGCAAAATGTTCCACTCCTTATTGGATAAGGGGGTCGGCACTGGAAAGGTTTAAAGCTCAAATACTTAATCGTTCGCAAGTCGATGAAACTTGACTGGGCGTTAAGTTTATGTGAAGACTTGTATGACGTGTTCTTTGACATGGAGAGTGCCTGTCGAACACTAATGGTTAGTGGGAGTACACGTTATAGGTATGCTAATTGGATTAGTATACTCGAACCGACTCACCCTCGATTCGTCACACGGATTTCACTCTGGGATAGTCAATGACGGAATCGAAAGGTTGTGATAGGTATTCGTGAACCTTCGACTTGAGAATTTAGTAGGGATGTGCTTGTGACGTCAAGATTTTCATTAGAGTAGTTCGACCCTATAAACCGGAAGGCGGGGGTCAACCTCGACGTGCATCTTGACGGGCAAGTAGCAGGTCCTACTGAATACCAAGATAGAATTCTTTCTCCCATTAGTGAGCGGGTTATATGTCCTATGCGGTTATTGGCAGATGAGATCATAAGTCTTTGGCCAAAGCATTGGAGCTAGTTGTATTAGATACACGACAGCTCGATGATCTCGATTTGCATTAACGCATGCATAGCGTCAAGTACAGATAGGTTTTGACTGACTGTGACCCTATAACTTGATCGGGACATTTGAAAGAAGATTTATACGTATACTGGTATTCACGACAGAATGGTTCTTGAATGATCCCAATCATTCGTTCTCAGTCGGGGTATAGTGTAGGCCGCCAGGCTGGCTAGGTGGTGCTACTGCTCTTTGGTTCCTCCCATTGCTGACTGAGACGGACCTACCGAGTCGCGCAATAGGATTGACGACGGAATGAATCAAGCTAATTCTCTCATTATGAATATTAGATAATGGATATCTAAATTTGGGACATTATATGTTTAAATTGATTTATTGGATAAATTGATTTACGGCCTAATGAATTAAATATATCACTGGGTGATTAATTTAATTCATGAATATAATTATTTCTTGGAGAAATTAATTATGTTATTTTGTATTTGATATGTTTAATTAATTGGATTAATTAAACGATATAAATACATCGGAACGGAATTGGAGTTTATCTGTTTGGACTCTCGGGAGTCCGAAACGAACCGAACTCTTCCTATAATTCATCTTGGCCTCCCCCCACTTATATCCATGTGTGTGTATTGACTTGTCCCCATCATGGTTTTTAGAATCTCATTTGTTGAGGGGACAAGCATCATATACATTATATGGTAGGGTATCAATCATGTGATATGTATTGTTTTTATGTGGGTTGAATAAGAATATAAAGAAGACTTTGATATCTCATCCTCACTTAACTTCTTGGCATCTTCATACGTATCATTGAGAGAGAGAGAGAGAGATAGACTTTGAGTTTAACACTCATCTCATCTTCTTCATTCACTTCTTCTTCATTTTTCTTGGAGAAAATTGAGAGAAAATATTGAGAGAGTAAGATTAAAACACTTTGTAATAATCTTAATATACAAAGCTTCATCACTTGATTCTAGCCATAACATTAGAGGTTAATCGGGTGTTGTCATTCCGGTCGTTTCTCCGGCGCGTGGCAAGTAGAGACGCGGTGCTTTCGGCGTTGGATCGTTCAAGAGCTTGGAGCGGATTGGATTCGTAGAGATCAATCAAAGCTTGGGGAATAGCTCAAGAGAAGGTTACCATTTAATCAACGGACTTCAAGGGTGAGTTTCTTATAACTCTTGTTTTTCGTTTATATATTCGTATATACGTAGCTCGATCGATCCTCGTAGGGGTTCGGATCAAATTAATTTTCATTTTACCGCTTCCGTTGGGCCTTCGTTTTAGGCACTGAATCCCAACAGTGGTATCGGAGCATAGGTCTTGCGATCGTATATACGATATTGGCATTTGGAATGCTCGATTAGATGGTGAATGATTTGGAATTATTTTAGTCATAACCGTGGTACATGTTTTACGTTCGTTGTAGTTATATTTTTCGTAAGTTTATGTCTAAATATAAATCTTAAATTTCTGGGAAATATGATTTATATTGAAGATATGAAAGTCGGAAAATATTGATATTGGATATCCGGTCGAAAATCTAGCCCCGAATCGTCGTCGGACGACTTTTTGGACAAAAAGGGTAATCTGGCCGAGAGTGACTCGACCGTGTCCTGGGTGACTCGGTCGTGTCCGGCAGTCTGGCCAAGTCACTGCCAGGCAGACTCGACCGTGTCCTGGGTGACTCGGTCGTGTCTGGCAGTCTGGCCATGTCACTGCCAGGCAGACCCGACCGTGTCTGGAGACACGGGCCGTGTCCTGGCCGGCAGCTTCCGAGCGTGACTCGGCCATGCCAGGCCTGTCTGCCGGCAGGCTGCCGAGGGTGACTCGGTCAGGCAGGCCAGTTTTCACCCCGGCTCGATTTTTTCGTGTATTCTTGAAAATTAATCTCCCACATGTTAAATTGGATTTAATATGATTAAAATGATTTATGGTATTTCATTTTATAAGGGAAATTTGATTAATTGGAATATTTATGGTCGACCGAATTATTTTGAACGTTATCATATTACTGACTGTCTGAATCGATTGGATCGGTTCGTTTTGTTGATTGGATCAATATATCTCTACAATTTCCATTTATATAGTATTTATTGGATGAATGCTTTTGAATGGGGATGTGGTTCGTGGACTTAGTTTTGAATCGTTCGTTTTATTCGATTGGGTTGTATAGGCCGTTTTGAGCCTATTTATTTTATTAGAAATATTTGTATCTAGGATGCAATTTTCAATGTAAAATTTATATGTAATGACGAATACCGGAGGAAGATCCGTTTCGAGAAGACGAAGATTCAAGACGAAGACTTGTAATTAGATTACGGAGTTTTTGTTTTCTAGGAACGGTCCATGAACCACATGTTGGTAGCAACTAGGTTGTGAATGGTTGTTTCATGTTGTATGAATGCCACAAACGCACTTAAATGATTAATGTGCAAAGTGTAACGTTAAACGTGATAATTCTCCCACAACAAATAATTAAGTTTATAAGGTTTCAAGGTTTTCCTTCCCTCTATCGAGTTTTCGGGAAATTGAAATCCAAATTGGATGTGCTATGCTTCCGAGTTATCGGGGTAGTCGTTTGGGGAGGACGGATAAATTACTGGGAGCGCATTGGATGCCTTCGGTTGGAGCAAATTTTATCCCTAGAAACCTGATAGGTTGCCGGATAAGATTCAATTGTGAAACTGATTTGCGTCGATGGTATAAACTTAACTTGTTCACGAACCATAGAAACCGTATAGGTTGAGGGGAGTGAACAAGGGGAAAAAGAAGATCGAATCGTCCATTAGATGGGTTGGTGTTGGACACCACTTTATGAAAATTAATAGACTAGAAACCTGTTCGGTTTCCCTCTATTAAGATTTATAAAGAACTCGATCACCACTATGAAGTAGAGCAACGATACTTCCGAATTTTACATGGGAGTGTGTTATTCCGATAAAAATAGTGGGAGCTGGGTAACAAGAATAGAAAAGACCTTAATTCTATACTCAGAACATAATTGAATGAGTAACTAATTAATCTATCGTACTTAATGCAGACTCAAATCTCAATATGACAATGAATCCACTCACAATTCTACTCGAAAAGAACACCCTGATTGGACCTAACTTTGTGGACTGGCTCCGCAATCTGATGATAGTCCTTAGTATAGAGGCACTGGGATACGTCTTGGAGGCGGACATTCCGGCGCCTCCTGTGCGGACCAGAGCCAATCAGGAAGAGATCGAAAACCACGAAAAGTGGGTTAAGGATGACGTAAAAGTCCGTGCATACATGATGGCTTCTATGTCTAATGAGCTTCAGAGAGCTCATGAGAAAATGACTTCTACTAGGCAGATTCTATCTCACTTAACCGAACTTTATGGTGAGCACAATAGAACTGCTAGATATGAGATATCCAAGCAACTGTTCGGTGCAAGGATGAAGGAAGGTGAGAAAGTTGGGGAACATGTCCTCAAAATGATATCCATGATCGAGAGATTGGAGGCTCTTGATTTTAAAATGGATACTTCTCTCCAAACCGACCTTATCCTACAGTCTCTTCCTGATTCCTTCTCACAGTTTGTTATGAACTTTAACTGCAATGAGATTGCATGTAACTTAGCTGGGCTAATGAACAAACTGGTGACCGCCTAGTCTCAGATGAAGACTCTGCGAATGAAGGAGTCTGCCCTTGTGATTTCTTCTGGACTTCGGAAGTCTAAGAATAAGAAGAAAAAGACCAAAAAGCGGACTGGACCACAAGCTAAGGACCTTAAGGGAAAGGGCAAGGCCCCGATGGTTCCAAAGAACAAGAAGAAGAAGGATGCTTGTCTCAAGTGCGGTGAGCTGGGACACTGGGCTAGAGACTGTCCGATTCTTCATGGCACTTCAGGTACAGAACTTTTAGTTTTGGAAACAAATTGTTCTGTCACTGTATTTTCTACATCCTGGATATTGGATTCTGGTGCTAGTTCTCATATTTGTACCGTGAATCCGGATCTGTAACAAAGTAGGAAGCTTGAAGCTGGGGAAGTTATGATCACAGTCGTAAGCGGGCATAGTGTCGAGGCGACCGACATAGGATCACATCTTTTGGGTTTAGAATCCGGCTTTGTTTTGACTTTAGAAGATGTAGTTGTTTTGCCAAAGGGGCACAAAAACATTGTATCCATTCCGGTCATGGACCGAAAAGGCTTTTCATTTTTCATTGGTGATGGTTCCTGCAAAATTTATTTTAGAAATAAACTAGTGGGTACTGCTACATTGTTAAATGGATTGTATCATCTAAATCTCAGCAACAAAGTAGTTGTGAATACTATGACTAGAAAACGTGGTAGGGATAAAACCAATCAAGTTTTGAAATGGCATCTTAGACTTGGTCATGTTGGTCAGACCAAGGTTTACAAGATGGAAAAGGATGGACTTATGGGTCCATTGGGATCGGATCCCTTTCCTACTTGTGAATCTTGCCTTAAAGGCAAAATGACTAAGTCCCCCTTCACAGGGACTTTTGAAAGAGCCGTTGATAAACTGGGATTAATCCATACTGACGTTTTTGGTGCTTTAGAAGCAGCACGTGACGGATATCAATATTTCATTACGTTTACAGATGATCATACTAGGTATGGTTATGTATACTTAATGAAACATAAATCCGAGGCTTTTGAGAAATTCCAGGAATTCAAGGCCCTAGTCGAGAAACAAACTGGTAATCATATCAAAGCACTTCGGTCGGACCGAGGTGGTGAGTATATGAGTACGGAGTTTGACGAGTTCCTTAAGGAACATGGAATAGTTTCACAACTAACACCTCCAGGTACTCCTCAGTTAAATGGTGTGTCAGAAAGAAGGAACCGGACCTTGTTGAACATGGTCCGTTCCATCCTGGGCTATACTGACTTACCGATTTACCTGTGGGGGTATGCACTCCTGACTGCTGCTTACATCTTGAACAGATGTCCTTCCAAATCCGTTCCTAAAACTCCACATGAGATGTGGGAGGGAAGGAAACCAAGTCTTAATCATATTAGGTTTTGGGGATGTCCCGCCTATGCCAAGAAGACTAAGGTGGAGAAGTTAGAAGCTAGGTCCGCGAAGAGATGTTTCATTGGATTCCCATCTGGGACGATGGGATATCTATTCTACATGCCTGAAGATCGAAAGATCGTTGTTGCTTTACAAGCACACTTCCTGAAAGATGAGTTCATCCAGGAAGGCGGAGCAGGTAGAAGTATTTCTTTGGAAGAATACAATGAAACTCCTAAGGAGACACCTATGTAAGAAATTGGAACCGAACCTTCTGAAACACAAGTACAACCACCTCGTAGATCTAGTAGGGTGTCTCATTTACCTGAGAGGTATGGGCTTGTGCACTTGGAGGAGCTGGGTCTCCATGAGATTCCAAGTGATAGCCAAGAGACCGACCCGACGACCTATGACCAAGCGATGGTGGATGTAGACTCTGCGAAATGGCATGAAGCTATGGAAGCTGAGATAGACTCGATGCATGTCAATCAGGTCTGGACTCTAGTAGACCGCCCCAAGGGCATAGTGCCTATTGGGAATAAGTGGATCTACTAGAGAAAGACTGATGGTGATGGAATGGTTGACGCCTATAAGGCCAGGCTTGTGGCAAAGGGTTATACCCAAAAGGAAGGGATCGATTACCACGATACCTTCTCGCCCGTAGCCATGATCAAGTCTATTCGCATGATGCTTGCTATAGCTACCTACCACAATTATGAGTTATGGCAAATGGATGTAAAGACGGCTTTCCTTAATGGATTCCTCGAGGAGGAAATCTATATAGAGCAGCCTAAAGGCTTTGTGTCCAAAGTCGATATTCAGAAAGTGTGCAAGCTTCAGTGTTCCATTTATGGACTGAAGCAAGCGTCGCGTAGTTGGAACCTTCATTTTGACGAGGCAGTCAAAGAGTTTGACTTCGTGCAAAATGAGGAGGAACCTTGTGTATACAAGAGGGTTAGTGGGAGCAAGATCGCATTCTTAGTACTATATGTAGATGACATTCTACTAATAGGAAATGATGTGGGAATGCTCAGTTCTGTGAAAGCTTGGCTTTCGAGTAATTTCTCCATGAAAGACTTGGAAGAAGCTACCTATATTCTTGGTATTCGACTCTACTGGGATAGAGCGAAGAGAACAATAGGTCTCTCCCAAGCCCTCTATATAGATAAAATCTTAAAGCGATTTAAGATGGATGATTCTAAAAGAGGGTTCCTAACGATGCGACATGGAATAAAACTCACCTTGAAGATGTGTCCTCAAAGTGAAGAACAACGAAAGGAAATGAGTAATATACCATATGCTTCGGCCGTGGGTAGCCTTATGTATGCTATGTTGTGTACGAGACCTGACATTGCGCATACAGTAAGCGTGGTGAGTAGGTTTCAGGAAAACCCAGGTAGGGAACATTGGACTGCTGTAAAGAACGTTCTCAAGTACTTAAGAAGGACTAGAGATATGGTTCTTCTATATGGCGGTGGAGAACTAGATGTGGTGGGATTCAATGATTCGGACTTCCAAGGACTGAAGGACGACTCGATGTCTATTTCTGGCTACATATTTACTCTTAATGGAGGAGCAGTATCTTGGCGTAACACCAAGCAAAGCGCGACTGCTGATTCCACCTGTCAGGCTGAGTATCAAGCAGCCTTGGAGGCTTCCAAGGAAGGGTTCTGGATTAAGAAGTTTCTGGGAGAACTTCAAGTGATACCATGTGTCAATCGCTTGTTCTTGCATGCGCGACAACGACGGAGTCAGAGCACGAGCCGAGGAGCCGAGGTTTCACAACAACACCAAACATATTGAGAGGAAGTATCATCTCGTAAGAGAATTTGTTCGCAAGGGATATATTATGCTGCACAGAGTAGACTCGACCGACAACGTCGCCGATCCACTCACCAAGCCACTTTCTCATACTAGCTTGGAGCGTCATCTGGAGAACATGGGTATTAGATACCATAGTGTGTGGCATTGAGTGCAAGTGGGAGATTGTTATGAGTATGCCCTCGAATGCCACTCAGAGGATGTTGAGTGAGGGCATTGTACTTGTAATTATGTAAATCATTAATATAAGTCAATGGATATTTCTTTATTTACTGGTAGTTACTGGCATTCCTAACTCGTAAATATACATATAGAAACTAGTTCGTGTATTTGAGAGCAAAAGGTTCCACTCCTTATTGGATAAGGGGGTCGGCATTGGAAAGGTTTATAGCTCAAATACTTAATCGTTCGCAAGTCGATGAAACTTGATTGGGCGTTAAGTTTATGTGAAGACTTGTATGACGTGTTCTTTGACATGGAGAGTGCCTGTCGAACACTAATGGTTAGTGGGAGTACACGTTATAGGTATGCTAATTGGATTAGTATACTCGAACGGACTCACCCTCGATTCGTCACATGGATTTCACTCTGGGACAGTCAATGACGGAATCGAAAGGTTGTGATAGGTATTCGTGAACCTTCGACTTGAGGATTTAGTAGGGATGTGCTTGTGACGTCAAGATTTTCATTAGAGTAGTTCGACCCTGTAAACCGGAAGGCAGGGGTCAACCTCGATGTGCATCTTGACGGGCAAGTAGCAGGTCCTACTGAATACCAAGATAGAATTCTTTCTCCCGTTAGTGAGCGGATTATATGTCTTATGCGGTTATTGGCAGATGAGATCATAAGTATTTGGCCAAAGCATTGGATCTAGTTGTATTAGATACACGACAGCTCGATGATCTCGATTTGCATTAATGCGTGCCTAGCTTCAAGTACAGATAGGTTTTGACTGACCATGACCCTATAACTTGATCGGGACATTTGAAAGAAGGGTTTATACATATATTGGTATTCACGACAGAATGGTTCTTGAATGATCCCAATCATTCGTTCTCAGTTGGGGTACAGTGTAGGCCGCCAGGCTGGCTAGGTGGTGCTACTGCTCTTTGGTTCCTCCCATTGCTGACTGAGACGGACCTACCGAGTCGCGCAATAGGATTGACGATGGAATGAATCAAGCTAATTCTCTCATTATGAATATTAGATAATGGATATCTAAATTTGGGACATTGGATGTTTAAATTGATTTATTGGATAAATTGATTTACGGCCTAATGAATTAAATATATCACTGGGTGATTAATTTAATTCATGAATATAATTATTTCTTGGAGAAATTAATTATGTTATTTTGTATTTGATATGTTTAATTAATTGGATTAATTAAACGATATAAATACATCGGAACGGAATTGGAGTTTATCTGTTTGGACTCTCGGGAGTCCGAAACGAACCGAACTCTTCCTATAATTCATCTTGGTTGCCCCCACTTATATCCATGTGTGTGTATTGACTTGTCCCCATCATGGTTTTTGGAATCTCATGTGTTGATGGTGTTAGGAATATGCCCTCGAATGCCACTCAGGGGATGAGAGAGTATGGGCAATGTACTTGTAATTATGGAATAATAAATAATAAAAAGGCAATTCGATTCATTCACTGTTTATTGTATTTCAATTGCATTCTTGACTTGGTAAACATTGAAGTGAAGTCCATGTAAATAAACTAAACATTCCATTCTCGTTATGGGATAAGAGAAAATGCACTGGAAATGTTTAAAGTTTATTTACGTAAATCGTTCGCAAGTCAATAAACTTAAATGGGCATTAAGTTTTAACAAGACTTGTATAACTGATGCTAGGACGTGTGCACGTCTTGATAGCATAGTTATAAAGTATATTGGTGGGACTAGTATACTCGAACACGACTCATACTCGATTCAGTCACACGGTATTCACTCTCGGAGAGTCGATGACGAATCGAAAGGTTGTGATAGTATACGTGGACCTTTGACTTGAGGGTTCAGTAGAAGATGTGCCTGTGACGTTTAGTTTGTCATTAGAGTAGTTAGACTCATTTGCTTAATTGCTGAGTCGACCTCGAAGTGCGGACTATACGGGCAGGTAGCGATCTTTACCGTACGCCAAGAAAGGATTCTATCTCTGTTAGTGAGCAGGCGTATGTCCTATACGGTTAATGGCAAATAAGATCATGAGTCTTTGGCCAAAGCATTCTGATATAGTCGTATTAGATACACTATTAATCAGTCGGTCTTGATTTGCATTAACACATGTATAGAGTCTAGTCAATAGTAGGGTTTGACTTTACCGTGACCCGAAGACTTGACCGGGACATCTGATAAAGGGTCTATACGTATATAGTATTCACGACATAATGGTTCTGGAATGATCCCTTCATTCGTTCTCAGTCGGGGTTTACAGTGCGGCCCGCTAGGCTGGCTAAGTGTTGCCCGCACTCATTGGTTCCTCCCAATGCCGGCTGAGACGGACCTACGGAGTCGCGCATCAGGAGCGTTGACGGATAAAATGTGAATTTATTATCTCTCTATTAATATTAGATATTGGATATCTAATTATGATTTATTGGATAAATCAAATATCGGTCTTATGAAATTAAATTAAGTTACCGGGTAATTAATTTAATTCATAAATTATATTTCTTAGAGAAATATATTTGTATTTGATATAATTAATTAATTAGATTAATTCATTAATATAAATACATTGATAATTAAACGGAGTGTATTTAACGGAGTCGTTTGACGAACATCCGGTACACGAGCCGAGTGGCTTGGTTCGTTTTCTAGGAATCTTCCTAGTAGGCCGCCCCCCTCACATGACCACCTTGCATGTGTGTTGTCATGTTTTAATTATTTGTAGAGATTCTTATTCTCAAAATAATTATAACATGATATATAATTATTATATGAGATATAATATATATACACATGATGAGATGAAAAAGACACACAACTCATATTCATTTTTGGAGAGAGTTCAGCCGTGTTCTCAAAGTGAGGGAGGAGAAATTTTTTTTCTTTTCTATTTTTCATCTTGTAGGTGATATAAAAATTAAGAAAAAGTGATATATAAATTCCTACAACACTTCCTAGCCGTGTTCTTCATAGAACGGAGTGTTGTAGATTTTTCCGGGCAACTTCCGATGCGTGTGAAGTAGAGGCTTCGAGCTTTGGAACGAAGGGATTTCGTATTCGGGACGGGGTTCGTGATCATCATCAATTTACGAAGAATTATTTCAAAGGCTTCAAGGGTATGATCCTTAATCTTTATATTTTTTTTGTATATACGTTACTTGATCGATCCTTTTTGGGATTCGTTTTTATTTTCGCTGCGTATTTCGTTTTATTTTCGGAATCCCAACAGTGGTATCGGAGCGAGGTCAATGTTTCCGTATATACGATTATTTGTGCATTTTGAATGCTTTTGGATGATGATTATGATTTAGAATCATGTTTGGAATAATCGTAGATTTTAAATTGTTCGTTGTAGCATCATGTTCTTGGAAACGGCCGAAACGAAGAACGGGTCACGGCAGTGGTGCTAGCAAGACCGCCTGGGCCGACCGCCACGGTTGCCGAGCATGCTCGCCATGTCTCGCCGATGCCGAGAGGCTGATGCCCGCCGATCGACTCGGCCAGCCGCCACATGGCTCGGCCAGCAGTTCGGTTTTTGGCCCGATTTTGAATCGGGCCGCGGGCTGGGCCTAAAACCGGATTATCCGGGACTCCGTTTTAAGTTTATATTTCGTTGTAATTATTTCCCAAAATTTAAATTGGATTTTAATTTGACTAAATTAATATTTGTTATATTTTTGTGTTAAGGGAAATAAATTAAATGAGAATATTATTTTGGCCGGATTACTTTGAACGAATTAAAATGACAATTATTAGTATTGATTGGATTAATACCATTAAAATTGAATAGATTAATTTTATATTGATTGGATTAATATATTAATTGATTATTTAATTTTAATGCCACTTTATATTAATTGGATTAATATAGTAGAAATTGAATAGATTAATTAGATTAATTTATATTAAGATTAATTGTTTAATTTCATTGCCATTACATGTTGTATGGAATCCTTATGTGATGGTGATATAGCTCGTGGACTTAGTTTTTTGGTTTGTTCGATTCGATTGGGTTGTAAAGGCCGTTTTGAATGTAATTATTATTTTGGGTATGAAGAAGACCGAAGACAATCGACCGAGAAGACGAAGAATCGAAGACTGTTTTCTTTTATTGGGTCATTCGCTTGGCCCAGTACTTAGGAATTAGGTCCATGAGCTATATGTTGGTAGTAACTAGGTTCTTGTTTTACATTTTTCATTTTGAATGATTGACAAACCATCAAACGCGCGTATAATTGAATTAATGTGCAAAGTGTAACATTAATCGCGAAATTCTCCCGACTACAAACAGACTAAGTTTGAAAAAGGTTACGAGGTTTCCTACCCTCCATCAAACTCGTAGAAAATTGATACCCGAGCTGGTGTGCTATGCTTCCGAGTTATCGGGGTAGTACATTTGGTAGAGGTTGAAAAATTCTTGAGTGCATTAGATGCCTTCGGTTGGTGATAAATTTCGCCCCTAGAAACCTGATAGGTTGCCGGGTGAGATTCAATAGTCAAACTGATAGACGTTGATGGTCAACAACTTAGATAGTCTGGATTGCCAAGAAACCTGATAGGTTGAGGGCATGAAGACTATGGGTAAAAGAAGATCAAATCATCCGTTAGACGGGTTGGTGTTAGACACCACTTTACAGAAATTAATTGGCAAGAAACTGTTAGGAATACTTGTTAGATTTTGATGATGTCATTAATATAAAATCAAATGTTTATTACTTGGCAAAAATGTAAGGAAGAACCAAATGAGTATCTTCCATAGGCCAAATATGTTAAAAACTTGGCAAAATGTAAAGAAGAACCAAATAAGTATCTTCTGTAGGCCAAAAATTAGTTAGGCTAAAATCGGCTAAGTACTGAGTACAGCTAAGTCCATCAGAGAGGATCAGTCGAGTCGAATCAGAGTAGTTATGGTCAACACAATTTATCAGAGAAGTTTGACCAGACTGCAGCCAAGGTACCTCAGACAAGTCACCTGATCAGATAAGTCACAAACAGTGAACATCAGAGAGGTCCAGACTGCAGAGATGTTAGCTGCTCATCAGCCTAGTCGAAGTCAGCCAAGTACTCCAAGTCCACGTCAGCATGCGTTGAAAAGTCAAGTATTACGGAAAGTCACATGCAGCATAAAGAGACAAATTGGAGTGATTCCCGCAAGAGATATGAATTAAAAAAGCTATCCAGACCCACCTTGAAGACCTTAATCGTTTTATAATCAAAAGATTCGGCGCATCACATGCAGAGTCTTTACAACGGTCGGAAGATAGAATAAAATAATGGGAATCCAGCCTTCCAACGTTCACAAAGATTAAACAAAGAAGTCTCCCTCCAACGGATGGATTTGTTCAAAAGATTTGCAACGGCTACAAGGAAAAAACTCAGAGATCGTGACCTATATATATCTGAAGATTTGAAACTGAGCAATCACCGGTGCGAACATACTTTCAAGCGATCAAAGCATTCAAGCAATCAAAAAGCAATCTATAGCATTGTGAAAAGAGCAGTTCTAAAAGTTCATACTTAAAGAAGCTCTTAGTTGGAGAAGATAAAAACTCTTGTCTATAATCTTGAGTTCGGGGTACTTCACTGGTTGAAGTTAGAGACTGTAAAGGCATCCGAGGATCGAGGATCAAGAGGTGCAAGGCAGTCAAGTGTGGTACAACGGCACGGATTTCCACTGGTTGGAAGCTGTTGTAGTTTTGTTTGAATCAATGTAATATTTATCACTGGTTGAGAATTATAGTGAATTCATCTCCAACTTGTTTGGAGAAAAGTGGATTAGTAGAGGATTACCCCACCTCTGAGACTACTATAATCGCCTGCGTTCTTTACTATTTTATTGCATCATACTTTAACTGCTGCATTCATTGTCAAGCGTTTCATTAGTTGATTTCTATTCTTCATGAGCTGACTTCCGCATATATTAAAGAACAAACGACTCCAAGTCATTTGTTTACCTATCAGCTGAAGAAACTCACTCTTCGTGAAAAAGAGTTTAAGAGTTTCTACAAGTCTATTCACCCCCCCCCCTCTAGACTTGTACCTGGACGACTTGTGACCTACAAGTGGTATCGGAGAGGTTGGTTCATTTATTTCACGAACCAGATCTATATCAGATATATATCTTCACTCTCATTTTATAATGGAACACATGCATTCTAGACTCCCTGTGTTTTCAGTTGACGAGTATGATCTGTGGAAGATAAGGATACAGGCACACTTATCTTCGATTCATGACGACATGTGGTGCATCATAGAGGATGGTCCATTCATCTTCGAGAAGGACAACACAGCAGAGGAGATCGCAGCAGGGAAGCCAGAGAAGATTCCTAAGAAGAGGACAGAGCTGACTCTCGAAGAAAGAAAACTGGCCAATCTTGATAACCGGGCCAGAGATGTATTATATCAGACTCTTGACAAATCCACCATGGTCAAGATCAAGAACTGCAAAAATGCCAAGGAAATCTGGGACACATTAGCTTTAATGTGTGAGGGAATGGAGCTAATCAAAGAAAATAAATTGTCAATCGCTATTCAAAAGTTTGACAATTTCAAAATGAAGAACGGCGAATCCATAGATCAAGTGGACACAAGGTTCACTGAGATTATTAATGAGATCAATTCCCTCGGCAAAACCTATGGCAACAGGGAAATGGCACTGAAGGTTCTCAGATCTCTCAACCCTGAATGGAGCATGAAGGTCGTGGCCATGAGAGAGTCCAAGGACACGAATAAGATAAAGATCCAAGAGTGTTCTCCGATCTCAAGGCTTATGAGTTCGAGCTTCCAAGTTCATCCTCAATCGAGCCTGCAGAGAAGGGAATAGCATTTGCACTGAGTCCCCGCCAAGAGCCTAACTCATGTAAAGACTCCAAATCCATTAGATTACGAGGAAGAAATGGCGTTTATAATGCAAAGGTTCAGAACTTTAGAAAGAACTACTCCAAATACAAGAAAAATTATAAGGAGAATCCAAGAAGGAACCGGAAGGCCGGGAAGGCGGAAAGTAGAGTGCTACAATCGTCACAAGACCGACACATCCAAATGGACTATCCCGAGCTCAAGAAGGACGAAACCAAGAAGGAGGTGGGCGTAAAAGATAGAAGAAAGGCCCTCATCGGAGAAGACCAGGAGCATGTCGAATCAAGCGTGGATTCTTTTCGATGAAGATGAAGAGTATGACCGCTGATGGCAAACCTAGCCGATGAAGAGGTAACTTCTAAACCCACCGGTTCAAATAATAGCTCGGACATGTCGAAGATATGGATCTCGCACGATCGGTAAATCAGCTTATTCAAAGATTTTGAAACACTCAAATCGCACACCAAATCAGACACAGAGAAGACTCGTACTGCAAGATAAGAATAGGCAATTGAAAAATGATTTCAAAACTCACCTAGATCTAAATAAGGTTGAGATAAGCTGAATGACTTTAAAACCGGTGATGTTAATACAAATTGAGATAAACAGACTAACCGCTTTACTTAAAGAAAAATCATCCGCACTTGCTCATGCCAAAGCCGAGTTTACTAAGTCATCACAGTAAATAAGACTCAGCAGAAATAACCTCCTGAAGGCGTCTTCAACCCCGGAAGAATTGTGTACCAATAAAAGGCCACTATATTCCAAATCAGGCCTTGGATATGATCCTCACACTCCCTCTAGTTCTAAAAGAAAATTTATCAAGTGAGAAACAATTGTCTCGACTGTTGAGCCTACATATAAACCGATATTTAAAAACAGGCAACAACCAAGTCACATGTCTAGAAATGATCGAGTTACACAAGGCAACCACCTAGACAGCGACTAGGCAATGGCCTGTGCAAAAGCGGCCTGCACAACATGCCCACTATTACCAACAACTCCCTAAAAATAGATTTCAAAATGGGAGGGGCAGATGGAAACCACAAGGTTATTCCCATTTACAAAATGAACAAGTGTGGAGACCTCAAAGATTCAATAAATGGTCTCAGCCAAGATTTAGACATGGCCCACACTATCAAAATTTTGAGGAATATCCAGTATACAATCCCAACAGGAGATTCAGACCTCGAACTTACACACCTTATGAGGGTTATAACAATAATAACTACTTTCACAATCCAAGGAGAAATCAATTCTCCAGGAAACCAGCTAACCCCAAAGGACCCACACAAATTTGGGTACCTAAATCTCTGCTTGTCTGATTGCATAAAAGGTGGAAGGACTACAACCACATCTCCACAAGCTCAAATTTTGGAGGTGAAGAATGGTTCGTAGATTCTGGATGCTCGAGGCATATGACCGGAAACAAGAAGATGTTGTCCAAATACACCAAAGAAAGAGGTCCCGATGTAACCTTTGGAAATAGCTCTAGAGGACAAACAAAAGGCTTTGGAGAGATGCACCGAGAAAATATTGTGATATCCAAAGTTCATTATGTCAAAGGGCTCAAGTACAACCTCCTGAGCATAAGCCAGTTCTGTGACGAGAAGAACCTAGTAGTCTTCACCATCTGGAAATGTATGGTGATAGACATCTTATCTGGAGAAGTAAAGCTACAAGGTTTCAGAAGGAGAGATGTATATATGATTGATTGGAACACAGGAACACCTAAATCCTGTTTTCTATCCAAGACAGTAGCTGAGAACGGATGGCTGTGGCACAAAAGACTATGTCACTTAAACTTCAAAGCCATCAACAAGATTAGTTCTCAGAAGCTGGTCAGAGGACTTCCAAATGAAACATTCAAGAAGGAAGCGCTTTGTGATGCATGTCAGAAAGGAAAGACTGCAGCATCGCTCAAGCCACCCACTTACAACTCTCACAACAAGGATCTTAGATCTACTCCACATGGATCTATTTGGTCCTATCAAGCCAAGGACACTGAGCAGCCGAAAGCATGCGCTTGTAATAGTAGATGATTATTCAAGGTACACTTGGATTATCTTCCTATATAAGAAAAGTGAAACCTTGACCAAGCTACGAAGTGCCGAGAAGGATCCAGAATGAGAAATCCCTATCCATCATCAAGATCAGATCGGATAGAGGAGGAGAGTTTCTCAACAATGTGATAACCGATTACAGCGATCGAATGGGATCCAGATGAGCTCTCTGCAGCCAGGACGCCCAGTGAGAATGGTGTTGCTGAAAGAAGAAACAGAACCCTGAAGGAAGCGGCAAGGTCCATGATTGCGAAGCGGACTGCCTAAAAGGTTCGGGTCAAGCCGCCAACACTGACTGTCACACCTGCAGCAGAGTATGATAGTAGGGAGACATGGCAAAACTCCCTATGAGGTTTGGAATAATAGAACTCCTACTGTTGCTTACTTTCACGTTTTTGGTTGTAAGTGTTTCATCCACAACAACGGTAAAACACAACTAAATGCCTTTGATGCTAAAACTGATGATGGTCTCTTTATGGGATATTCTCAAAGAAGCAAGGCATATAGAGTTTTTAATAAAAGAACCTTAGTTGTGGAAGAAACACCCCATGTTGTTTTTGATGAATCTACCGTTGAGTACAGGAAGCAAGTTGAGCTAATTGAGAACAAGCTCAAATCAGCGACCCTTGAAGAAGTCACTATACATGACACTGGAATGGTGGACTCACCTGCAGACCAGCCTGATGACCCAACTGTAGCTGCTGAAGACCCAACTGCAGATCAGAGAGGATCACCAAACCTATCTGATCCAGTTGCCGCTGATGAAGACCCAGCTGTAGCTGATAAAGACTCACCTGCAGATCATATCCAACCTACAGATGACAAGACGGTAGTTGATCCAATTGCAGACCAGAACCCAGCTGATGCAGAAATCCACCAGAGCAATCCAACAGGGGGAACAAACCCAGAAGAGGACGACATCCCCAAATGGCTCAAAGATCACCCAATCCAGCAAATCATCGGAAAGCTGACTAATGGAGTTAAGACAAGACAGTCAACCCTACCAGCAGGAATGGCTATGTTCTCATGTTTTATGTCACAAATAGAACCTAAAACTACAGAACAAGCCCTAGAAGATTACTCTTGGATAAATGCCATGCAAGAGGAATTGGAGCAGATGGAGAGAAACAAAGTTTGGGAACTAACAGACAGACCTGATCACAAGAAAGTTATTGGCACCAAATGGGTGTACAAAAATAAGAGTGATGAAGACGGAGCTGTTGTTAGGAATAAGGCCAGACTTGTAGCAAAAGGGTATGCACAGTGTGAAGGAATAGATTTTGATGAAACCTATGCACCTGTTGCAAGATTAGAGGCCATCAGACTATTCCTCGCATATGCTGCATTCAAGGATTTTGAAGTATATCAGATGGATGTAAAGAGTGCTTTTCTAAATGGAATCCTAGAAGAAGAAGTCTATGTAGAGCAACCCCCAGGTTTTGTCAAAGGAGACAAAGTCTATAAGCTGTTAAAGGCTCTCTATGGACTTAAGCAAGCACCTAGAGCGTGGTATGAAACATTGTCTGTGTTTCTTGAGAAAAATGGTTTTTGCAAAGGAAAAGTGGACAAAACCCTATTCAGAGTGGAGCACGAAGGCCACATATTAATAGTTCAAATATATGTGGATGACATCATATTCGGATCAACCAATCCAGAGCTATGTGAGAAATTCTCCAATCTCATGCAAGGAGAATTTGAGATGAGTATGATAGGAAAGCTTAACTTCTTTCTTGGACTACAAGATAAGCAGATGGAAAAAGGAATTTTCATCAACCAAGCTAAGTATACCAAAGATCTGATCAAGAGATATGGAATGGAATCAGCTAAGCCAGCAAGAATTCCTATGAGCACAAGTACTCATCTGGATGCAGACGAGGCAGGTATATCAATGGACTCAACCCACTACAGAGGACTCATTGGATCTCTTCTGTACCTCACTGCAAGCAGGCCAGACATATCCTATGCTGTTGGAGTTTGTGCACGATTCCAGTCCAAGCCGAAGCAATCACACCTAGATGCAGCCAAGAGGATAATAAAATACCTTAAGTCTACAATCAATGTTGGACTATGGTATCCCAAGGATGATAATTTCGAAATGTCAGATACTCGATGCGGATTTCGCAGATGCAAAATCAACAGAAGAGCACTAGTGGAACGTGTCAATTCCTAGGAACCAGATCGATATCTGGTTTAGCAAGAAGCGTGTTTCTAACTCTATCTCCACTACAGAGTCGAATACCTAGTCAGTAGTCATTGTGCCTGATTTTATGGATTAGACAAAGACTAAGGGACTATAATATTATTGCCAATGAAGTTCCTATCTGGTGTGACAATAATAGTGCTATTGCAATAACCAACAATCCGGTTTTGCACTCAAGGACGAAGCACATTGATGTTAAGCACCACTTCATCAGAGACCATGTGCTTAAGAAAAGGGTTAGAGTTGAGAGAGTCAGCACAGACTATCAGATAGCTGACATCTTTACCAAACCCTTGCCAGAAGAAAGATTTTTGGAGCTGAGCAGAGATCTTGGATTACTAGATTGGGAATCTAGTACTGAAGCAAGCCGAAGCATTTCAGAGGAAGGACGGACCCAGCTGAAGAATCAACCTAGCTGATGCAGGCAAGAAGACGAAAGACGGACAAAGCAACCTAGCTGATCAGAATATCAGGCGAGAAGTCAACTCACCTGATACAGAGCGGTCAACAGTCAACAAATCAGACCAGCTAAGTTTTCTAAACTGACCTCTGAATGTTTAATTATTATCTGCCATATTTATAATATTATTATATTAATTTTGGTTAACAAATGGCATTTAAATATACATTTTTCTAAGCCAAGTGGCAATTTTAATACACGCGTCAATCGCTTATTAAATCGACCTCCACGGTGGCCAATCAAAATCAACCGTCAAATTTTAAAATGGACCACCGATTCAAATTTGAAATTCAAAAGAATATCAAAAGGCGTACCACCGTTTCAAATATATATTAAATTAATCCATACGTCTTTTCATCTTCTTTATAAGGAAAGAAAACCAGTTACTTTACCTTTTACGCTTACCAGAAACCCTAGATTTTTCAAAGCAAAAATTCCTTGAACACCAAATACACTAAAATCTTTTGTTTGCAGAAATGGCATCCTACTTCGAAGGCGTCAACCTGAAGGCGGTCAAGGACCAGATTATTTTCTCGCTGGTCGTCGATTTTGAAGGTTTATTGGAAGCTAATCTGGAGGATTACGATGTGTATAACCTAGTCCGTGCAATGAAGCTCAATGGGATCTACCCGTTCCTAGAAATCAACCCTCAACATCTTTACAAGGAGGATGTTATCGCGTTCTATCGTGAAGCCTGTATAATTCAAGACGGAATACGGAGCACAGTCGGAGGAAATCAGGTAAACATATCTCGAGAGTCAATCCGTACTGTTTTCGGTATGAAGCACTACGGCATAGCCGTCGAAGCGCTCAAATAGTCTTCTGCCGAAATCTGGAAGGCGATTAAGGAAAGAAATGTGCCCGAAAAGCTGAAACTAACTGCCAAGAGGAGTGAGCTTAAGAAAGTTTATCGTTTTGCGTTGGACATAACCAACAAAATAATCATGGGGATGGCCGGAAGTTATGATCAACTGTCGTCGGCAAAATTTATGGTGCTGGGAGCACTAATTCAGGAAGAAGAAATTGACTGGGCAGATTACATATTCAGGAAACTCGTGCGAGAGGTCAACAAAGCCGAATGGCTTGATGATGAGAAGAGATTTAAAACAAAGCTGGCGTTTGGAACGCAGCTGAGTTGGATGCTAGAAAAGACAGGCATGACGAAGGGAAGCACTGACCCCTTTCATCCCAACAAAAGACTTGGTCATATGGACCACGAGAAGCTGAGAAAATTGGGAGGCGCAAAGAGAGCAGCCCAGATGCTGAAGGACCTACCTGATACAAGGCCATATCCAAGATATTATTCGTCAGGAGAGTCGGACCAACCTGCAGCCGACATCCCAACTGTAGTCGAGTCAGACACCGAGTCCGACGACACTCCCATAGCAGTCAGATTTAAGAGAAGGGGACCAGCCCCTGAAGGACCTTCTATCATGCAGTCGTCACCAGAACCCTCTCCCAAGAGGCCAAGGAAACTGCAATTTAGTGAGGAAGAGCAGTCTGAACATCTTGCCATCCCCTCAGCCAGATCACCAACTCATCTGGAAGACCAGCCTGCCCCAGGCACCCACGAGACTCGGATTGTGGCTGTACTCACCCCCCCAGCCTACATCTCCGAGGAAGAAGAAGCAGGTCTAATAATTTCTATCCCTGAAGCCAACTATATCTTTAACCTCTTAGAAAATAATACCTTCAATCTATCCATCGAACAACTACAACTTGTTAAACCTCTAGCTTTAAAACAATCGTTCTTTGAAATTTTTGAAGAATGGAAATTTTTGAAATCCTTATCCTTTGTCAAACTTCAATCTTTTATTGACACTTGTGGTTAGGACTATCCCCAAGCCACGGAGGATGTGCTGATAGACTTTTGTAAAACATCAGACACAATTTTGATCCTTCAGGAGGACTGGTTCATGTCCAATTTTAAAACCAACATGGACCAGTTCATCCACTGCATTATGCTTAGTATTTTTGACGGATCTTATGAGAAGGTTGTTGAGGAGGTAGTTGAAAAGGAAATTAGAATTGAGGAGGTAGATGGAGAAGAAAATAAAGAAGTTGTTGTTTTGGATGATGAAGAAGAAGAACAGGAGAGAGAGGAAGAAAAGATCTTAGTTGAAAATCAACCTGATGAAGTAGAGAAGACAGAAGAGTTGAGTGAAGAAGAAGATGAAGGAGAAGAAGTAGAACAAGATGAAGGTGAGAAGGGGGATAATGATGATGATGAAAAGGAGATAGATGATGAAGGAGAAAAGGATGGGAAGGATGATGACAAGGATGATGACAATGATGATAATGATGATGATGATGATGATGATGGAGGAGATGAAGGAGCTGAAAAAGAGAATGAAAAAGAAAAGGATGAGGAAAAAGAAAAGGAGAAGGTAGAAGAAGAAAAGGAGGAGGAACAGGAGAAAGAGGAAGAGAAGGCAGAAGAAGAAAAGGAGCCAGAGCCGTCTCAAGAAGCTGCAGATAGGACTGTGGTACCTGCCCGGTACACCAGCCTAGACGCGGAGTTAGCTGAAGACTCCAGATCAGGGACCCCAGAGAAGACCCCCTCTGGAGTACCAGCTGCAGACAGAAGCTTGCAGTCCAGTAGTTCGATTGCAGAAGGCTCAGGAGAGCACTCTCCATCAGCTCAGATATCTCCTGCCATGACTGAGCTGATCATGCAGATAGTGAAAGATACAATTGGAGAGCTGCTGGCAACTCAGGTCACTCCTGACCTTCAATCCATTAATGCAAAGATCGATACTCTATTACAGAGAGATGTTCCTCAGCCCCCTCCCCCTACCAACAACATAATGCCATTTGGCATGTCTGATTGGATGAGCAGAATGGAGCAGCAATTAACTACCCTAGTTGATGCTGGCAAAAAGGGGGAAAAGAGAATGCAGGGGGAAGGAAGTAATCAAGGAGAGATAAGGGCAGAGCTAAGAACCAAAAAGAAGCAAGATATCCTTCAAATTGAAGGACCATCAAGCCTGAAAAGGAAGGGAGGATCAGATCCGATCAGCCGACTCACTCAAGGCAAGAAAAGGAGGACTAGAGGAGGTCTTGAGCCTCCCCTAGAGTGGGAAGGAAAGGAGTTGTGGTTTGTGGAGGATTTTGTTCCATATGAAGCTCTGGAAATGTGAGGATCTGCAAGAAAGAGGTTTATCAGAGACTACTACATCTGGGAAATACTCCAGGATGATAATCTATCCCCACAGCAAATCTTCATAAATTTCATGGAGGCAGCCCATCCACAACTCTGGGCTATTCTGAAGAAACATGCTGGGAGACAAAATGCTTATCCCAGGATCCCTCCATTCACTGCCAAAGATCCTCCTACTATGGAAAGAGGAGGTGCGTTGGATGAACTTACGCTATAAAGGAAAATCAAGAAAGTATGTCTTGAGAATAAATTTTCATCCCAACAAGAACAAGACTTCGCAGCCCTTGTCGTGAAAAGGAAGTATGGTCTTGCCCCAATCAAAACAAGACCAATTGGAGCTAAACCCTTCACACCTGCCAAACAGCCTATTCGAAGAGGCAGAGGAATAGGCAGATGACTCTTATCTATTTTTTACTTGTAATGATTTATGTACTTAAAATTTTCGTGTAAAATTCAGACATGTACTTGTAAAATTAAATTTATAACAGTCTTTTTGAATGACAATTCCCAGTTGTCTCAAAAACTAGACTGACTTTAATTTGTGTCTTGCACTTAAGTGCAGACTTGATCATTTGATTACTTGCTTAAAGTTTTGCCATCATCAAAATAGGGGGAATTTGTTAGGAATACTTGTTAGATTTTGATGATGTCATTAATATAAAATCAAATGTTTATTACTTGGCAAAAATGTAAGGAAGAACCAAATGAGTATCTTCCATAGGCCAAATATGTTAAAAACTTGGCAAAATGTAAAGAAGAACCAAATAAGTATCTTCTGTAGGCCAAAAATTAGTTAGGCTAAAATTGGCTAAGTACTGAGTACAGCTAAGTCCATCAGAGAGGATCAGTCGAGTCGAATCAAAGTAGTTCTGGTCAACACAATTTATCAGAGAAGTTTGACCAGACTGCAGTCAAGGTACCTCAGACAAGTCACCTGATCAGATAAGTCACAAACAGTGAACATCAGAGAGGTCCAGACTGCAGATATGTTAGCTGCTCATCAGCCTAGTCGAAGTCAGCCAAGTACTCCAAGTCCATGTCAGCATGCGTTGAAAAGTCAAGTATTACGGAAAGTCACATGCAGCGTAAAGAGACAAATTGGAGTGATTCCCGCAAGAGATATGAATTAAAAAAGCTATCCAGACCCACCTTGAAGACCTTAATCGTTTTATAATCAAAAGATTCGGCGCATCACATGCAGAGTCTTCACAACGGTCGGAAGATAGAATAAAATAATGGGAATCCAGCCTTGCAACGATCAGAAATATTAAACAGAGAAGTCTCCCTCCAACGGACGGATTTGTTCAAAAGATTTGCAACGGCTACAAGGAAAAAGCTCAGAGATCGTGACCTATATATATCTGAAGATTTGAAACTGAGCAATCACCGGTGTGAACATACTTTCAAGCGATCAAAGCATTCAAGCAATCAAAAAGCAATCTATAGAATCGTGAAAAGAGCAGTTCTAAAAGTTCATACTTAAAGAAGCTCTTAGTTGGAGAAGACAAAAACTCTTGTCTATAATCCTGAGTTCGGGGTACTTCACTGGTTGAAGTTAGAGACTGTAAAGGCATCCGAGGATCGAGGATCAAGAGGTGCAAGGCAGTCAAGTGTGGTACAACGGCACGAATTTCCACTGGTTGGAAGCTGTTGTAGTTTTGTTTGAATAACTATAATATTTATCACTGGTTGAGAATTATAGTGAATTCATCTCCAACTGGTTTGGAGAAAAGTGGATTAGTAGAGGATTACCCCACCTCTGAGACCACTATAATCGCCTGCGTTCTTTACTGTTTTATTGCATCATACTTTAACTGCTGCATTCATTGTTAAGTGTTTCATTAGTTGCTTTCTATTCGTCATCAGCTGACTTGCGCATATATTAAAGAACAAACGACTCCAAGTAATTTGTTTACCTATCAGCTGAAGAAACTCACTCTTCGTGAAAAAGAGTTTAAGAGTTTCTACAAGTCTATTCACCCCCCCCCCCCCCTCTAGACTTGTACCTGGACGACTTGTGACCTACAGAAACCTGATAGGTTGTGTCTGTTAAAATTTGTAAAGAACTTGATCACCACTAAGAAGTCGATCTAACCATGATTTCCGGATTATAACATGGGAGTTTATAATTCCGATCAAATTAGTGGGAGCCGAGACAAGAATTATACAAGCCCTTAAGTTCTATACTCGGTCATAATTAAACAAGTCACTAATTTAATCTTGTCTAAATCTTTGCAGAAAACGAAATTGAATCTCTCTAAAATGGCTAAAAACCCACTTGCAATACTACTTGAAAAGAATCTCCTAACTGGCCCTAACTTTGTTGACTGGTTGCGGAATCTGATGATTGTACTCAGTATGGAGTCTCTGGGATACGTCTTGGAGGCGGACATTCCACCGACTCCAATCCGGACTAGGGGTAATCAGGAAGACATTGACATCCATGAAAAATGGGTCAAGGATGACGTGATAGTCCGTGGCTTTATGATGGGCTCAATGACTAATGAGCTGCAGAGAGCGCACGAGAAAATGACTTCTGCTAGGCAGATTCTCGCACACTTGACCGAACTTTATGGAGAGCACAGTAGGACTGCTAGATATGAGATATCGAAGCAGTTGTTCAGTGCTAGGATGAAAGAAGGGGAGAAAGTGGGAGACCACATCCTCAAGATGATCTCTATGATTGAGAGGCTCGAGGTGCTCAACTTTAATATGGATTTATCTCTTCAAATTGATCTCATCCTTCAATCTCTCCCTGACTCTTTCACGCAGTTTGTAATGAATTTCAACTGTAATGAAATTACATGCACATTAGCTGGGCTAATGAATAAACTGGTGACGGCGCAGTCTAACATGAAGACTAAACCGAGAGAGGCTACTCTAGTGATTTCTTCTGGGCCTAGGAGGTCCAAGAACAAGAAGAAAAAGACCTACGAGCAGTACAAACCCAAGAAAGGGGTGCAGAAAGGAAAGGGCAAGGCCCGAAAGGTTCAAAAGGTAGGCGGTCCAAAACCTACGGAAAAATGCCTTGAATGCGGTGAGCTGGGCCACTGGCGAAGGACTTGTCCCAAGATTAATGGCGCATCAGGTACGGAACTTTTTGTTTTTGAAACTAATTGTTCCGCTTATCAGATATTCTTCATGGATTCTGGATTCGTGCCACTTCTCACATTTGTACTATGAATCGGATCTGAACGGCAAGTAGAAAACTTGAAGCTGGGGAAATAATGATCACTGTTGGAAGCGGACAAAGTGTCGAGGCAACCGATATTGGATCAATCCTTCTGGGTTTAGAATCCAGTTTTATTTTGACATTAGATGAAGTACTTGTATTGCCCAAGGGGCATAAAAACATTGTATCCATTCCAGTCTTGGACCGGAAAGGATTTTGTTTCTTCATTGGCAATGGCAGTTGTAAAATTTATTTTCGAAATAAATTGGTTGGAACAGCTACATTGTTGAATGGTTTATATCATCTGAACATGCAAAATAAAACAAAGGTGAACACTATAACTAGGAAACGTGGTAGGCAAGATACTAATCAAGCTCTTAAATGGCACCTTAGACTTGGTCATGTTGGTCATACCAAGGTTCAGAAAATGGAGAAAGATGGACTTTTAAGTCCATTGGGTGTAGAACCCTATCCAACTTGTGAATCTTGCCTTAGAGGCAAAATGACTAAGTTCCCCTTCACAGGGACTTTTGAAAGGGCTGCCGATAAACTTGGATTGGTGCATACCGATGTTTGTGGTGCTTTAGAAGTAGCCCGAGACGGATATCAATATTTCATAACGTTCACAGATGATCATACTAGGTATGGGATTGTGTACTTAATGAAACATAAATCCGAAGCCTTTGCTAAATTCAAAGAATTTAAGGCCCTAGTTGAAAAACAAACTGGATGTCATATCAAAGCACTTCGATCGGACCGAGGTGGCGAATATATGAGCACTGAGTTTGATGAGTTCCTTCAAGAACATGGAATAGTTTCACAATTCACGCCTCCAGGAACCCCACAGTTAAATGGTGTTTCAGAAAGGAGAAATCGGACTTTGTTGGACATGGTTCGCTCCATGTTAAATTACACTGATTTACCTATTTACCTGTGGGGGTATGCCTTACTAACCGCTAACTATATCCTTAATAGATGTCCTTACAAATCTATTCCTATAACTCCGCATGAGATGTGGAAGGGTAAGAAACCAAGCCTTAATCACATAAGGATTTGGGGATGTCCAGCCTATGTCAAAAAGGCTAAGGTGGACAAACTGGAAGCGAGGTCCATAAAAGGACGTTTCATAGGATACCCAGAGGACTCGATGGGTTATCTATTCTACATGACAGAAGACCATAGGGTCATTGTGGCATTACAAGCGCACTTCCTTGAGGATGAATTCATTCAGGAAGGTGGCTCGGGTAGAAATATCTCTTTAGAAGAGCATAATGAAACTCCTAAGGAGACATCTGATCAGGGATCAAGAACCGAACCTATTGTAACACAACCTCCATTTCAAAGGTCTGATAGGGTATCTCACTTACCTGAGAGGTATGGCTATACACATTTCGAGGAACTGGGTCTCCACGACACACCTGATAGCAGTGAAAACGACCCTGTCACCTATGACCAAGCGATAGTGGATGTAGACTCCGATAAATGGCAAGAAGCAATGAAAGCTGAGATAGACTCGATGCATACCAATCAGGTCTGGACTCTAGTAGATCTTCCAACTGGCATGAAGACTATTGGAAATAAATGGATCTATAAGAGAAAGACTGATGGGGATGGCAAGGTTGATGCCTATAAGGCCAGGCTTGTGGCAAAGGGTTATACCCAAAGGGAAGGAATCGATTATCATGATACCTTCTCGCCCGTAGCTATGATAAAGTCGATTCGCATGATGCTTGCCATCGCTGCCTATTATGATTATGAAATATGGCAAATGGACGTCAAAACGGCTTTTCTAAATGGATACCTCGATGAGGAAATCTATATGGAACAGCCTAATGGTTTTGTGTCTAAAGCTAATATTCATAAAGTGTGTAAGCTGCAACGAGCCATTTATGGTCTGAAGCAAGCTTCTCGGAGTTGGAACCTTCGATTTGACGAAGCAGTTAAGGACTTTGACTGCATTTAAAATGAGGAGGAACCGTGTGTTTACAAAAAGGTCAGTGGGAGCAACATTGCGTTCTTAGTACTATATGTAGATGATATTCTACTTATAGGAAATAACATAGCAATGCTCAACACTGTGAAATCTTGGCTTTCTAAAACGTTCTCCATGAAAGACTTGGGAGAAGCTTCTTATATTCTAGGGATCCGTCTTTACAGAGATAGACCTCGAAGAATGATAGGACTTTCCCAAGCTCTCTATATAGATAAAATCCTGAGAAGATTCAAGATGGATGAATCTAAAAGAGGTTTCCTTCCCATGCGACATGGAATTCATCTCACCACGAAAATGTGTCCTCAAAGTGAGGAAGATAAGAGAGAGATGAGTAAGGTACCCTATGCCTCGGCAGTGGGTAGCCTCATGTACGCTATGTTGTGTACGAGACCAGACTTAGCCTATGCTGTGAGTATGGTAAGTCGATTTCAAGCAAACCCGGGAAGGGAACATTGGACTGCCGTAAAGAACATTCTTAAGTACTTAAGAAGAACTAGAGATTTGGTTCTTACTTACGGTGGTGGAGAATTGAAGGTGATTGGATTCACCGATTCTGATTTTCAAGGAGACAATGACGACTCTAAGTCGACATCTGGGTATTTATTTACTCTCAATGGAGGAGCAGTATCTTGGAGAAGCTCCAAGCAAACCGCTACTGAAGATTCCACCTGCCAAGCAGAGTATCAAGCTGCCTCAGAGGCTAGCAAAGAAGCATTTTGGATGCAGAAGTTTATACAAGAACTTCAAGTGGTCCCTAATGCGGAGTTGCCTATATCACTATTCTGTGATAATGATGGAGCTATCGCTCAAGCTAAGGAGCCGAGGGCTCACCACAACACCAAGTATATAGAGAGAGTACCACATCATTCGAGAGATGGTGGAAAAAGGATATGTTTCATTGCAAAGAGTAGACTCAGAAGGCAATGTCTCTGAGCCGCTGACTAAGCCATTATCTCAGGCTGTCTTGGAAAGACATCTAAAGAACATGGGTATTAGATACCATGATATGTGGCAATGAGTGCAAGTGGGAGATTGTTAGGAATATGCCCTCGAATGCCACTCAGGGGATGAGAGAGTATGGGCATTGTACTTGTAATTATGGAATAATAAATAATAAAAAGGCAATTCGATTCATTCACTGTTTATTGTATTTCAATTGCATTCTTGACTTGGTAAACATTGAAATGAAGTCCATGTAAATAAACTAAACATTCCATTCTCGTTATGGGATAAGAGAAAATGCACTGGAAGTGTTTAAAGTTTATTTACGTAAATCGTTCGCAAGTCAATAAACTTAAATGGGCATTAAGTTTTAATAAGACTTGTATAACTGATGCTAGGACGTGTGCACGTCTTGATAGCATAGTTATAAAGTATATTGGTGGGACTAGTATACTCGAACACAACTCATACTCGATTCAGTCACATGGTATTCACTCTCGGAGAGTCGATGACGAATCGAAAGGTTGTGATAGTATACGTGGACCTTTGACTTGAGGGTTCAGTAGAAGATGTGCCTGTGACGTTTAGTTTGTCATTAGAGTAGTTAGACTCATTTGCTTAATTGCTGAGTCGACCTCGAAGTGCGGACTATACGGGCAGGTAGCAATCTTTACTGTATGCCAAGAAAGGATTCTATCTCCTGTTAGTGAGCAGGCGTATGTCCTATACGGTTAATGGCAAATAAGATCATGAGTCTTTGGCCAAAGCATTCTAATATAGTCGTATTAGATACACTATTAATCAGTCGGTCTTGATTTGCATTAACACATGTATAGAGCCTAGTCAATAGTAGGGTTTGACTTTACCGTGACCCGAAGACTTGACCGGGACATCTGATAAAGGGTCTATACGTATATAGTATTCACGACATAATGGTTCTGGAATTATCCCTTCATTCGTTCTCAGGCGGGGTTTACAGTGCGGCCCGCTAGGCTGGCTAAGTGCTGCCCGCACTCATTGGTTCCTCCCAATGCCGGCTGAGACGGACCTACGGAGTCGCGCATCAGGAGCGTTGACGGATAAAATGTGAATTTATTATCTCTCCATTAATATTAGATATTGGATATCTAATTATGATTTATTGGATAAATCAAATATCGGTCTTATGAAATTAAATTAAGTTACCGGGTAATTAATTTAATTCATAAATTATATTTCTTAGAGAAATATATTTGTATTTGATATAATTAATTAATTAGATTAATTCATTAATATAAATACATTGATAATTAAACGGAGTGTATTTAACGGAGTCGTTTGACGAACGTCCGGTACACGAGTCGAGTGGCTCGGCTCGTTTTCTAGGAATCTTCCTAGTAGGCCGCCCCCCTCACATGACCACCTTGCATGTGTGTTGTCATGTTTTAATTATTTGTAGAGATTCTTATTCTCAAAATAATTATAACATGATATATAATTATTATATGAGATATAATATATATACACATGATGAGATGAAAAAGACACACAACTCATATTCATTTTTGGAGAGAGTTCAGCCGTGTTCTCAAAGTGAGGGAGGAGAAATTTTTTTTCTTTTCTATTTTTCGTCTTGGAGGTGATATAAAAGTTAAGAAAAAGTGATATATAAATTCCTACAACACTTCCTAGCCGTGTTCTTCATAGAACGGAGTGTTGTAGATTTTTCCGGGCAACTTCCGACGCGTGTGAAGTAGAGGCTTCGAACTTTCGGTGCTTGGAACGAAGGGATTTCGTGTTCGGAACGGGGTTCATGATCATCATCAATTTACGAAGAATTATTTCAAAGGCTTCAAGGGTATGATCCTTAATCTTTATATTTTTTTTTTTTGTATTTACGTTACTTGATCGATCCTGTTTGGGATTCGTTTTTATTTCCGCTGCGTATTTCGTTTTATTTTCGGAATCCCAACAGATGGGGCAAGCATCATATACATTATATGGTAGGGTATCAATCATTTGATATGTATTGTTTTCATGTGGGTTGAATAAGAATATAAAGAAGACTTTGATCTCTCATCCTCACTTCACTTCTTGGCATCTTCATACGTATCATTGAGAGAGAGAGAGAGAGAGAGAGAAAGAGTTTAACACTCATCTTCATCTTCTTCATTCACTTCTTCTTCAGTTTTCTTGGAGAAAATTGAGAGAAAATATTGAGAGAGTAAGATTAAAACACTTAGAGTATAATAATCTTAATATACAAAGCTTCATCACTTGATTCTACCCGTAACCTTAGAGGTTAATCGGGTGTTGTCATTCCGGTCGTTTCTCCGGCGCGTGGCAAGTAGAGACGCGATGCTTTCGGCGTTGGATCGTTCAAGAGCTTGGAGCGGATTGGATTCGTAGAGATCAATCAAAGCTTGGGGAATAGCTCAAGAGAAGGTTACCATTTAATCAACGAACTTCAAGGGTGAGTTTATTATAACTCTTTTTTTTCATTTATATTTCATATATACGTAGCTCGATCGATCCTCTTAGGGATTCGGATCGAATTAATTTTCATTTTACCGCTTCCGCTGGGCCTTTGTTTTAGACACCGAATCCCAACATGTTCGACACATGGTCAGAACAGATGTGGAAATGGTGATCCATTTTGATAAGAGAATGAAACTAGAAATCCAGAGGTACATGTCCGGTTTTGAATGTACCACTCTCCGTCAATATCAGGATAAAGCATTGGCGTATGAAATCAAGGAAGCAGTAATGGAGAAGTTTACAGAATCCAAGAAGCAGAAAGTCTCTGGTAGTTTCACAGAGCACAAGAGCAGCGGGCCCCGCAAGGCCCAGTCATCCTTTCGTTCATTTAAGAAACCTCCGCACCGATCCAAAAGCGGAAGGAACTCCGGAATAGTATCAGTCACGACGGATACAGCTAGGAAGTGTTTTAACTGTGGTCGCCCAGACCACCTTTGGTGTGATTGTTTTCATACTCCAGTTACATGTTTTGATTGCGGACAGGAAGGGAACCGTGCGATGTTTTGCAAGGATGCCACAAAGTTTAATGGAACCCGTACATCACAGCCAGCTCAGAGAGAAGCAAGTAATCAGCAGACGCAGCAGAGTGTTCAGCTGCCCCAAAATTTCAGTCGAGGCAGATAACAATTCGACCGTAAGGGAGCCTCGAGTGTCAGATCCGCTCCCCACGTCTGTACGAGATGAGGAGGACAGACAAACAGGATGCTGCTGTCGCATCAAGTACTGTTCAGATTCTTTCACAGCCAGTTAGCATTTTATTCGATACAGGAGCTACGCATTCATTTATATCCTTGTCTTGTGTAAATCATTTGAATATTTCCGGTTTTCATAATTGTGAGCCTTATGTTGTGGGTTTACTGAGTGGAGAGAGGATTGTTGGAAACTTAGAAACTAGAGATTTCCCTGTATCATTTGGAGGTAGAGAGTTGCTCTCAAATCTGATTGTGATAGAAATGCAAGGAGACGACCTGATACTCAGAGATGATTGGCTTAATTGATATGGAGCTATTGTAAACTACCAAAAGAGGAATATCTCGCTGATAGATGACGATGGTTCCGAAATACTATTTGAAGGATGGAAACCAGGAAGCTCAGGAAAGATGATCAAGGCGATGAAAGCTATCAAATTGTTGAAACAGGGTTGTACCGGATACTGGTGCTACGCAATGAAGAATGAAGACGGAAAAGTAGAACTCTCATCCATTCCTGTTGTGATCGAATTTCTGGATGTGTTTCCTGACGAATTGCCTGGACTACCTCCACGATAGGATGCAGAATTCACCATCGAGCTGGAACCAGGAGCTACACCAATTTCTAAGGCGCCGTATCGTATGGCACCTACGGAGATGTATGAACTGAAGAAGAAACTAGAAGAATTACTGGACAAAGGCTATATCCAGCCAAGCGTTTCGCCCTGGGGTGCACCAGTTATTTTCGTCCGGAAGAAGGATGGATCGCTTCGATTGTGTATTGACTATCGGGAGTTGAACAAAATGACGATCAAGAACAAATATCCGTTGCCACAGATCGATTATTTGTTTGACCAGTTACAAGGAGCAACAGTGTTTTCTAAGATCGCTCTGAGATCAGGATATCATCAGCTGAGAATTAAGGAATCTGATGTTCCGAAGTCAGCATTCAGAACTCGTTACGGACACTATGAGTTTGTAGTGATGCCGTTTGGTCTGACTAATGCACCTGCTGTATTCATGCAATTGATGAACCGAGTGTTCATCGAGTATTTGGATAAGTTTGTGGTTGTGTTCATTGATGACATTCTGGTGTATTCTAAGAGTCCGGAAGAGCATGCGCAACATTTACGGATTGTGTTAGACCTATTGAGAAATGAACAATTGTACGCCAAACTTTCTAAGTGTGAATTCTGGCTAAGGGAAGTAATGTTCCTCAGCCACGTGGTATCAGCTGAAGGAGTCCGAGTCGATCCTCAGAAGATCTAAGCAGTTATGGATTGGAATCCTCCAAAGAACGTGAAAGAAGTCCGGAGTTTCTTAGGACTTGCTGGGTATTACCGTCGATTCGTGGAAGGGTTTTCCAAAATTACCCACCCACTTACTCGACTACTACAGAAAACTCAAAAGTTTGAGTGGAATGAGTTGTGCCAGAATAGCTTTGATGAATTGAAGAAGAGATTAACGACGGCACCGATTTTAGCACTCCCACAGGGAACTGGAGGACTTATAGTTTACAGTGATGCTTCAAACCAAGGACTCGGATGCGTATTGATGTAGAATGATAAGGTGATCGCTTATGCATCACGACAGCTGAAACCTTATGAAGTTAATTACCCAACGCATGATTTGGAGCTGGCAGCAGTAGTTTTTGCTTTGAAAATCTGGAGACATTACCTGTACGGGACTCACTGTCAGATCTTTACGGATCACAAGAGTCTCAAATACATCTTCAGTCAGAAAGAGTTAAACATGCGGCAAAGGAGATGGCTGGAACTTATTAAGGACTATGACTTGGAGATTTTTTATCATCCAGGCAAAGCAAATGTAGTGGCCGATGCACTTAGCCGCAAGCCTGTTTCTATTCAGATGCTGGAGACTCTGACCTCCCAGCTCAGCATTCAACGAGAAATGATTTGTGAAGGAATTGAAGTGTGGTTATAAAGAGTCCAAGGACACCTCTGTGTGATGGAAATAACTTCATCGTTAACCGAAGAAATCAAATCTAAGCAAGTAAGTGATCCTCTGATGATTCGGTTACGTGATGAGGTGATCAAGGGAAAGGCCCCCAGATTCATAATTCATAATGATGGAGTTTTGAGATTTCAGAACCGACTTTGCGTTCCCGATGTCGATATTCTAAAACAGACAATTATGAAGGAAGCTCACAGCACGCCTTATTCTATCCACCCGGGCACCAATAAGATGTATAAGGATCTGAAGCAGAATTTTTGGTGGGGCAACATGAATAAAGACGTAGCCGATTACGTCCCGAAATGTTTAGTTTGTCAGCAGGTTAAAATAGAGCATCAATGACCTGCCGGAATGCTGAAGCCGCTCCAGATTCCTGAATGGAAGTGGGAGGACATATCGATGGACTTTATCACTAATATGCCGAGAACCAAGATAGGAATGAACATGATTTGGGTGATAGTTGATCGTTTAACCAAATCAGCTCATTTTCTAGGAATTAAGGACACTTGGGGACCCGAGAAGTTGGCACGAGTGTTTATTACAGAGATAATCCAATTGCATGGTACGCGAAGACTATTATTTCTGACCGAGACGGTTGCTTTGTATCGCATTTTTGGAAAGCAATTCATAAGGCCTTGGGGCCCGAATTGAACTTCAACACGGCTTATCACCCGCAGACAAATGGACAATCCGAGAGGACTATTCAAATGGTGGAAGACATGCTAAGGGACTGTGCTTTAGATTGGTCAACTGATTGGGAAGTTCATCTGCCGTTGATTGAATTCACCTACAACAATAGTTGGCATGCTTCTATTAAGATGGCACCATTTGAGGCATTGTACGGGAGGAGATGCAGATCGCCCCTATGTTGGGACGATTCATCGGACTTGATCGGAACGGAATCGGAATTAATCGTGCAGACATGAGAGAAAATAGCCTTAATTCGCAAAAGGCTGTTGACCGCCCAGAGTTGACAGAAATCTTACGCAGATGTGCGCCGTCGTCCATTAGAGTTCAGTATTGGAGATCATGCGCTTTTAAAAGTTTCTCCTACTCGGGGAATCTTTTGTTTTGGGAGAAAAGGAAAGCTGAGTCCGAGATATATCGGACCATTCGAGATCCTTGAGAGAGTTGGAGAGTTGGCATATAGATTGGCATTACCGCCGTCATTAAGCCATGTTCATAACGTGTTCCACATATCCCAGTTATGGAAGTATATACCAGATCCTAGTCATGTCATTGATTTCGGCGAGATCGAAGTCGCTCAGGATGGCACGTTTGAAGAAAGACCGATCAGGATACTCGAGAGTCGAGTTAAGCAATTGAGGAACAAACTAATCGCGTTGGTCAAGGTTCAGTGGTCACGCCACGGAGTGGAAGAAGCCACTTGGGAAACGGAAGATAGCATGAGATCCAGATATCCAAAGTTATTTTCGTCTTGAGTTTCGGGACGAAACTCCTTTTTAGTAGGAGAGTATGTAATGTCCGGATAAATTATTAAGTATTTCATCTGTATTTGAACCCTGTATCATTCGGAATTGTAATATCGATAATTGAAGTATGGTATTTCTCGTATTTGTATCCTTGTACATGAGTATGGCAACATGTAAATTTTCCCATACAAATACGTGATAACGTATGTTAACAAGGATAGCTTAACGTACGTTATCTGTAGGAGTTAGCTTACGCTACGAACGTAGCGTAGCGTGCGTTAACCAGCCAATAATTGAGCTGGGCGGCTAGCACAAGCGCCAGCCGGACGTGGGTTCGGATAAGATTCCCTCGGATGAACCTGGACACTTTTGAATTCAACGGGTATTAACGTACGCTAAGGTAAGGATGTAGCGTACGCTAATAGTATTGATTAAGTATGTAATGTGCTAAGTGTAGCGTACGTAATGTAGTTCAGAATGAGGATAGTTAACTATCAGTGACGATAGCGTACACTAAGGACATATGGGTAGCGTACGCTAAAAGGCTAACATACGTTAAGAATAGAAAATTATAAATAAGACATCACACCATTTCATTTCAGATCGTTCATTTCACTTATCCTTCAGCATACTTCGTGCCCAGAGATATCCCAGCCCCCTTAAACACCTTTAGAACACCTTTTCTTGATCATTGAAGATTGGAGATTACTCATTGAAGTGGAGAATCATTTTGTATTGACACACAAGCAACCGGGGTTGGATTCTACCTATTGTCTTGGTGTTTCCTTCATCTTAAGGTATGTTATACTATCTCCAACCTTTATTTCGTGTTCTTAAGGATATGATGATCATGCTATCAAGATATTAAGTTCCATTGATGAATTATTCGACCAAACATCATGTTTAGAAGTTGGAATGATTATGCTTAAGATATCGTTGTTGAAAACATCATAGTTGGAATCCTATTACGTCAAATGATAAGAGTAAAGTTCTGAGATTGATTACCCATATTGAATAGTATTGCCATATTGAATCGTAGACTTGGAGTAGATATCACTTTTGTTAAAAGGACTTAAGAAAGAATCACCGAAGGTTGTATCCTTTTCTTATAAGTTAGATTTGTTAGTTCTTTAAGATGAAGTCTGAACGTAATAAGGATTTTGGGAATCAAACGCATCAACCTTACATCACCAAACTTCGCATGAGAATTGTAAATCGAGATTGAATATACGTATCCTTGATATTCGAAGATGTTTGAAACCGTAAGATCATTCATAATTTTATGAACTTGATATGTAGAAGAGTGACGTACGATAATCACTGAGGATTTCATACGCCGCATCACCCATCAGAACAGTCGACTGATCAGTGAGAGACTGTCGGATGCTTGTTTAGTGTACGCTATGCATGACAACTTACATACGCTAACGGGCAAGATTAACGTACGATTGGTACGTAACGTACGTTATGGCATCAGGCGAGTCAGTCGGCTGATCAGAGAGGACTGTCAGCGCACACTAGACCTTGTAACTTACGTATGCTAATGGGTAGGCTTAACGTATGCTACCTAGGGCACGTAACGTACGTTAAGCAGTTTAGGCAGTATACGTTTTATGAACTTCCGACCGTAATTTGGATTGTTAGATGTTCGTACGACATGAGGTGAACTCTATATTATTTCTTTTGTTTAAGGTTCGAGCTTTTTACGTGATTGATTGAAGGGGCGACCTTCGAGTGTTCCTTTTTTCGTGGAAGTATTATTATTGTCATCGAATCGAGGTAACTACCTTAATTAGAATTGTCCGAATTGTGTCGGTTATGTTATGATTATACTGTGTAAATGTGTTGTGATTAATTGTCCACCATGTGTTGATCCGACGGGAATCATCATGGGAAATCTATAGCTGTGTGCGCTGGATCATTGGACAGGCAGTTCCACCATGTTTTGGTCCAATGGGATCATCGTGGGAATCTATAGCTTTGTGCGCTGGATTGTTGGAATACCATGAGTATGTTGAGACTGTTATGATGTGATATGTGTTATTATTTTCTTGTTGGAGAAATTGGTAATGATTATTGTTGATTAAATCATTGTTATATGATTATCTTACTTGTACTAGCATCGTTATGCTAACCCCTTTGGGGGTGAACATTTGTGTATGTTCAGGATCCATGAGAGCAGGAAAACAACCACTAGAGCTGCATGACGACGAGGGTGCCAGAGTGATGTTCCGGCCGTGTTTCATTGTCTGTTGTTGTGTTATTTTTAATAAGTACTCGAGTACGACGTCATTTCTGATGATTGGATTTTGGTGATGTATTAATATTCTTCCTTTGGATAATTGTATTTTTGGTGTTTTTGTCCAGAACTGTTGTATTTATTCCAGTTACTTTTATATGTTGGTCCTTGTTGTTATCTTTTCATTTCTTCAGCCTTGTAAATTCTTATGAAAAGGATTTACGGCGCTGTAATATTCCTGAATATATTGGGGGTGTTACAAGGACAGCCTGACAAAACCGTCGGGCTCCCCCAACAGGAGACCGACACGTGTCCCGGTGATGATTTCAAAACCGCTGTCATTTCCCGCTCATTTCAGTGATTGAATAGTTCATCCAAATTCAAAATCAGTCCGTTCAAGAGACGATCGTCTGTTCTATAAAATGCTGAGTCGCTCGTCTAAGTCAAGCGATCACCAGCAGAACCACCTCACCCCACGTCTTCAACATCGGAGCGAGCTGGGGGGCAATTGTTGTGCGGCGATTTATACGCCTCGACGACGATCGGCATAAGGTCCGAGCGACCAAGCCAGCATCAAATAATCCAAGGCAGACTTTCCAAGCGAAGAGTCCAGACCGAGATCAGGTACCGAGCGATTGACGCCCAGGGCGATCGCCTCTTGGCACCTAGTGCTCGACTCTGGTGCCCGACCAAGGACGACCGTCCTATACCACGTGTAAGGCCATCATCTGTCATATCTACGAAGACCAGATCTCGGAGTGAAGACCCACGTGCAGATCCGCGAATGGCGCCGCAGAATAAGGATCTTTGACTCCAGCCCATCAACTGTAACACCCCCAAGTTATTCAGGGTATATTACAGCGCCGTGAGCCCCGCCGTGGGACCCACAAGGCTAAACATACGCGGAACTATAAACTTGACCGATAAGGTCTACATACAATAGAAAGAAAGACGATACAAATGGTATTCGAAACCATAAACAATGAAACCATATACATCACTGCACAAATCAATACCTCGGCAACACAGGCCGGAACATCAAGGAAACTGAAATACAATACTCGAGTATTTAAAAATCCATTCCAGTACAACAACACTGAATGGAGGAAACCAAAAGAGATAACCGGAGACAAGACACAGTATCACACTTGCCCATCATCTTCATGCCGACCTGCACCCGTCTGTCCGCTCTCCTGGAACCCGAAATACATGAAACGTATTTCCCCAATAAAGGGGTTAGCCGTCGAATAGCTAGTGCAAGTATAACAATATCAAACATAATACTTCTCGACAATAAAGTAAATGTAATCCGTCAATTCATCAATTTCCGTCAATTCATCAAATTAAGACTAGTATTCCTAATAACTAAATCTCATAGCATCTCATCAATACATATATGAATACCGTGGAACCGCACTGCAGGCTACGGAACCCTCGGAAGGACCCGTCGGTCCGTCCTGAGTGGTTAATTCATATTATCCATGGAATCGCACTGAGGCTACGAAACCCTCAGAGGACTCACGGTCCGTCCCGAGTGGATATAAATAAGCATGCCAACATTATTTCATATGAATGCCGTAGAAACGGTTCGCTCATATCAACCATGGAATCGCACTGAGGCTACGAAACCCTCAGAGGACCATAGGCCCGTCCCGGAGTGGCTAGAAATAATCGTATCATCAATATTTCATACTTTCAAAGTCGAGAGCGTACAATCATAAATGTATACTTGCCTTAATAAACGTTATCAAGATCCCGAAGAACACGGTTCGACCGGGAAGTTTGAACCACGAGGAAGACAACGAACGGAAGGGTTTCAACTCGAGTTCTTCACAAGAATTCGACCCTAACAACATAAATTCAATAAATCATCGATCATACGAGGAAGAATAATCGTAGAACGCCCGAAAACCCCTCTATGACATTTCTGGACACCTTCAAGGCGTCGGTCAAGAACTCGACCAAAACAACGAATCGATACGATCCAACCATGGGATAACAAGGGAAATGATACAATACATCTAAATAATCATCAATCCTTCACAATCCTAAGTTAAATCGGATTAAACGGACGAAATCGAACAAAATACCCAAAATCCCCAAAATTAGATTTCTAGAAAATCGACTGATTCGCTCGATCAAAGGATGTTATCGGACGAATGATTGATGATATAACCCAAGGAACTCCATGGATATGTTGCTAAACAACGTGGCTTCAAGCTTAGAACACGCCCGGCTACGGAAGAGGAGAAGAAGAAGGTGAAAATGGCAAGAAAACGTCTGCAGGGCCTTTTATAGGGGTTGGCGCTGCCGGACACGGCCGTGCCGGTCGGCACGGTCGTGTTACCGCATTGGCCGAGGGACTCGACCGTGTCCCGCTTGACACGGTCGCGGCGCGAGGGCCTTCCGACAATGACCCGCCGGCCGATCGGCATGACTCGACCGTGTCCCGGGACACGGTGGCGTGTCAGCGATCGTTCGAGTTTATCCTAAGAAATGCAGCACGGGCCGTGTCGGACGACACGGCAGTCTGGTCGGCGAAACTCCGGCATTTCCGGGACGAGTGCAGCACGGGCGTGTCGGACGACACGGCCGAGTTCGGCCGCAGTGATCGCCAATAACGAGCGGGTGAGTTCAAACGACCATAACTCTCGTCCGGACTCGATTGACTCACCGTTTGAACCATTGGAAAGCAAACTCGATGCTCTATAATATTGCAAAGATTCAGAATTTTTTGGAGTTACCAAAAATTAATGGTGATCTAACAAAGTCGAACTCCCACGTGAAAAGTCGATTAAGGACACTAATTCAACGTAACGATACCGAAACGAACTCGGATGACAAAAAGTGTAGAATTAATCATTCTCGGGATGACGAAACGGTCCCAAGCAAGTCGTCAAAATAGACTTCCGCCAAAAATAGAAAATTTCCGGGGATAAAAATAACGGGTATTACATTCTACCCTCCTTAAAAGAAGTTTCGTCCCAAACTTAAAACAGTAGGGAGAAGAAATATTTCGCTAGGAAAAACTCAACGATATGCACAAGAATCAAACTTACGCCCAAACGGCGAATCATCAATATAGAACACCACAATACATTACCCGAAGGCAAACCAAACCAATGCCGAAAAAGATACGAATTCACAATGCCCGAAGGCTCCAACGGGAATACCGATACATCACAATGGCTGAAAGCCGAATGACCCAAAGTCAGTAAATCATCACAATACTGAGATCTCAAAGGAGCAAACTGACCGTCGGACATACCTCGGCGTATGAACAACTGATCGGAAATCGTCGGACATATCCAATACAACATGGACTACGAACGATCAATCAATAAAGCTCAAGAGGGACATCACGATGCGCCCGATCAGAAATGTGTCCATGCACATGTCCACCCGTATACGGAATCCGTAATATACGTGTGACAATGTACCTAATTAGCCTCAAGAACTACGTCTCGTGTGCACGGTCCAATGCGGAAATACCCACGCATGACCATCGAGTGCCTGGCTAAAAATCCTACACATAACCAATCGGCACGCAGACATGATTCCGGATATGCCACGATACAACATGACAACGAAACTCAAGGGATAAAACATCCAATATGGATCATACGACTCACCAAGTGAACGATGACACACGAATAATGAAAGATCGACACGACCAACGATATTCAAAACAACCATCCTGGGATCAGAATTTCCTTAAGGACCGATTATCACGAGCAACGATCACAACACAACAGTTCTGGAAAATCCTCAACCTTCAAAGATCACAAAATTACCGAGTTCACAAGAAAATAGTGTGCTGCCTTGAATCGGTCAACACGACAATAATAATTTAACGGATGGGAACTATCGTTGATAATCCCAATTCAATACTTCGATTACCGTAGGATGGCCAATCGATAACAATTATACAACGGACGGAAATTATCTTTGATAATGGATGGGAATTATCTTCGATAATCCCAATTCAATACCTCGATTACCTTAGAACGGTCAATCGATAATCAATGATACGATAGAATAGATGTCCCGGTGTCTTAAACCGACCACCGAAACGGAGATGATAAAAGGATATATCAAACGTCTCTCATTGGTTAATATAATATTAATAGAAAAACACCGATGTCAATGACGACGATTACCACAATATCTCAATGGAACATCCATCACAATCACAATCGATACGTCGATACCGCGAACCGGCAATCGACAGCGACTTAACCAACAAGTATCGCAATGCCTCGAATCGGCCTTTAACAAACAACAGTAACATTTGGCATAATTTGCCGACGGGCGTCGTGTCAACCAATCCCCTGACATCAATACAATCATAAAGAGGCCAAGTCCCAAAATGATACACACAATCGTACGCCTACATGATAACATTAGTCTCATTGATTAGTACGAGTATAAAACTTGTCTCGATATCAATACAAAGTACTGTTACCAATTCAGTTGATTTCGTCTTACGAATTCCCTCAGTCTCGACCAAGTTAATCTACGAACCCTTCAACCTTAACCGCAACACAACAGTCATAATTCACGATCAAATATCATACCTTATTGTAAAATGAAGGATTGATAATCAACCGGTTCGATGATGACCAATATCAATACCACCAAACCACGAACTCAATCGTTTTACCATATCTCGACTAATCACAATCTGAACAATCCAACTCAGACACTTACAAATCCTGTCCACAATACGAGTGAAAAATGATGATCATATCAAGAACCAATTCGGACCAATAATAAGGGTCTAAATGTTCCAAACTCAATTCTTAAATACGAATTTACAAGGTTCCCTTCTCGTAAATCCATCGTTAAAATTTACTTATAACCGTCATCAATTCGAATCATCCGACTGGTTCAAAACAATAGATAATCATATTAAAAAGGTTATCAAACAATCCATTCATTCGATTTGAATATTTACTCCATACGTATGAGCTTCCAAATTCAGAGATGAATAATAGTCTCATCAAACTCATAATCACATTCGTATTCCTATACGAATATTATTTCCAACACATAATTTAGCTCTAGATATGAATATTCCATATTCATTTTCAAAACATCAACTTTTGTAAAAAAAAATTTCATCACCTCGTATAATTCAAGAGTTCTTCAAGAACATGAAATATCCGAAATCACGTTCAGAACAACATCTCTGAGGTATATATCTCCATGTTACCATTTTCTTCATCATGTCATTCATACAATCTCAAGAATCGCAACAAAACCCTTATCACCATATGAAGAAGATCTCAATGATCATATCAACATCCGAAATCTCTTATTACAATTCCAACAAATCTCGTATAACATTATCACATGATTCCATAATTGTAACACCCTGCATCCTCCAGGAATATTACACGCCGTAAACCCTTCTCACAAGGATTTAGGCTAAGCACAATTTCCACGTCATTCCTAAAATGCTAAAAAGACCGATGACGGTAATATTTTTCAAATACTAAAAAAATCATTTTCCAAATACCGTCAAAACGATCAAGGTTAAAATGCCAAAAACTCGCTTTAGGAAATCGGTTTTACAAAATAAAATTTCATTGGCAAAATACCAAAAATCCATTTCAAAAATACTCACGCAATGGATAAAAGTACATCAATTTATGCATTTTCATTGAAATAAGACGAACATCAAAATACACGATTCCCAATGTACTCCCTCCCAAGTAGTAGCCCAAAAAGAAAAAAATAAGCCACTATCAAAAGGGATATGAGGATTACCTTGCATGGACGAACCACGAAGAAAGAATAATTGAACTCCATTCCAAGAATCATTAAATCATCATAGTCATCATATGGCCTCAAGAACATCAAGATCTCTATGATTCCATAGTCATAATCAACATATTCAAAGCATATCATTATCTTCCTTCGGCATAAACCTCATAGAATATGGATAACACAAGAAATCACTTCAAGAATCAACAATAGTTCCATAACCAAGCTCTAATTCCATGATTCCAAGCTCACAATCATGTTAAAAGTGTTTAGAACACTCTTAAAAGTGAAGAGGGACGAGTTTTGGAGAGAAATATCTCAAAGGATCGTGAGAGAAATGAAAGGCAACACTTCAATCTATAAATTGCACTCTCATTACGTACGTAGGTGTCCTTTCTTAACGCACGTAACAACTTTAACGTCGTAATCCAAAATCCATAACGTCGTAACCATCTCCTTTGTCTCATTCCGTGCGGTCTATTACGACGTAACCCATACCATATAACGTCGTAATATACCGGTTGACTTGCTACAAGATAATGGTTGTGTTACGTGAGTAACACGTTCTGTATATCGTAAGTAACACGTACGTTGTCTCACCTGTCATCTTTCTCCGGCGAAAGTTGCCAAACAGGTCCCACCCGCCTCACATGACTCGGTTACGTCCGATGCCTTCGTTACGCACGTAATACCTTAGCCTTGACGCACGTAACCATGCCAATCTTACGACGTAATCTCACCTCATTAACGCACGTAATAATTCCATACTTAGCCAATTTCAACAATTCTGTCCAAAGTCATGACATACCAAATACGAGCATACGGCAAAATCAATACATATACTCAATTCAATAACATTTTCAACGTTCACAACGTCCTCGAGCATAATTAACCATCCACGATATCCAATATATAAACGAAAAAAATATCCGAAAAATCGGGTATTACACTCTACCCCTTAAAAATAAGTTTCGTCCTCGAAACTTGCAATCACTCGCACAAACATTTCAACGGAAAATCCAAAATCACCAAGATAACCTGAATTATCGAATAATCCGAACAACATACTTACAGTCGTGAAGTCGAAGATCTCCGTGATACTAGCATGCGACTCCTAAACAAAGTCTCAACATAATACCGTTACACACCAATATCGCAATTAGCAATTTAACAAAATCTCAAGGAAGAGTTCACGTCCGTGACCACGGCCACGATTCTTCCTACTTTCACCAACATTCGGAAAGGCACATACGTGCGTAAGTATAATCCAAATCGCACATTCCCGAAGTGACCAATTCCCAAGAATACCAAGCTATAAACGAAACGATTAAGAAAAATACAAGAAGAGTGAGAGGACTTACAAGTACCGGTCGCACCGTGATGATGGCAGAGTAGTGATATGTGGGCAAATGCCGACTCAATCGACCCAAAAGACCGACGGCCTAGGTATCCATAAACCTAAGCTCCGATACCATATTCGTAACACCCCAAGTTATTCAGGGTATATTACACGCCGTGAGCCCCGCCGTGGGACCCACAAGGCTAAACATACGCGGAACTATAAACTTGACCGATAAGGTCTACATACAATAGAAAGAAAGACGATACAAATGGTATTGAAACCATAAACAATGAAACCATATACATCACCGCACAAATCAATACCTCGGCAACACAGCCGGAACATCAAGGAAACGAAATACAATACTCGAGTATTTAAAAATCCATTCCAAGACAACAACACCGAATGGAGGAAACCAAAAGAGATAACCGGAGACAAGACACGGTATCACACTTGCCCATCATCTTCATGCCGACCCGGTACCCGTCTGTCCGCTCTCCTGGAACTGAAATACATGAAACGTATTTCCCCCATAAAGGGGTTAGCCGTCGAATAGCTAGTGCAAGTATAACAATATGAAACATAATACTTCTCGACAATAAAGTAAATGTAATCCGTCAATTCATCAATTTCCGTCAATTCATCAAATTAAGACTAGTATTCCTAATAACTAAATCTCATAGCATCTCATCAATACATATATGAATACCGTGGAACCGCACTTTGAGGCTACGGAACCCTCGGAGGACCCGTCGGTCCGTCCCGAGTGGTTAATTCATATTATCCATGGAATCGCACCAGAGGCTACGAAACCCTCGGAGGACGTCGGTCCGTCCCGGAGTGGATATAAATAAGCATGCCAACATTAGTTCATATGAATGCCGTAGAAACGGTTCGTTCATATCAACCATTGAATCGCACCAGAGGCTACGAAACCATCAGAGGACCATAGGCCCGTCCCGGAGTGGCTAGAAATAATCGTATCATCAATATTTCATACATTCAAAGTCGAGAACGAACAATCATAAATGTATACTTGCCTTAATAAACGTTAGAAGATCAGAAGAACACGGTTCGTAGGAAGTTTGAACCACGAGGAAGACAACGAGCGGAAGGGTTTCAAATCGAGTTCTTAACAAGAATTAGACCCTTACAACATTTCTTCAATATATCATCGATCATACGAGGAAGAATAATCGTAGAACGCCCGAAAACCCCTCTATGACATTTCTAGGACACCTTCAAGGCGTCGGTCAAGAACTCGACCAAAACAACGAATCGATACGATCCAACCATGGTATAACAAGGGAAATGATACAATACATCTAAATAATCATCAATCCTTCACAATCCTAAGTTAAATCGGATTAAACGGACGAAATCGAACAAAATACCCAAAATCCCCAAAATTAGATTTCTAGAAAATCGACTGATTCGCTCGATCAAAGGATGTTATCGGACGAATGATTGATGATATAACCCAAGGAACTCCATGGATATGTTGCTAAACAACGTGGCTTCAAGCTTAGAACACGCCCAGCTACGGAAGAGGAGAAGAAGAAGGTGAAAAATGGCAAGAAAAACGTCTGCGGGGCCTTTTATAGGGTTGGCTGCCGGACACGGCCGTGCGGTCGGCACGGTCGTGTTACCTGATTGGCGGCGAGGGACTCGACCGTGTCTGCCCGACACGGTCGCGGCTGAGGCCTTCCGACGGCGACCCGCCCGGCGGCCCACGGGCATGACTCGGCCGTGTCACGGGACACGGCCGGGCGTGTCGGCGATCGTTCCAGTTTATCCGGAAGAGTACGGCCGGGCGTGTCGGGCGACACGGCCGAGTCTGGTCGGCGAAACTCCGGCATTTCCGGACGAAATGCAGCACGGGCCGTGTCGGACGACACGGCCGAGTTCGGCCGGCAGTGATCGGCCAATAACGAGCGGGTGAGTTCAAACGACCATAACTCTCTCGTCCGGACTCCGATTGACTCACCGTTTGAACCATTGGAAAGCAAACTCGATGCTCTATAATATTGCAAAGATTCAGAATTTTTTTGGAGTTACCAAAAATTAATGGTGATCTAACAAAGTCGAACTCCCACGTGAAAAAGTCGATTAAGGACACGGAATTCAACAGAACGATACCGAAACGAACTCGGATGACAAAAAGTGTAGAATTAATCATTCTCAGGATGACGAAACGGTCCCAAGCAAGTCGTCAAAATAGACTTCCGCCAAAAATAGAAAATTTCCGGGGATAAAAATAACGGGTATTACATTCTACCCTCCTTAAAAGAAGTTTCGTCCCGAAACTTAAAACAGGTAGGGAGAAGAAATATTTCGCCAGGAAAAACTCAACGATATGCACAAGAACCGAAACTTACGCCCAAACGGCGAATCATCAATATAGAACACCACAATACATTACCCGAAGGCAAACCAAACCAATGCCGAAAAAGATACGAATTCACAATGCCCGAAGGCTCCAACGGGAATACCGATACATCACAATGGCCTGAAAGCCGAACAGCCCAAAGCTGTAAATCATCACAATACAGATCTCAAAGGAGCAAACCTGACTGTCGGACATACCCCTCGGCGTATGAACAACCAGTCGGAAATCGTCGGACATATCCAATACAACATGGACTACGAACGATCAATCAATAAAGCTCAAGAGGGACATCACAGTACGCCCGATCAGGAAATGTGTCCATGCACATGTCCACCCCGTATACGGAATCCAGAATATACGTGTGACAATGTACCTAATTAGCCTCAAGAACTACGTCTCGTGTGCACGGTCCAATGCGGAAATACCCACGCATGACCATCGAGTGCCTGGCTAAAAATCCTACACATAACCAATCGGCACGCAGACATGATTCCGGATATGCCACGATACAACATGACAACGAAACTCAAGGGATAAAACATCCAATATGGATCATACGACTCACCAAGTGAACGATGACACACGAATAATGAAAGATCGACACGACCAACGATATTCAAAACAACCATCCTGGGATCGAATTTCCTTAAGGACCGATTATCACGAGCAACGATCACAACACAACAGCCTGGAAAATCCTCAACCTTCAAAGATCACAAAATTACCGAGTTCACAAGAAAATAGTGTGCTGCCTTGAATCGGTCAACACGACAATAATAATTTAACGGATGGGAACTATCGTTGATAATCCCAATTCAATACTTCGATTACCGTAGGATGGCCAATCGATAACAATTATACAACGGACGGAAATTATCTTTGATAATGGATGGGAATTATCTTCGATAATCCCAATTCAATACCTCGATTACCTTAGAACGGTCAATCGATAATCAATGATACGATAGAATAGATGTCAAGGTGTCTTAAACCGACCACCGAAACGGAGATGATAAAAGGATATATCAAACGTCTCTCATTGGTTAATATAATATTAATAGAAAAACACCGATGTCAATGACGACGATTACCACAATATCTCAATGGAACATCCATCACAATCACAATCGATACGTCGATACCGCGAACCGGCAATCGACAGCGACTTAACCAACAAGTATCGCAATGCCTCGAACTGGCCTTTTACAAACAATAGTAACATTTGGCATAATTTGCCGACGGGCGTCGTGTCAACCAATCCCCTGACATCAATACAATCATAAAGAGGCCAAGTCCCAAAATGATACACACAATCGTACGCCTACATGATAACATTAGTCTCATTGATTAGTACGAGTATAAAACTTGTCTCGATATCAATACAAAGTACTGTTACCAATTCAGTTGATTTCGTCTTACGAATTCCCTCAGTCTCGACCAAGTTAATCTACGAACCCTTCAACCTTAACCGCAACACAACAGTCATAATTCACGATCAAATATCATACCTTATTGTAAAATGAAGGATTGATAATCAACCGGTTCGATGATGACCAATATCAATACCACCAAACCACGAACTCAATCGTTTTACCATATCTCGACTAATCACAGTCTGAACAATCCAACTCAGACACTTACAAATCCTGTCCACAATACGAGTCGAAAAATGATGATCATATCAGCAACCAATTCGGACCAATAATAAGGGTCTAAATGTTCCAAACTCAATTCTTAAATACGAATTTACAAGGTTCCCTTCTCGTAAATCCATCGTTAAAATTTACTTATAACCGTCATCAATTCGAATCATCCGACTGGTTCAAAACAATAGATAATCATATTAAAAAGGTTATCAAACAATCCATTCATTCGATTTGAATATTTACTCCATACGTATGAGCTTCCAAATTCAGAGATGAATAATAGTCTCATCAAACTCATAATCACATTCGTATTCCTATACGAATATTATTTCCAACACATAATTTAGCTCTAGATATGAATATTCCATATTCATTTTCAAAACATCAACACTTGTAAAAAAAAATTTCATCACCTCGTATAATTCAAGAGTTCTTCAAGAACATGAAATATCCGAAATCACGTTCAGAACAACATCTCTGAGGTATATATCTCCATGTTACCATTTTCTTCATCATGTCATTCATACAATCTCAAGAATCGCAACAAAACCCTTATCACCATATGAAGAAGATCTCAATGATCATATCAACATCCGAAATCTCTTATTACAATTCCAACAAATCTCGTATAACATTATCACATGATTCCATAATTGTAACACCCTGCATCCTCCAGGAATATTACACGCCGTAAACCCTTCTCACAAGGATTTACCAGGCTAAGCACAATTTCCACGTCATTCCTAAAATGCTAAAAAGACCGATGACGGTAATATTTTTCAAATACTAAAAAAAAAATCATTTTCCAAATACCGTCAAAACGATCAAGGTTAAAATGCCAAAAACTCAGTTTAGGAAATCGGTTTTACAAAATAAAATTTCAGTTGGCAAAATACCAAAAATCCATTTCAAAAATACTCACGCAGCGGATAAAAGTACAGTCCAATTTATGCATTTTCATTGAAATAAGACGAACATCAAAATACACGATTCCCAATGTACTCCCTCCCAAGTAGTAGCCCAAAAAGAAAAAAAATAAGCCACTATCAAAAGGGATATGAGGATTACCTTGCATGGACGAACCACGAAGAAAGAATAATTGAACTCCATTCCAAGAATCATTAAATCATCATAGTCATCATATGGCCTCAAGAACATCAAGATCTCTATGATTCCATAGTCATAATCAACATATTCAAAGCATATCATTATCTTCCTTCGGCATAAACCTCATAGAATATGGATAACACAAGAAATCACTTCAAGAATCAACAATAGTTCCATAACCAAGCTCTAATTCCATGATTCCAAGCTCACAATCATGTTAAAAGTGTTTAGAACACTCTTAAAAGTGAAGAGGGACGAGTTTTGGAGAGAAATATCTCAAAGGATCGTGAGAGAAATGAAAGGCAACACTTCAATCTATAAATTGCACTCTCATTACGCATTTAGGTGTCCTTTCTTAACGACGTAACAACTTTAACGCGGCGTAATCCAAAATCCATAACGCACGTAACCATCTCACTCTCATTCCGCGGTCTATTACGACGTAACCCATACCATATAACGCACGTAATATACCGATTGACTTGCTACAAGATAATGGTTGTGTTACGTGCGTAACACGCTCGTATAACGCACGTAACACGACGTTGACTCACTGTCAACATTCTCCGCCGAAAGTTGCCGAAACAGGGTCCCACCCGCCTCACATGACTCGGTTACGTCCGATGCCTTCGTTACGCACGTAATACCTTAGCCTTGACGTACGTAACCATGCCAATCTTACGTACGTAATCTCACCTCATTAACGCACGTAATAATTCCATACTTAGCCAATTTCAACAATTCTGTCCAAAGTCATGACATACCAAATACGAGCATACGGCAAAATCAATACATATACTCAATTCAATAACATTTTCAACGTTCACAACGTCCTCGAGCATAATTAACCATCCACGATATCCAATATATAAACGAAAAAAAATATCCGAAAATCGGGTATTACACTCTACCCCCTTAAAAATAAGTTTCGTCTCGAAACTTGCAATCACTCGCACAAACATTTCAACGGAAAATCCAAAATCACCAAGATAACCTAATTATCGAATAATCCGAACAACATACTTACAGTGTCGTGGAAGTCAAGATCTCCGTGATACTAGCATGCGACTCCTAAACAAAGTCTCAACATAATACCGTTACACACCAATATCGCAATTAGCAATTTAACAAAATCTCAAGGAAGAGTTCACGTCCGTGACCACGGCCACGATTCTTCCTACTTTCACCCAACATTCGGAAAGGCACATACGTGCGTAAGTATAATCCAAATCGCACATTCCCGAAGTGACCAATTCCCAAGAATACCAAGCTATAAACGAAACGATTAAGAAAAATACAAGAAGAGTGAGAGGACTTACAAGTACCGGCCGACCGTGATGATGGCGAGTAGTGATATCAGGCAAATGCCGACTCAATCGACCCAAAAGACCGACCTAGGTATCCATAAACCTAAGCTCCGATACCATATTCTCGTAACACCCCAAGTTATTCGGGGTATATTACGCCGTGAGCCCCGCCGTGGGACCCACAAGGCTAAACATACGCGGAACTATAAACTTGACCGATAAGGTCTACATACAATAGAAAGAAAGACGATACAAATGGTATTCAAACCATAAACAATGAAACCATATACATCACCGCACAAATCAATACCTCGGCAACACAGGAACATCAAGGAAATCGAAATACAATACTCGAGTATTTAAAAATCCATTCCAAGACAACAACACCGAATGGAGGAAACCAAAAGAGATAACCGAGACAAGACACGGTATCACACTTGCCCATCATCTTCATGCCGACCGTGCATCTGTCCGCTCTCCCGGAACTGAAATACATGAAACGTATTTCCCCATAAAGGGGTTAGCCGAATAGCTAGTGCAAGTATAACAATATGAAACATAATACTTCGACAATAAAGTAAATGTAATCCGTCAATTCATCAATTTCCGTCAATTCATCAAATTAAGACTAGTATTCCTAATAACTAAATCTCATAGCATCTCATCAATACATATATGAATACCGTGGAACCGCACTGGAGGCTACGGAACCCTCGGAGGACCCGTCGGTCCGTCCGGAGTGGTTAATTCATATTATCCATGGAATCGCACTGAGGCTACGAAACCCTCGAGGACTGGCTTGTCCGTCCCGGAGTGGATATAAATAAGCATGCCAACATTATTTCATATGAATGCCGTAGAAACGGTTCGTTCATATCAACCATGGAATCGCACCAGAGGCTACGAAACCCTCAGAGGACCATAGGCCCGTCCCGGAGTGGCTAGAAATAATCGTATCATCAATATTTCATACTTTCAAAGTCGAGAACGTACAATCATAAATGTATACTTGCCTTAATAAACGTTACCGAAGATCCCGAAGAACACGGTTCGACCGGGAAGTTTGAACCACGAGGAAGACAACGAACGGAAGGGTTTCAACTCGAGTTCTTCACAAGAATTCGACCCTAACAACATAAATTCAATAAATCATCGATCATACGAGGAAGAATAATCGTAGAACGCCCGAAAACCCCTCTATGACATTTTACCGGACACCTTCAAGGCGTCGGTCAAGAACTCGACCAAAACAACGAATCGATACGATCCAACCATGGGATAACAAGGGAAATGATACAATACATCTAAATAATCATCAATCCTTCACAATCCTAAGTTAAATCGGATTAAACGGACGAAATCGAACAAAATACCCAAAATCCCCAAAATTAGATTTCTAGAAAATCGACTGATTCGCTCGATCAAAGGATGTTATCGGACGTATGTTTGTTGTTATATCCCAAGGAACTCCATGGATATGTTGCTAAACAACGTGGCTTCAAGCTTAGAACACGCCCGGCTACGGAAGAGGAGAAGAAGAAGGTGAAAATGGCAAGAAAACGTCTGCAGGGCCTTTTATAGGGGGTTGTCACGGACACGGCCGTGGCCGGGCACGGTCGTGTTGCACAGCTTGGCCGACAGGACTCGACCGTGTCCCGCTTGACACGGTCGCGGCGCGAGGGCCTTCCGAAGCCGACCCGCCCGACGGCGGATCGGGCATGACTCGGCCGTGTCCCGGGACACGGCCGGCGTGTCAGCGATCGTTCAGGTTTATCCTAAGAAATGCACGGGCCGTGTCGGACGACACGGCCGAGTCTGGTCGGCGAAACTCCGCATTTCCGGACGAGTACGGCACGGGCCGTGTCGGACGACACGGCCGAGTTCGGCCGGCAGTGATCGGCCAATAACGAGCGGGTGAGTTCAAACGACCATAACTCTCTCGTCCGGACTCCGATTGACTCACCGTTTGAACCATTGGAAAGCTAACTCGATGCTCTATAATATTGCAAAGATTCAGAATTTTTTTGGAGTTACCAAAAATTAATGGTGATCTAACAAAGTCGAACTCCCACGTGAAAAAGTCGATTAAGGACACGGAATTCAACAGAACGATACCGAAACGAACTCGGATGACAAAAAGTGTAGAATTAATCATTCTCAGGATGACGAAACGGTCCCAAGCAAGTCGTCAAAATAGACTTCCGCCAAAAATAGAAAATTTCCGGGGATAAAAATAACGGGTATTACATCAACAGCTGTCAACGACAAGGACTGCCTCAGCTACCGACAGACCCGCCGAAAGCTCCTAGGTGGGACCTCCCAAGACAGCGACATAGGACGCGTGTTGTCTTCTCATTGGTTTGCATATCCGTCTGCCAACAGCTGCTGCGGACTTTAAGGAGACCAACCCATGTGCTAAAGACGATCGCCCACTTATTATAATACAGTAAAGGCGATCGCCCAACTACCTCCACTCCTATAAATAGGAAACCTCCAGCAACTGGGAAAAGGTTCAGCAATTTTTTTCATACGAGAGTTCAGCTAAATTCATACAGTGAGAGACAGTCGATTTCTCGCAATTGACTACAGCACTCCATCTTTATTACAAGAACTCACAACATCAACTCTGGTTCTTCCGGCAATCATCAGCACTCAAGAGCTAGATAACTAGGGTCTTTACACTCATTGTAATTGTACTCTAACATTAATATTTGTACTCCCAAGTATTTGTATTAATAATATCTCATGAGAGCATTCAAGCCCGGGACTAACAACCCCGACAAATCTTGTGTTATTTACTTTCCCTCAGACGTGCTCTCACATTTTGTTTGTTACTCATCCATTCCAGCAAACCCTTCCGAATAATATTTTGGGTAACAACAACCCTGAACTTATGAATAAAGCATTTATCATTTATTTCAGGATTCAATTTTTCCGTTCAGCAACTCCATTTGACTGAGGAGCATAAGGAGCAGTCATTTGATGAATTATGCCTGAGTCAGTGCATAACTGTTCAAATGGTGCTGCATACTCACCGCCTCGGTCACTTCGGACTGCTTTTATTTTACAATTTAGTTAATTTTAAGCCTCATTTTTATACATTTTAAAGGCCTCGATTGCTTCATTTTTTCTTCTCAAAAGAAACACATAGCAATATCTTGTGCAGTCATCTATAAAAAAGTTGACAAAGATTTTTTACCACCTCTAATTTGAACAAATTTTAGGTCACAGACATCAGTGTGAATTAAATTCTAGAGGAGAAATATTCCTTTCCACCGAATGAAAAGGCAATTTAGCCATTTTTGCTTCAACACATACTTCACATTTCTTGTTAAGTTCAACATGGGTTTTTTTAAATAATTCTAGACTACTTTGTCTTTTAATCGATTTTAGACCAGCATGTCCCAATCTAGAATGTCATAAATCTGAACACTCGAGCAAGTAAACAGAAGAAGGAGCATTATTATTATTATTATTGCTTTCACGACTTAAAGGCATCACATTCATTTTGAATTATACCTTATTAAGATAACCTCGACCAAGGAACATTGCTAAGTTTCTCATAATAAATTTATCAGACTAAAAAAACTAATATAGACCTATGACTAACTAGTAGAGAGCCTGAAACTAAATTCCTTCGGACGTCTGGGATATGCAGCACATCCTTAAGAAGTAGCTCCTTTCCAGAGGTCAGATTTAAGACCACGTTCCCCACATATGCAATCACATAAGAAGCAGAGTTTGTCATATGCAGTTTCCTACCATCAGTAACATTGTAGGAAGAGAACATGTCCTTTTCAGAACAAACATGATGAGTAGCCCCAGTATCAACGTACCAGGCGCGGTGATTCTCCACCATATTAGTTTCAATCACCATAGCTGATACCTCCTCGTCCAGCTCCTCAACCATAGCTGATAGCTCTAGATCTGGCATATCAACATCGCCATGTTCAACCACATTGGCAACTCGCTTGCCTTTGTTTCGCTGACCAGTTGAACTTATTGGCAAGCGACAGTCCTTTACCATATGGTTTGGCTAACCTTAGTTGTGGCAATTTTCAGTAAACTTCTTTGCCTTAAACGGCCTTTTCCCTTTGTCCTGAACATGGTTCAGTTTCCTCTTTTTGCTAGAGGACCATGTTCAAGCAAGATTACTTTGGCATCCATAGGGTCTCTCTTGAACTTAGAATCAGACTTTCGGTTGTCTTCCTCAATTATGAGTCGAACAACCAAGTTTTCTAAGCTAGTTTCCTTTCATTTGTGTTTCAAGTACTTTTTGAAGTCTTTCGAACTAGGAGGCAACTTCTCAATTATCGTTCCCACAACAAGCGGTTCAGGAAGAATTATTCCTTCGGCATTGATTTCGTGCACAATCAATTAAAATTGTTGGACTTGTTTGATAATGATTTTGAAGTCCGTCATCTGAAAGTCCAGGTAGCGTCCAATCATGAACTTCTTGGCTCCAGCATAATCGGTTTTGTACTTTTTCTCCAAAGAATTGCATAGCTCTTTGGAGCTCTTGATTTGACTGTACACGTTGTACAGAGAATCAATCAACCCATTCAATATCATATTATGGCACATAAAGTCACCATTACACCACTGATCGTTAGCGAAACACTTCGTACGATCAGTTTCCGTCTCACTGACCACTAGAGGATCATCCTTGAGATAAATAGTAAGTCCCAAGGTAGTGAGATAAAACAGCATCTTTTGCTGTCATCCTTAAATTCAACACCCGAAAACTTCTCGGGTTGCTCAGTCTGTACTGCAATAGTAGGTGCAGCAGCTTTGGCAGCAGCGGCAACACCATCATCGGTCACCATTGGAAATTACAGAAAAAAAATATAATAAAATTATCTTACGATTGTTGGTTCTGTGAATCTCCAACAATGTAATTATAATAAAAATTACAAATATAGGCAACCTATTACAATTCTAGTAAATTAAAAACTGAATAAAAATTATAATTTAGCAGAGGCGAGTAGAAGATAATTTTTCCCTCGTATAAGAGCATACAGATCAGGCAATATGTCTCCAAAATATGACTGCTATGTTTCTGAGTTAGGTGCTCTCCAAAATTCAGAACTCCGGCGAACGTTTAAGTGCTGGAAACTGGATACGAAAAGCAAGAAGGAAATATGCTGCAATATGTGGTATGCTTGTATTTCATTCTATATTATCGTTCGAAATGAAATGTATAAAACCCACCTTTTATAGGGTCCAACAACCAATTCATCAGGTGGAGAGAAATTGCAGATTAAAGTGCCATTAATTCTCTTTAATCCTTCAGCTGAAAGGTTACTTCCATAAATAGTCTCATTTAATTCGGACGTTACTCTATGGAGTGTGAAGAGTCATATTCCAGAAGCTGAGTTCTCAACCTCGCTCATTTCAGCCAAGACCAAATATCAGCTGGGTTTTCAGCCTCCAAAATTCAGCAGGGTTTCAACCACCAAAAGTCAGCTGAGTTTCATCCTGAAAAAATCAGTTGGGTTTCCAACCTCCAAAAAATCAGCTGGTTTTTCAACCTCCAAAAAATCAGCTGGTTTTTCAACCTCCAAAAGATCGACTGGGTCTTTCAACCTCCAAAAAATCAGCTGGGTTTCCAAACTTGGCTGATTGCAACTGGGTTTCCAAACTTGGCTGATTGCAGCTAGGTTTCCAACCTTCAAAAAATCATCTGGGTTTTAAACCTGACTTATGACATTGGACTTGGCTGCAAAAATTTAATATAGTTACAGTCCAAACTGCCAAGGGCCAAGTCGCCCAAGTCCAGTCCAAAGTCTAATTGCCAAGAACCACGCCCAAGCCCAAGCCCACGCCCAGTCCCACGCCCGAGCCAGTGCCCGAGACGAGCCGAGCCGAGCCGGTGGGCGGGTGGCGGCGGCGCGTGTGTGGTCTTTGCATCATTGGTCCACTAGAGTATGCTACTAGCTTGTTGAATTACCCATGCACCTTCTTACTAATAAACTAGTCAAGAAGGCTTTAATTTTCCAATATGGAATACCTTTTCATACCCACTTTAACTCTTCACCATTTCAATTAAATGATCAACTTTAATCATTTATTTTTCACTCACCGGAAATCAGAGAAAAATAAAATCATACGTTTATCTTTTCGAAATGTAGATTCACAATTTAATATTTAATCCCATAAATTAAATATTTTATCATCATTAAATTGGTTTAAATTGAGTCCAAATTTATTTTTCTCTAAAATCAATTTCCAACACTCCACGCCTATGTCTTTATGGGATGAAGAATGAGCGAGAAACTCAATGGTAGTTCATGTGTTGTAAATTGTAATCGTGAGCCTATATATAATGGTAGAATTTATGTTGGTAAATGATTTATAACCACCAATTCAACATATCGTATAAGATAGGTTTGGAAAGCAAAACAAGGAGAAACATAATCTTCCTAAACATTGTAAGATCATCAATAATTTGTTAATATGTGGAGACTTTAATGAAATTCTAGACATGGAGGAGCATTCTTTGCATGATATTACAGCTACTATCCCAGAGGGAATGGGTGACTTTCAAAACTTGGTGAATTATTGTGAACTAGTTGATTTAAGCTACTGTAATACCACCAGTATTACATGCTTTTTCACTTTGGGCGCTCACGTCCATTTTTTCTATTTGATAAATAAATGTACTCCATTGCGATAAAACATATTTTGTATAATATGGTTGTACTGTATTGTTCGCATCTGTTATTCTTGTATTGTGATGGTGTGATGATTGACGAACTTTCAATGACATACCTTGATGTCGTTAGGTAATTATCGGTGCGAATATGACGGTTGCCAACATCTTGTTCCCCGAGAGATTTCCAGACGACATGGAGAGGGAGTCGTGTCATAAGAAATTAATGTGATAATAATTTAGTAAACAAAACTGGTCCTTACGTACGTTATACTCCGAGTCATTACGTACGCTATATCCGAGTCATTACCTACGTTAAAGATCGGCCCTTATGTACGTAACATCGGTCTTCGGACAGGAATCTTCGTCAGGTAGTATGCATGCCGACCAACTTTCGGCGTGATTGCGACAGTCAAGTCAACGAGGTGTTACGTACGTTAACCCGCTTTCGTTACGCACGTAACGATGTGTGTAAATTTTTCCAGCGAGTTCCTTACGTACGTTAATACTTTGCCATAATGTACGTAAAGTCCCTTACGTACGTAAACCGTCAGGCATAACGTACGTAAGGGCAATCTGAGTTTATAAAAGAACACTTTGCCTTTCATTTCTTCCGTCCCAAAAATCATTCTTCTTTCATATACACTGCTCTCCACCATCCTTGAACCAATTCTAACCTCCCAATTCAAGTGCTATCCTATGAGAGTGCGTTAATCAAGTTTCGGGGAAGATCTTGAAGGTATTATCCTCTCGTTCTCCTTCGTACACCGTCGTTCTTCATCATCTTTTGTCAGTAAAGGTAAGTTTATCCAACCTTGAACTCATTTCAGTGTTGTTTAGTAAGTTATAGTAAACCTTGGATGCCTTGGGTAGCTTAGAACCCTCAGTAATAATCGGACCGGTATATAACTATCGCAATTGTTAATCGATATCCATCAAAGCTAGAAATTGGAATGAATAATAGTAGAACTCATAATCATATTGCTAATCACCAACTTCTCGGAATCATCTTTGAAGGATTTCATGTATAACCGTATTATCATGTTGAATAAAACCGTTAATAAATCCTTGATGAACTTACCAACAATTTCTAGTCGAATAGATACCGAAACATGTTAAGATGATGAATTAATCGTTCTAAACTTGCATATTAAGACAACGATGAAATCTCGGTGATTGTTGGTTATAATTAACGTAGGAATGTTGTGTTAGAACACTATTGTTTAGCGGAAGGATAACTTATAAAGAATGTTGCCGAACCTAAGAATTTAATGGCATGCATTATGGTTAAAAACAGAGAATTTCGATTCTGACATCATAAGCAGCTAGGGTAGGGTTCTAACAGGCGGGAGGGGGAGGAACGTCGTTGATCATCATTGTTATCATAAGATGTTAATCGACAAACATGTAATAGGTCGGACTTCCAAGTGTGATCGTTCAAGTCGTTGCCTTGTCAAGAAATAACTCTCGTCGGATTTGAGGCAAGTGAATCTTGCTCAGACTTTATGTCTTATAATTTCAGACATAGTAAATGTTACTATTGTGGAATGGTGCTCTTTCGATTATCTTGTCCGGAGTATTCCTGAGTAGATACTACCGTGACCCTTGGCCGCGGCCTTGGGAGTTTTCTTGTAGAACCGTGTTGCGGGATAAAACCTGAATGGTACCCACGTCCGGAGTATTCCTGTGTAGATACTTCCGTGACCCTTGGTTGCGACCTTGGGAGTTGATGTGCTGATAAAAGGAATAACATGGAACATTCGGTGATAACTTTATTCCTTGAAATTATTAGATTTTACCTTTGAGTTTGGTTTGGATTGTTTCTGACCTAGGCTACTGGCACGACATGTCGTGCCAGGTATATTTGTTGAATTTGTGCAGGACACCCCCGAAGGTTACGACCAGGCATGAGCTGTGTTAGAAGAAGGCCTCTTAATTTCTTAAATCAATTTGAACATTCCACGTTGTGTAATAACCGTATGTACGAACACTATTTTCTTTTGTACTTTGGGTTGTACGAATACTTTCTTAATTACTTCCGTATACTACCAGTTTAATAAAACATTTTAGAAAATATTTTCAAAAACTTGCCTTGTGGGTCCCTCATGGGATCTACGGCACTGTGGTGTTCCGGTTTATTTTGGGGGCGTTACAGAAAATGGTATCAGAGACAACACTCACGTGGAAAGTTTTACCTAAATATTTTGGAAACGTTTTGCCTTCAAAAAAAAAATCCAACACTTCTGGCGACCGTAACTCCTCGAATGATGTCGAGGTAAAATACACGTAAATTCTTAAGAATCAAGTATGATGTTTGGATTCAGTAAGAACTCAGAGAATGTTTGCATTAAACTAACCTGTTAGATCGAACGAACATCACCAATGGCACGTCGTGGAGCTAGAAGAAACGTAAATGATGCACAAGGTTCCGCTATGAACGAGCAGGGAGACAGAAACACCGGAGAAACTAATCCAGTCGGAAATCAACCACCGCCTGTTAATCAGAACGAACAGGAGGCGGAAAACCAGAACAACTGGGGATTTGATCCAGCCTTCGTTCAGACTCTCGCCCAGGCCATTGCTATAGGAATCGCCGTGTCAACCGGCGTAACAAGTACTACCATTAACATAGAAGAGAACACCGGGAAGGACCGTTGGCTGGTAGAAATGCTGAAGGCCAGACCGCCATTATTCGACGGGTCAGGGGATAAGCACGTGGACGATTGGATCTCGGAGATGGAGACTGCCTTCGAGGTGATCGGCTGACCAGGGAACCGAAAAGTACCACTCGGGATCAACCAGCTCCGTGACACCACATCCCGATGGTGGAGGACCTATAAGCCAGAGGACAGAATAGTCGGATGGCCCGAGTTTTCCAAACTATTGAGAGACGAGTACTGTCCCCGATCAGTTCAAACTGCACGAGCGCGGAGTTTCTTCAGCGCAGGACCTCAGAATTTGCCAGTACCAGAAATCATTCGAGCATACAGGACCGAGCTAAGCTATGTCGCACAGATGGTTCCATCCGAAGACCAGCGAATTTGTCACCTTACTCAATGGTTGCCGGAGGATGTTCAACGTTACGCGGCGGGGTTTCACTGCACCACTTTGAGGGCATATGAGGACGTGGTCACAGCATACGCCAGTACGGTTGTCAGTTCGGATGCCGGGCATAACCAAAAGAAGCAGAAGACAGCAAATCAGTCCGGGAGCACCAGCAGAGTAAACTTGGAAATTGGGTTCCCCTCCAAATCAGCAGCTTCGTCCCAACAGAGAGGAACATCTAACGGGTCTTCTCGCCGTAGCTGTTTCAATTGTGGCATAGCAGGGCATACCATGATTCAGTGTCGTAAAGCGTCGACAAAGTGTTTTTCATGCGGAAGGGGTGGGCACATGTCTCGCTACTGCTCTCGGATCAAACCTACACCAAACCCAGCTCCTCAGAGTCGAAGGCTCAGACAGACATCCGCAGCGGCCCGCCATGTCCGACTACCGATATCCACCTCACCAAGCTCCTCTACACAGTGCCGGAAGAGGACGTGGTCGCGGGGGAGGCACTGCACCCTCGTCGGGGACACTGCCGTCCTGCGTGTTCGAACTAAGGGCTACTGACGACCAGACTACACCTGCTGTCTTAGGTACACTCCTTATTAAATCTCAGCCTGTTCATGTACTGTTTGATACTGGAGCAACCCACTCGTTTATATCCGTAGAATGTGTTAACCGTTTGCATCTCCCTTGTGAGTCCTTTACTGTTAAACTACCCGAGGGTAGCAGGGTGGAGGGTAACTTAGAAGTTCGAAACTGTTCGATTCGTATCAATAATCTGGGCTGGACAGCCAATCTCATGGTCTTTCCACTCCAAAACGAAGATGTGATTTTGGGTATGGACTGGATGACGATGCACAAGACGGTATTGCATACATATCACCTGACAGTTTCTATTACGACCCATAATGGTGCCACTCACACAATTAGAGGCCGAGAGCACTTAAGTACTAAAGGGTCCCTCAGTCTCCTTTCAGCAGTAGCATCTCATGATGATCGAGGAACGTATTACTGGTGTTATATTCTTCAGGAGGACACGTCACAACTGTCGGTTGCTAACATTCCTGTAGTGAACGAATTTCCGAACGTATTCCCCGATGAACTACCTGGATTGCCACCACGAAGGGAGGTCGATCTCTCAATTGAACTTGATCCAGGAACGACGCCTATCTCCAAGGCACCATACAGGATGGCACCAGCCGAAATGAAGGAAGTAAAGTCACAACTCGAAGAATTGCTAAGGAAGGGGCTCATTCGTCCAAGTACTTCGCCATGGGGTGAGCCAGTTCTTTTTGTGAAGAAAAAGGACAGCTCTCTGCGCCTGTGTATCGATTACAGGGAACTTAATAAGGTCACTATTAAGAACCGTTACCCACTTCCAAGGATTGATGATTTACTGGACCAACTGCAAGGAGCGACTGTGTTTTTAACGATCGACTTACGTTCGAGATATCACGAACTGAGAATTCGAGAGGAGGATATTCCTAAAACCGCATTTCGATCGAGATATGGACACTACGAGTACATGGTGGTGTCGTTTGGCTTAACTAATGCTCCAGCCATTTTTATGGAATTGATGAACAGGGTTCTGACAGAGTTTCTCGATAAGTGTGTGGTGGTTTTTATCGACGACATTTTAATTTATTCCCGAAGCCGATGGGAGCATGAGGAACACTTGAGGCAGGTGTTGAGCGTTTTAAGGCAACATCAACTGTATGCTAAACTTTCTAAATGCGAGTTCTGGATGCCAGAGGTAACCTTTTTGGGACATGTGATTTCAGCAGAAGGCGTTAAAGTAGACCCCCAGAAGATCGAGACAGTTATGAGTTGGGAACCACCTAGAAACGTCAAAGAGGTGAGGAGTTTCCTGGGGTTGGCAGGATATTATCGACGGTTCGTCGAGGCCTTCTCCTGTGTCGCTCAGCCATTAAAAAATCTGCTTAGGAAGAACACCAAGTTTGTCTGGACAACAAATTGTCAGGATAGTTTCGACAAGCTAAAAAGAAAGCTTACTACCGCCCCAGTATTGGTACTACCGCAGGGTACGGAGGGATTCGTAATATGCACCGATGCGTCTAAGCACGGGCTGGGATGTGTGTTCATGCAAAACGACAGGGTTATCGCTTACGCCTCTCGACAACTTAAACCTTATGAGGTGAACTACCCGACACATGACTTGGAACTAGCTGCAGTGGTCTTAAGATTTGGAGACATTACTTGTATGGGGTTACCTGTAAGATCTTTACGGACCACAAGAGTTTAAAGTATATTTTCACACAGAAAGAGTTAAATATGAGACAGAGGTGTTGGCTGGAGTTAATCAAGGATTACGATGTAGAGATTCTATATCACCCTGGAAAATCCAACGTCGTAGCAGACGCACTGAGTCGGAAAACTGTGCAGGAGGTGACACTATCTGGTTTGACAGTACAGCTGGAATTGCAGCAAGATCTCAGGAGAAATGACATTGAAGTGTGGATACAACACCGCCAGGGACAGTTGTGCTCGATTGATATTCGCTCGTCTCTACTGGACGAGTTACGCCTAGCACAGATGGAGGATCCAGAACTTCGTGCGATCGGCGCAAAGGCCGAATGGGGAATTATTTCAGACTACAGGATCCAAGGGGGCTTAGTTAGATTCAGGAACAGGATTTGCATTCCACCTAATGACGAGCTTAAGCAAACTATACTCAAGGAAGCTCATTCTACTCCCTATTCGATACATCCCGGGGCGAGCAAAATGTACAAAGACCTGCGAAAGAGTTTCTGGTGGAAGAATATGAAGCAAGAGGTAGCAAGGTTTGTCGCTCGATGTATGATATGCCAACAGGTGAAGATTAAACACCGTAGACCGGCCGGAATCATGCAGCCCTTACCCATTCCGGAATAGAAATGGGAGAGCATATCAATGGACTTTGTCACCAAGTTACCAGTGACGGCGGGGGGAAAGGACACGATATGGGTTATTGTAGACCGACTGACAAAGTCGGCACATTTCATTCCAATTCAGGAGGCCATCTAATGCAATGGCCACCATCTTTGTTCGGGAAATCGTGAGATTACATGGTGTTCCTCGGGATTATTTCGGATAGAGACACTAGATATGTGTCCCGCTCGAAGGTCAGCCCACTGTGCCATGGGTACTCAATCGCATTTCAAGATCGCCTATCACCCTCAAACGGATGGACAAACAGTAACGCACCATACTGCACTCGGAAGATATGTTGAGAGCATGTGTACTCGATTGGGGCAAGGACTGGGCTAAACACCTCTGCTTAGTGGAATTTTCGTACAACAACAGCTGGCATGCAAGCATAGGCATGGCCCCCTTTGAGGCCTTGTATGGTAGAAGGTGCAAGTTTCCCCTATGTTGGGACGATGCATCCGATGTCGTCGCCACCGAGTTGGATCTAATCCAGGAATCTATTAAGAAGATATCCATTGTTCGAAAACACATGTTGGCAGCACAGAGTCGCCAAAAGTCTTATGCTACGGACCGGCAGCGACCGTTGGAATTTATGGTTGGGGATCATGTTTGGGTTAAAGTATCGCCAATGCGGGGCATTCGACGCTTCGGCCAGAAGGGCAAACTAAGCCCGAGATTTATTGGCCCGTTCGAAATACTGGACCGAGTCGGTAGACTCGCTTATCGGCTAGCATTACCACCATCGTTAGATGGAGTGCATAATGTCTTCCACGTCTCCCAGCTGAGAAAGTACGTGTACGATCCTAGCCACAAGATCAACTTCGAGGAAGTAGAGATTTCCAATGATGCTACCTTTAGGGAAGTTCCAACAGCGATTTTGGATCGATGCGTAAAGACACTAAGGAACAAGGACATACCCCTTGTTAAAGTTCAGTGGTCGCACCACGGTACGGAAGAAGCGACTTGGGAGACCGAGGCGAGCATGAGAGAGAATCATCCCGAGTTATTTTCTTAGTTTCGGGACGAAACTATTTTAAGGGGGGTGGTATGTAATACCACCAGTATTACATGCTTTTTCACTTTAGGCGCTCACGTCCATTTATTCTATTTGATAAATAAATGTACTCCATTGCGATAAAACATATTTTGTATAATATGGTTGTACTGTATTGTTCGCATCTGTTATTCATGTATTGTGATGGTGTGATGATTGACGAACTTTCAATGACATACCTTGATGTCGTTAGGTAATTATCGGTGCGAATATGACGGTGGCAAACGTCTTGTTCCCCGAGAGATTTCCAAACGACATGGAGAGGGAGTCGTGTCATAAGAAATTAATGTGATAATAATTTAGTAAACAAAAGTGGTCCTTACGTACGTTATACTCCGAGTCATTACGTACGCTATATCCGAGTCATTACGTACGTTAAAGATCGGCCCTTACGTACGTAACATCGGTCTTCGGTCTTCGGACAGGAATCTTCGTCAGGTAGTACGCATGCCGACCAACTTTCGGCGTGATTGCGACAGGCAAGTCAACGAGGTGTTACGTACGTTAAACCGCTTTCGTTACGCACGTAACAATGTGTGTAAATTGTTCCAGCGAGTTCCTTATGTACGTTAATACTTTGCCATAATGTACGTAAAGTCCCTTACGTACGTAAACCGTCAGGCATAACGTACGTAAGGGCAATCTGAGTTTATAAAAGAACACTTTGCCTTTCATTTCTTCCGTCCCAAAAATCATTCTTCTTTCATATACACTGCTCTCCACCATCCTTGAACCAATTCTAACCTCCCAATTCAAGTGCTATCCTATGAGAGTGCGTTAATCAAGCTTCGGGGAAGGTCTTGAAGGTGTTATCCTCTCGTTCTCCTTCGTCCACCGTCGTTCTTCATCATCTTTTGTCAGTAAAGGTAAGTTTATCCAACCTTGAACTCATTTCACTGTTGTTTAGTAAGTTATAGTAAACCTCGGATGCCTTGGGTAGCTTAGAACCCTCAGTAATAATCAGACTGGTATATAACTATCGCAATTGTTAATCGATATCCATCAAAGCTAGAAATTGGAATGAATAATAGTAGAACACATAATCATATTGCTAATCACCAACTTCTCGGAATCATCTTTGAAGGATTTCATGTATAACCGTATTATCATGTTGAATAAAACCGTTAATAAATCCTTGATGAACTTACCAACAATTTCTAGTCGAATAGATACCGAAACATGTTAAGATGATGGATTAATCGTTCTAGACTTGCATATTAAGACAACGATGAAATCTCGGTGATTGTTGGTTATAATTAACGTAGGAATGTTGTGTTAGAACACTATTGTTTAGCGGAAGGATAACTTATAAAGAATGTTGTCGAACCTAAGAATTTAATGGCACGCATTATGGTTAAAAACAGAGAATTTCGATTCCGACATCATAAGCAGCTAGGGTAGGGTTCTAACAGGCGGGAGGGGGAGGAACGTCGTTGATCATCATTGTTATCATAAGATGTTAATTGACAAACATGTAATAGGTCGGACTTCCAAGTGTGATCGTTCAAGCCGTTGCCTTGGTAAGAAATAACTCTCGTCGGATTTGAGGCAAGTGAATCTTGCTCAGACTTTACGTCTTATAATTTCATACATAGTAAATGTTACTATTGTGGAATGGTGCTCTTTCGATTATCTTGTCCGGAGTATTCCTGAGTAGATACTACCGTGACCCTTGGCCGCGGCCTTGGGAGTTTTCTTGTAGAACCGTGTTGCGGGATAAAACCTGAATGGTACCCACGTTCGGAGTATTCCTGTGTAGATACTTCCGTGACCCTTGGTTGCGACCTTGAGAGTTTATGTGCTGATAAAAGGAATAACATGGAACATTCGGTGATAACTTTATTCCTTGAAATTATTAGATTTTACCTTTGAGTTTGGTTTGGATTGTTTCTGACCTAGGCTACTCGCACGACATGTCGTGCCAGGTAAATTTGTTGAATTTGTGCAGGACACCCCCGAAGGTTACGACCAGGCATGAGCTGTGTTGGAAGAAGGCCTGCTAATTTCTTAAATCAATTTGAACATTCCACGTTGTGTAATAACCGTATGTACGGACACTATTTTCTTTTGTACTTTGGGTTGTACGAATACTTTCTTAATTACTTCCGTATACTACCAGTTTAATAAAACATTTTAGAAAATGTTTTCAAAAACTTGCCTTGTGGGTCCCTCATGGGATCTACGGCACTGTGGCGTTCCGATTTATTTTGGGGGCGTTACAGCTACCAAGGTCCTAAATACACTTTGTGTAATAAAAGGAAGGATGGCGTGATAAGCAAGAAACTGGATAGGGTTCTTGCAAACCAAGAATGGCTTAATCATTATACACAATCTTATTGCGTCTTTGAATCTGGTGGTTGCTCTTATCACAATCGTTGTAGGTTGTATATGAATGGTGAAACGAGGAGAGTTAAGAGACCTTTCAAATTTTCAAATGTCTTAGTTTCACACGCGGGATACATGGACACCATCAAGGAGAAATGGGCTGCAACGCATCCGTTGTATCACTCAACTTCTGCACTCTTTAGATTCTCCAAGAAATTAAAACGTCTAAAGCCGAGTCTTAGAAGTATGGGGAGAGAAATGCTCTCTGATTTGACAAGGAAAACAAATGAAGCTTATAGAAAACTTTGTGAAATACAAGAGATAACGATGTACAGCCCTTCATCACAAGCTGTAGAAGATGAAGTTTTAGCTTATGATCGTTGGAGCCGTTTAGCTGATATCGAAGAGAGATACATTAATCAGAAAGCGAAGTTAAGATGGGTCAAACATGGAGATCAGAACACAAAAGCTTTTCATACTGCGGTAAAGCTTCGCGATCAGAGAGATAAGTCGTTCTGATGGGAGCGTTGTGTCGAGTGCAGAGGGCATTAAACGAGAAGCTGAGCGTCACTTTTGGGATTTCATGAATGAGAGGCCAACTAATTTTGTGAATTGGTCGGTCTCTGAATTGAAAGAAGTTCTGGATCTCCACTGCTCCGAAGAAGAAAAGCAGATACTTGTTTCAGAAGTTAATAACGATGAGATTCGTAAAGTGGTCTTCGCAATGCCGAGAGAGAAATCACCGGGACCTGATGGTTTCACTGTCGAGTTCTTCAAAGACACGTGGGACGTAGTTGGGAAGGATTTACTGGTCGCTGTGAAATCCTTTTTCCAAGTAGGCTTTCTACCTAAAGGAATCAACTCTATGATCTTAGCCTTGATTCCAAAGAAGAAAGGTATGAAAACAATGAAAGACTATAGGCCTATTTCATGTTGTAATATCATCTATAAAATCATCTCAAAGCTACTAGCTAATCGTCTCAAAGTTCTTCTCCCGAAATTCATAACACCAAATCAATCGGCCTTTGTCAAAGATCGCCTGTTGATGGAGAATTTGTTGCTTGCGACAGAAATAATAAAAGATTACCACAAGGAAGACATTACAGCTCGATGTGCGATGAAAATCGACATCTCAAAGGCTTTTGACTTGGTCCAATGGCCTTTTTTGCTGAATGTGTTGAAAGCTCTAGACATGCCGGATAGGTATATTCATTGGATAAATCTATGTATCTCTTCTGCTTCTTTCTCGGTGCAGGTGAATGGGGAACTAGCTGGGTATTTCCCTAGCTCTCGAGGCTTAAGACAAGGATGCCCTTTGTCTCCGTATCTCTTCGTCATATGTATGAATGTTCTTTCAAAGAAGATTGATGAGGCTGCCAGAAACAAACAAATTGGACTTCATCCCGAATGTCAAGATATGAACCTCACTCATTTATGCTTCGCGGATGATTTAATGGTGTTTGTGGAAGGTGACAAATGGTCTATTGAGGGAGCTTTAGCAGTTTTTGATGACTTCGCGATCCATTCGGGATTAAGGATTAGTCTAGAAAAATCTACCATCTATATGCCTGGGATTAGAGATGACGTGAAAGATGATATTCTTACCGAATTTCCCTTCGAGCATGGTACATTACCAGTGAGGTATTTGGGGCTTCCTTTGTTGACAAGAAAGATGAGACCCACTGATTTTGCTCCTTTAATTGAGAAAATAAAGCTTCAAATAAGCACTTGGACCGCTAGGCAATTGTCTTTCGCGGGCCGTCTCAAATTGCTTTGCTCTGTTATTTTCAGTTTAACGAACTTCTGGATGGCAGCTTTTCGACTACCTAAGTCGTGTATTACTGAGATTGATAAATTGTGCGCTGCTTTTCTATGGTCTGGCCCGGAACTAAAAACAACAAAGGCGAAGGTCTCTTGGAAAGTTGTATGCACTCCAAAAGAACAAGGGGGATTAGGCCTAAAATCGCTGGGGGATGTAAACAAGGTGTGTGTCCTCAAACTTATTTTTCGAACTATGTCTTCAAAGAACTCGCTATGGGTTGACTGGATAAAGAGGCATTTGATTCGTAGTGATTCTTTTGGGCTCTAATAGACAATATGATTGCTGGATCTTGGATTTGAAAGAAACTCCTAAAGTATAGAGATATGGCTCGGATGTTCTATAAGGTGGAGGTGAAGTGTGGTTATTCAGTATCCTTTTGGCATGATTCTTGGTGTTCTTTAGGTTGTTTATTCGGCCTATTTGGGCAGCGAGGGTTTATTGACATGGGGATTTCGAATCAAACAACTCTTGGAGAGGTACTGGAGAGAGACAGGAAGCGAAGACATCGAAATGCACTTCTTAATCAAGTAGAGCATGAAACCTGATGTTGGAAGAAAAGCGTGTTCATGGGCAAGAGGATAAACTTTTATGGCGTCAAAAGGACGATACTTACTCTGACCGGTTTCGATCAAAGGAAACATGGCAAATCTTACGTGGCTCTCGCCCTACTTGGGACTGCTATCGAGGTATCTGGTTTTCTTTCGCTACTCCAAAGTTCGCCTTTTATGTCTTGGCTCGCAGCAAAAAAATAGGCTTGCCACGGGTGAGAGAATGGAGCATTGGAATACAAATGTACACATTGGTTGTTCCTTTTGTGCGGAACCGAGGGAGACTTGGAAGCACTTGTTCTTCGATTGTCTATACTCGAGGCAAATATGGGAAGCGTTGGTAGGGGGCCTGATGGGTCTCAATTATACGTGGAAATGGACAAACATCTTGAACCAAATCTCTCGGGATGCAAGGTTCGATATGAGCCTCTTCATTGTAAGGTATGCATTCCAAGCTACCATACACTCTTTGTGGATAGAGAGGAATAGAAGACGTCATGAAGAAAAACCGATCACCAACACTATCTTTGTAATATCCGCAATTTTTGATTTTCGGTAAATTTCTTTTTTCGGCCGAAGTCTGTTGTGACGACTCGCTCATGACCGTTTCGTCATTCTGAGAATGAATAATTCTACACTTTTTGACATCCGAGTTCGTTTCGGAGTCGTTTTGTTGAGTTCCGTGCTTTTTAACGACTTTTCCGCACTCGAGTTCGGTTCTTGCGAATCTCGTTCGAAACTGCTGTTTCGAGTTTCCCGTAAGTCCGTTTAACTTTGTTAGACGTGTTGTGAACTTCAGTTTTGTTATTCGATCACGTATCGTGATTTCCGGGCGTTTTGGGCCATTTTGTAATTTCTTGAAAGTTACGGGTATCCGTATCTGTAATTGTTGTCTCGACCCGTTTCTTGGTCGCGTATGACTAATTATGGTATTACGCTTTCATTTCAAGTCGTTTATGTTGTCCGCGAACTTTTCGTTGTGTTCGTTCCGTGCGTTTTCGGAAATCGGGTCGTCGAGCCTGGCGGGCAGGGCCGACGACGGCATGGATCGACGACGATTGCGGCACCGCCGGACGGGTGCGGCAGAACCGGCGAGCGCACGCTTACGGCCGGAAGTCGCGCGCTAACCGGCAGTGTAGCGCACGCCGGGTGGCTCAGCGACGCCATCGGCCCGGGCAGCTGGGGTTTCGAGGTTCGACTCGATCAGATCGGGCAGTAGCGCACGCTACGCCGAGCGTAGCGCGCTAGTCGGCAGCGTAGCGCACGCCGTCCGGCTAGCGATTTACCTGGTCGGGCGATCACCCAGGCTACCGGATGTCGGCTAGCGCGCAGAAGCTTCCGGCCGTAGCGCACGCTAGCGGAGTCGGGTCGGCGGAGTTTGGTCGGCAGGTTGGTCGTGATGCCGGGTCGTGTGGGCTGGCCGAGGGTGCTCGGCCGTCTGGGCCGATAGCGCACGCTAGTCCGGGAAGGCTAGCGCACGCTAGTCCGGCCGATAAATATGGCCGATCACATTTCACTTCGCTTTTTCATTTCCTTCCTTCTCCATCCTCGAGTGGCGATTCTTGGGAGTCTAATACATGTTGTTTAAAAACAAATCAATGAATTCATTGAGTTCATAACATCAATCGATCGTCCGTTATCAACCTTTGATTCAAATAATCAAGGTAATCTTCCTTAGAACCCTAATTTCGTGAATTTGGGGATTTTTGCATTTCGTCCGATTCGTTCCGTGTTGTTGATTAATTCATGATGGGTATGATTAATCTTGATAGTATTCTTGTGTTTAACATCATTTAAACCATTGTTCTTCGTCGAATCGAAGTATATTTCTTGATTTCCTTCGAATTGACTTTTTGGGGGATTTGTCCCCGATCTCGCTTTTTCATCCGCTGATGGATCGATTATGGTTAAATGATGTTGTTAAACATATTCTATGGATTGTATATCCATATTTCAACTTGGAATTCCGTTTTCGGGTTTTGACGGAACGAATCGTGTTCTTGGCCGTTTTGGGGGAAATCCGTGAACTTTCGTCATTCGTTCTTTGAATTCAACGGCTTTGAGTCGTGTTATGGAATTCATTTCATTGTTATTATTTGTCCTTCGTAGTTTATGAACGTGAGTTGGCGTTCGGTGGAGTCGGCGGGTTCGTAGTCGGTTCGGGCCAACCTACTTCGGTCGATTCTCCGCGTTGTTCTTATTCGAGGCAAGTACCTTGTCCATACTTTTCTTGTTTCGCGGATATGATGATTGGTGATCGTCTTGGTTTGTTTGTTTGTTTGAAATGAGTTTTCAAAAGTTTTGGTTAGCCTCGTTAAAGGCCCCTTTCAAAACCGTGTGTGTTTTGTGATTGGTGTGGTTCGTGAATAACTATGTGAATTCTATGTATATGCTTGGTGTTCATGTTGCACTTGGTATTGTGTGTGGGCGTATATTATTTCATTTCGGTGCGTTGTGGATTGACGTGGTGTTTTGCTAAGTGTTTGATGCCTCTGGGCGAATTGTTTGAATATCCTTGATGTGATATGTTATTTGTGGGAATGTGTGGATATGGTTTAAGGTCTACGGTGGCACATGGCATGTGATCATGTGGCCAGGATGCAACAAGTGATTGATCCAACCGTGAGAGCCTGAGATAATCTACGGTGGCACATGGCATGTGATCATGTGGCCAGGATGCAACAAGCGATTGATCCAACCGTGAGATGTGTGTGATTTGTTTCGCTAGCCAGCTCGGGAGGGTCCTTCGAGGCCTCGAGTGGGATATCGGTGGTATCGTCCCGGTCCTAGGCGATGCGCGTGCGTGATTATGTTTCGTTGATTTTACGTCCGTTGAGGACACGTGATGTTGGGCTCTGACCCTGTAAATTGTTGGTGATTTCCTATTTGCGAAAACAAAACCTTTGGGTTGTGACCCTATTGATTTTGGAAAGAGAAGGATTTTATAATCCTAAATTGTTTTCTATTAAAACTCTCGATGGCATTTTAAACTGTTTTGTAAATTGTTTCCCTTATTTGCGATCTTTCGGTTTTGGAAATGTTTACCCAAACTCTTGCCTCGGGAAGTACTTTTCTTTACGTTTGGATCTTTGAGGATTCCTGATTATTATTGTTCTTGGAACTTGTATTGTATGGCTCGTATTTTTGCACTTGTACTTGCACTAGCAAAACAGTGGAGTTTTGCTAACCCCAGTATTCGGGGTGGATGTCTATTTTGCATTCGGGTTTTGGAGCATAGCACGTGGTCGGCACGAAGGATGATGATTGATGAACGATACTAATCACACGAGGATCCGTTCTTTGTCGTATTGGTCTAGTTGTATTTTCTTTTCCGCCGCAAAGATTTGTTTCCGCCAGACGGTGTGGTCAGTATTTTGACCCTGCGTGGGCATGAGTTGTATTTGAGCCGTATGTATTTGTTGTAAGACCAAATCGGTCTCTTGAGTCATTTTAGCCTTAAAGGCGAGGTTTAGATGTTTGATTTTAGTTATCGGCTGGTAGATCCTCGAGGAGAGGGTCTACGGCGTGTAATATCCTGAGCGGATTTGGGGTGTTACATAAATGGTATCGAGCTTAGGTTGTGGAAACCTAGGTTGTCGGGTCGATGGTGTCTATCGAGTTTTTGTCTCGTCGGATTTTATCCGATCGAGTCGTGTCGCGACGCGTCGCCCGAGTTTGTTGGTCGTGATTAGTATCGTGGGGCGATCATCATCTTCGTGCGACTGTGGTCGTAAGTCTCCCTTCTTTGTGTTGTGCCTCGTGTGACACGAGCTATTTTTATGATTTATTTGCTAAGTGACGGAATCCTCTTATGGATTTTGATTTCTTGATACGTGACTATTTGACTCTCATATTTCTTTCATGTGAGGAGTAGTTCTGGATTGTGCATGTTGGACTCTATTTCTTTTTTCCATTGCGTGAGTTCCTTTGTAATAGCTTTCGGTATCTTACCGATCAATTCTATTTCAAAACCGATTCCTTTAACCGAGTTGTTGGCCTTGACCGCTTTGACGGTAGTTGGGTGTTTTCAAATGATTTTGTGAGTTTTGATAAGTACTACCGTCATCGACCTTTTTGGGCATTTTTGTAATTGGTTTTTAGCACGGTGGGTTCGGTCAAGGGACCCACGGCGCTATAATGTTCCGTGTATTTACCGAAATTTTTGGGCATTGTAGCCCATTGAATTATCTTTGAAAACCTTGAGTATCTTAGAAAATAAAATTCGAGACGTACTTTAAATGATTGTATTTTCAAGGCGCCTACTAGCGCAACTATCTGCTTCAAAATTTTTCTACCTCGAGGACCAAAATGTTTTGAGATATTTTCGATGTTTAGAAACATTTATACTTAGACCCGAGGGTCGGATATTCAAAGTTTTTCACTAAAAGAAAGGTGTCCTCATTTTAGTTCAAACGCAAGATGAATTTGAGTCTCGAAAATGATGTTTGTTTAACTTTTTGTAAAATGATACTCAAGATCAACCGGTGTTTCCAAACTATTTTCAAAAGGTGGTTTTCGTTTTAAAACCCATCATTTCTCGCTTGTGGTCGGAGAAGGTGTGTAAGATGTTGATATTGAATGTTGTCGCCTTGTGATGAATTATGTATTATCGCACTTGTGCGAGCTATTGAACCGGAGTTTGTATGATTGTGTACATACGTGGTTGTTCCTTGATGTTTTGTAATTGTGCAATGGTCATCATTCGAGTCGTTGATGTCGCGGACGATGCCGTCGTTATTGTGATATTCATGTGTGTGTTGCCTTACGATGGTAATCGTTGTATGTGTTATGTGTTATGATTTTCTGTTGTCCGAGTGGTTACTTATTCGGTATGCCGAGGGGCCGAGGTCGTGGTCGTGGTGATCGGACGCGTGGTCGAGAGCATGCTTCCGGTGATAGTATTGGTATTGGTGTTGCTACTATTTTACAGCAGGTAGCCACTCGGATGATTCATTGACTCAGGCGATTCGGCGTGTTACAGATGTGACCCAAAGACACCGGTGCAAATCTGGCTTCGAGAAGTGGTTCGTATGAATCCCCCTGCTACCGGGTGCCGCAGATGCTTTAGGTCGGATGGTTGGCTTTTCCGGTTGGAAAAGATTTTGAGATAGTTGATTGTCCGTAAGAACGTAAGGTTCCTAGAGCTCAAGATCTTTCGACAAAGATGCCGCTAGGCGGTGGGAGGCTACTAAGCCTCGAGATCGCGTTGTCACGTGGGCGAGTTCCGTAAATTCATGAGAGATGAGTTTTGTCCGAACCGATCAGAAATCGAGGATTAATGAATTCTTTTCGGCGAAACCGCAGGATGTACCGCTGTCTCAAGCTATTATTGATTTTAGCAAACAACTCGGCTATGTGCAAAATCAAGTAAGGACAGAGGAGGACAAGATTTGTCATTTTAGTAGGCGGATGAAGCCGGAGATTCGCCAGTACATGGCAGGTCTCGCTTGTACTTCCTTGAGAGATTATCAAAATAGGGCGTTAGCCTATGAGCTATCCAGATTATCGACCGAGAGTATGTCTGACTCGAAGAAACAGAAAACCGTTGGGAACTTTTCAGGAAATCAGGGGAGTGGGCCCCTTGAGGTTGGGACTTCGTCTCGTCATCCCAAAATGTTTCCTAGATCGCGTGATCAGAGGAGTAGTACCCCTGTAGTGAGTAATGTGAGCACTTCGAAGATATGTTATAACTGTAGTCGAGCGGGCCATACTGCGAAGAATTGTCGTTCACCGTTAGTCAGCTGTTTCGAGTGTGGCCAGGTGGGCACCGATCCATACATTGCGAGACGGTAGCTGAGAGATTTGGGGATCGAGGTTGCGTCTCTGCTCCGAAAGGACACGGAGATGCCTAGGGTGGTTTTGAGGATTTCGGCGTAGTCCGAATTATTTATGATTGCCCTTGTGGATCGTTTTGTGTTTATTCTCTGTTTTCTCGACTGTGCGTGTTTTCTTGTAACAAGTACTTTGTGTTTTGTGATTGTTTGGATAATTGACTTGATTATATTATCCGTTTGATGACGCTTGTCACTTGTTGGTTTTTATTATATCCCTAACGGCGACGTTGTGTTGGTCGCCGTGGAGCGTGTTTTCACGCCGTATACCCCTTTGCGTTGTTTGTAACATTTCGCCGTTGGGCGTTAGTTACGCATTCTTGTGTATATCGTTGAGTTTTTCCTGGCGGAATATTTCTTCTCCCTACTTGTTTTAAGTTTCGGGACGAAACTTCTTTTAAGGAGGGTAGAATGTAATATCCGCAATTTTCGATTTTCGGTAAATTTCTTTTTTCGGCCGAAGTCCGTTGTGACGACTCGCTCATGACCGTTTCGTCATTCTGAGAATGAATAATTCTACACTTTTTGACATCCGAGTTCGTTTCGGAGTCATTTTGTTGAGTTCCGTGCTTTTTAACGACTTTTCCGCACTCGAGTTCGGTTCTTGCGAATCTCGTTCGAACCGCTTCGAGTTTCCCGTAAGTCCGTTTAACTTTGTTAGACGTGTTGTGAACTTCGGTTTGGTTATTCGATCACGTATCGTGATTTCCAAGCGTTTTGGGCCATTTTGTAATTTCTTGAAAGTTACGGGTATCCGTATCTGTAATTGTTGTCTCGACCCGCTTTCTTGGTCGCGTATGACTAATTATGGTATTACGCTTTCATTTCGAGTCGCTTTATGTTGTACGCGAACTTTTCGTTGTGTTCGTTCCGTGCGTTTGGAAATCGGGTCGTCGAGCCACAGCGGTGGCGGGATCGGCCGACGGCATGGATGGCCGACGACATGGCACCGGCCGGACGGTGCGGCAGAACCGCGAGCGCACGCCACGGCCGGAAGGCTGCGCGCTAACCGCAGTGTAGCGACGCCGGTGGCCTAGCAGACGCTTATCGGCCCGGGCAGTGGGGTTTCGAGGTTCGACTCGGCCAGATCGGCGAGTAGCGCACGCTACGCCGAGCGTAGCGCGCTAGTCGGCAGCGTAGCGTCTGCCGGCCGCTTAGCGACGTTACTGGTCGGGCGATTGATCCGGTGGCTATCGGATGTGCCAGCGCGCAAGAAGCTTCCTACCGTAGCGCACACTAGCGGAGTCGGGTCAGGTTTGGTCAGGGTTGGTCGTGTGATGCCGGGTCGTGTGGGCTCTGGCCGAGGGTGCTCGGCCGTCTGGCCGATAGCGCACGCTAGTCCGGAAGGCTAGCGCACGCTAGTCTCGGCCAAGATAAATATGGCCGAGCGATCACATTTCACTTCGCTTTTTCATTTCCTTCCTTCTCCATCCGCGAGTGGCGATTCATGGGCGACGAAGCCATGTTGTTTAACAACAAATCCATGAAGTCCTTGAGTTCATAACATCAATCGATCGTCGTTATCAACCTTTGATTCAAATAATCAAGGTAATCTTCCTTAGAACCCTAATTTCGTGAATTTGGGGATTTTGCATTTCGTCCGATTCGCTCCGTGTTGTTGATTAATTCATGATGGGTATGATTAATCTTGATAGTATTCTTGTGTTTAACATCATTTAATCCATTGTTCTTCGTCGAATCGAAGTATATTTCTTGATTTCCTTCGAATTGACTTTTGGGGGATTTGTCCCGATCTCGCTTTTTCATCCGTTGATGGATCGATTATGGTTAAATGATGTTGTTAAACATATTCTATGGATTGTATATCCATATTTCAACTTGGAATTCCGTTTCGGGTTTTGACGAACGAATCGTGTTCTTGGCCGTTTGGGGAAATCCGTGAACTTTCGTCATTCGTTCTTTGAATTCAACGGCTTTGAGTCGTGTTATGGAATTCATTTCATTGTTATTATTTGTCCTTCGTAGTTTATGAACGTGAGTTGGCGTTCGGTGGAGTCGGCGGGTTCGTAGTCGGTTCGGGCCAACCTACTTGGTCGATTCTCCGCGTTGTTCTTATTCGAGGCAAGTACCTTGTCCATACTTTTCTTGTTTCGCGGATATGATGATTGGTGATCGTCTTGGTTTGTTTGTTTGTTTGAAATGAGTTTTCAAAAGTTTTGGTTAGCCTCGTTAAAGGCCCCTTTCAAAACCGTGTGTGTTTTGTGATTGGTGTGGTTCGTGAATAACTATGTGAATTCTATGTATATGCTTGGTGTTCATGTTGCACTTGGTATTGTGTGTGGCGTATATTATTTCATTTCGGTGCGTTGTGGATTGACGTGGTGTTTTGCTAAGTGTTTGATGCCTCTGGGCGAATTGTTTGAATATCCTTGATGTGATATGTTATTTGTGGGAATGTGTGGATATGGTTGAAGGTCTACGGTGGCACATGGCATGTGATCATGTGGCCGGGATGCAACAAGTGATTGATCCAACCGTGAGAGCCTGAGATAATCTACGGTGGCACATGGCATGTGAACATGTGCCCAGGTTGCAACAAGCGATTGATCCAACCGTGAGATGTGTGTGATTTGTTTCGCTAGCCATCTCGGGAGGGTCCTTCGAGGCCTCGAGTGGGATGTCGGTGGTATCGTCCGGTCTAGGCGATGCGCGTGCGTGATTATGTTTCGTTGATTTTACGTCCGTTGAGGACACGTGATGTTGGGCTCGACCACCGTAAATTGTTGGTGATTTCTATTTGCGAAAACAAAACCTTTGGTGTGACCTATTGATTTTTGGAAAGAGAAGGATTTTATAATCCTAAATTGTTTTCTATTAAAACTCTCGATGGCATTTTAAACTGTTTTGTAAATTGTTTCCCTTATTTGCGATCTTTCGGTTTTGGAAATGTTTACCCAAACTCTTGCCTCGGGAAGTACTTTTCTTTACGTTTGGATCTTTGAGGATTCCTGATTATTATTGTTCTTAGAACTTGTATTGTATGGCTCGTATTTTTGCACTTGTACTTGCACTAGCAAAACAGTGGAGTTTTGCTAACCCCCGAGTATTCGGGGGGTGGATGTCTATTTTTGCATTCAGGTTTTGGAGCATAGCACAGGGTCGGCACGAAGGATGATGATTGATGAACGATACTAATCACACGAGGATCCGTTGCTGTCGTATTGGTCTAGTTGTATTTTCTTTTCCGCTGCAGTATTTGTTTCCCGTTGTACGGGTGTGGTTGTATTTTGACCCCTGCGTGGGCTTGAGTTGTATTTGAGCTGTATGTATTTGTTGTAAGACCAAATCGGTCTATTGAGTCATTTTAGCCTTAAAGGCGAGGTTTAGATGTTTGATTTTAGTTATCAGCCTGGTAGATCCTCGAGGAGAGGGTCTACGGCGTGTAATATCCCTGAGCGGATTTGGGGGTGTTACAATCTTGGTGAGAATGATTGACGTTATGATGCAAAATAGATTAAGCACAATGCGGAGGAATGATGTCAAGAAATATGAAGATGGCATTCGTATTTGGTTTGACACAAGAAGATTGTTGTGAGATTTAAGTTGCTTTGTTTTGTTTAGATCAAAACGTTTGAAAACTAGTATGTAAAAAGTTTATTTTTTCTTTGAATTTAATTTAACATTAGATTCAAAAAAAAAATTGTTAATATTGTACATTATTGTGAAATCCTTTTATAACTTAATTTAATTTTATTAAATTTAAATATCAATAGATGACTAGAACCACGTATACATGTATATGTACAAGGGAATATATACTACCTCTTGCTGCGTCTCACAATAATTAGATTTGAAAATTTGAATATTGACCACAACTCACCTATTTCCTTAATTTTTATTCAGTAATTCGATAAACTAGTTAAGGAATAACAAATGAAATGAAACAAATATTAAAATGAATTTGTTATATAAAATTATCATATACTAAATCCACAACATTATAGAGATTGAAAATTGGAGCTGAACATGACATATATTTTTGAACAATAAAACTGATGTATGAACCAAGTTTTCATTTTGATTGATTGATGGGGAATTTTAGGGTTCATTCTTCTTTGTATTTGGTTAACATAAATCACTTTAAGTTGTATTTAATTATAACATTTGGATCAATAGTAAATTTATTATAAATCATTGTACTACATCTTAACTACATATATTATAATTGTAGTACATTATATTTTTATATATATTCTGATAAATAAAAAAAAATCTGAAAAATTCTGCAAAATTTAAAAAATCTGAAAAAATCAGACCTTTTATTTTTTAAGAAATAGTTCTTTGGAATAAATATTAAAAATCAGATTTTTTATTTAAAATTCAAAAATAAAAAGTAAAAAAAATCTGAAAATTCTGGAAAATTTAAAAAATCTGACAAAAAAATCGGAACTTTTATTTTTTAAGAAAAAAAGATATGGAATAATATTAAAAATCAGAATTTTAAAATTCGAAAATAAAAAATAAAAAATTCTGGAAAATTTAAAAAATCTGACAAAAATATCGGAACTTTTATTCTTTAAAAAAATATATGAAATAATAATAGAAATCAAAATTTTTATTTAAAATTTTAAAATAAAAAGTAAAAAATAAAAAAACTAAAAAAATTCATGAAAATTTAAAAAATCTGAAAAAAAAAAATCGTAACTTTTATTTTTTAAAAAAAATTATCTGGAACAATAATATTAAAAATAAAATATTTTATTTAAAATTCAAAAATAAAAAGTAAAAGTTCTTCTTTTTAATACTATTATTTTCAGAATTTTCAAAATTTTATTTTAAATTTTCCAGATTTTTTTTATTTTTTACTTTTTATTTTGAATTTTAAATAAAAGATCTGATTTTTAATATTATTATTCAAGATATTTTTTCTTAAAAAATAAAAGTTCTGATTTTTTTTTTCAATTTTTTTAAATTTTGCGGAATTTTCCAGAATTTTCAGAATTTTTTTAATTTTTTTCAGATTTTTTAGATTTTTCGGAATTTTTCAGATTTTTTCAGATTTTTTAGATTTTCCAGAATTCCGTAGTGGAATAAAGACATTCATAGATAAAAAATTACGGAATTGGAAAAAAATAAAAAAATTAGGTGTGAAATTTATTTTTTAATATAAAAATAAAAGGTTAAATACGTAATTTTATTCTAAAAGTACGACTCTAACAAAATACTTGTACTAGATTTATAATATATATATATATGGCTAAGATTTAGTTCTACTGATTTCATTACACAATTAATCTAACGGTGAGAATTAAGTACATTTTAACTTGATGTATATTCACCAAGTATATTCTTGTGGACCGCTGTACTACCCTTGATCGATTCGGCGTTGGTTGATTTATTGAATCATTTAAGTTATTAGCCGGATATTAAATCTCCTATAAAAGGGCTTCACTATGGAAATCCATCCATGGTTAGTTGATTTATCAAACTATACAAAGCTTTAAACAAATTGATTTAGTTTTAACAATTTCACATAAATATGAATGTTCGAGTTGTCAACCGCTCACTAAGCGTGTGTCCCTAGGAGTGGTAATTTGAGGCACGACACGATTGCACGACACGAAATTAGTGGAAATGGGCTAGACTTAATTGGATTTGGGCCGTTATCGGGCCAAATCGATAAGACACTTTAAGAAATCGGGCCAAAATGGGCTAACCCGATAAGTCCGTTAAGACCCAATAAAACCCAATAATAATAATATTTTTTTTCTGTATTTTCTTTAAACCATGCAAATTGATATTATAATGATGCTTCTCAATCTCCCGAGTGCTCCATACAAGGATAGCACATCTATTTAAATAGGCCGAGAGATAGAATTAATTCTGCAAAAGAAATGGACTTTTTCTTGTCAACCGGAAGAAATGGACTTGAAGTAAGAAGAATGAAGAAGTTAAAATTTTGAAGACATTTAGTATTTGATATGTGATGTTTTATAAACTTCTCATGTTGTATTATGATTTATATTATCATTTACTTTTTATAATTTGTGTTTTGTAGCAGTAGAACATCTACTCTGTAATTGTTATGCTTCTAAAATCTTAATATGTAATGTAAAATTGTTAATTTCTTAAGTTTGTAAATACGATAAATAGAATAAATTATTTAGTATATTAATAAATTATTTAACAGGTTACAGGCCACCGTCTTAATGGGCCAATGGGCCAAAGAAATAGTAATAAATGTAATAGCCAAGTATTGCTTATCGGGTTTAACGGGCCATTCCGAGCTTGTAGGGTTTTTATAGGGTTGTGTTCGGGCTAGCAAATTTAATCCGTTAAACTTAATGGGCGTGTTCGGATTGGTGCTTAATGGGTCGTGACCTTATTGGGTCGGCTAATAATGACACGGCCCACACGATTTGCCACCCCTATGTGCCCCAAATACGGAATCGAAGTATCAACAAATCATGTTGGAAGATTTAACTAGAGATCAAGGGCGAGATATAGTTTTCTTATGATGATACTTACGCTTAGTTCCTGAGTTTTAGTAAAAGAAAGAAAAGAAAGGAAAAGAAAGTTAGGAGAGAAAAGAAAAGAAAGGAAAGTGAAACAAAATTGTATTTTGTGTTCTCGAGTTGGAAGGAAGTGAAAGGAAAATTAACTATTTTGTTCTTTTCTCTCCAAATCCTTCCAAATCGGAAGGAAAGTTAGGAGGGAAAGTTTTCCTTCCATTTCTTTCCGTTTCTTTTCATTAAAAAACTCAGGAACACCAAATATTTTTTCATTCTTCTTATTTCCATCAATTTCTCTTCTTTTTTCTCGTTAAGTTAAACTCGGGAATTAAGCGTTAGGACTAAAGACATTCCGTTTTTTTATTGGGAGTAAAAAAAATATAACTGTATATCATTGGATGATCCCAGCAGTCCATGAAGATGCGAGAGAAAAACTTTCTTCATGCAAATACTCTTATATCAGTTCCAATCATAGGTGATAATTTAAAGCCTCATGTTTACAAATTTTTAATTATAAAGTTTTTGTCCTTCATCCACATGACATACCTAAAAAAATATGTAATTTTAATTTCTACATCATGATGCAACATAAAATGTCAAACATTTACAAATTATTTAAAACATTTACGAAAAGACTTAAAGAATAGATTGCGACGATTCTAAGATAATGTAAAATGGTTTATCACCTAATTCAATGTATTAAAATTCTAATTTTATAGAATATTTAATGCGATTCTACACCATTATTATATATACGAGACATCATGGCCCGTGCGATGCACGGGCTTTATTCACTCTAAAGCACGGGTACTTTATCTTTGTTAATATCGAATATTATATTTATATTACATATTATTTCAAAGCCCGAGCATTCACAGTTTTTATTATTCGAGTGAAATTATTATAAGTTAAAATATCGTATTTTTATCTAACGTATTTAATATCAAGTATGACCTAAGCTGGGTAATTGACAGGTTAAAATGACTTGTACTCAAAATGTGCAATATATTTATACATGATACTAACACCAAAAAAACTACATGTGCATTTCTTAAGATGAATTATTTATCATCAAGCAAAACATTTGTTCGTGTTTACGAAATCAATACGAACTACTTTTTAATTAGTAGCGATCAAACTATCATATATAGCTTATTCGGTGGTGCATCCTGGCGTCATATATGAAGTCTTATATGAGGTTGATTTCAAACAATGGGTTCATATATAACATATTAAGATATCGAATTGACATCTATATAGTCGATTACCAAACGTATACGATCATCTAAAATGAATGATTTGTAGCCATTTAATCAAACACTTACTACGCCTACGATGCTACGTATTTGAATTAATTTTTCTCACACATTTTTATACTTTAAAATCCTTATGGCAAATATTATGATTTTTATTACATATTTCACTCTTACTCCTTAGTTGTTTATATTTTTTAGATGTAAAAAATTACACTCTTAGTTGTTCATAGAGTATTTTTTTATGTAAATAATGTTATTTTGCGTCACGTGCATGTAATTCGTGGTATGTGTGTTCTCAACACTGTATAACCTCAAATTTTTAAATTTGTAAAATTTCAAAATTAGTTAAAACCATCTTTATTTTCTGTAATATAATCAAATTTTTTTAATGTCTATCAATGCTGCATTGACTTCCATTTTGAATTGACAGACTTGAATTTATTATCCTTTAAAATTAGAGTTAACTACATTTTTAGTCCTTGTGGTTTGCGGGGTATTTCATTTTCAGTCAAATTTTGAAAAGTTTTAGGTTTGGTCCAAAAGTGAAAGGATAATTCTATATTTACCCAATCTGAAAATCAAAATACCATATTTCCCCCAACAATTTTAGTGCATAAGTACAATGGCTTTAAAGAATTTGTTAAGAAAATATGAAATTATTATGTTTAAGTTGAGTATATATAGAATTGCCCCAAAAAAGTGAAACATCCGTTTTGGATTTGATCCGAATTTTCTAACTCCATTAGTTTGACTGTTAAATAAGAGGGTATTTTTGTCCTTTCATAATATTTTCTTTAATTTTATTATATCTATCAAAATTAACTACTTGTGAGTTGTATCCTCCACCCAAAAACACACTTTTTTTTCTCATCACAAAACATATACGACCCTTTCATTTCTCTCGCTAAACCATCATCCATCAACAACCAAACACCGGCCAAAACTACCACGTAACCACACCCTTGTCGCCAAACCACCACCAACAACCCTCCATCGCTGGAATCTCGGGTCTCCTCTAGAATGTGTTTCGAGCTTATAAGTAAGTTACAAACTCGGGTTTTGGTTTTGTGTTCAGATCTGGATATTTCAGTGGCCGACGGCGGTTATGGCGATGGTGGTGGGGTTTCGGTGGTCGAGAAGGTAGAACCAACGATGTGGACACCCTTAGCTCAATTCCTTTGATACTCATAAATATTGAAAACCCATCTTTGCAATCAATCCATTATTTTGGCTATAAAGAACTTGATATCATCTTTATTTTTTAAAGATTTGGTGGGAATTGACAATTTGATTTTATAATGTTTTGGATATCTCATGGTTTGTAGGTATATGTAGGCTATTTTGAATAGAAACGTTTTAGTTGTTTAATTGTTTATAAGAAAATTGTTTGAGATTTCAAGTTTGGTATGTCGGCAGCGGAACCACTAAAACAACAATGAAACCACTCAAGCTCGAAACACCACCTATTGAATTAATATTCATTGGTGTCGGCGTGACGATTGATGTTAGCGTGATTCGGTGGGCGTGCAGAAGAATGCAACTCTTGGAGGTGATGGTTGTGACTGTTTTGTGGGTGAGTTGTGTGACTTTTTTGTTTGTTTATAAGGAGTATAATACCTCGAAGAAGTTGAAAGAGTTAAACAATAAACATCTTTGTGTGGTATGACTATAGAAATTCTTAAAATTTAATAATGAGACTTTGACATGTTTTAATTGGTTGAATTGATTTAAACATAATGATGAATATGTATGCATACGTTTTTATTCGTGCATTTTTTTATTGTGGTTTGTAAAAATTTCTTTAAAGGCTTTAAAAAAGGCTTTAGAGAGTATGATATTTCATTGATATTAATGGCCTACCTTATAGCATAAATCGCCACATTAATATATATATATATATAAATTGACATAAATGCTCATATTAATACATGGAACTCAATTTTTATATATATATATAGATCACCATTTTACAAAGAACGGTCCATCAATAAATTTAATTTATTGGATTAAATTCTACTACTAAAAAGCCAAATTATTTGAAGTCGGACAGGTCTAAGGATAGAAATGCCCCAATTTCTCTTTTCCCAATATTTCTCTTCATTTTTTCTTATAGATAAAACAAAGAAAAAGAAGAGAGAAAAAAAGAGGGGTAATTTAGGAACGTAAGGATAAAGAAATATCAATCTAGTAGGAGGAGAAAAGGAAGTTTTCGTACACGGTCAGTTCTACTCATTGATCGTATGGTCTTGGTGACGTGTAAAAGCCTTATTGGCTAAAACAAAACAAAACAAAACAAATGAACACCCCAAGCCCCACTCAAACGGAGCATACGTTGATAATTGGAGAAAAAATCAATTTTGGTCCTCTAATGTTGCCTCAAATCAAAATTGATCCTGTAATTATATTTCAATCGGTTTCGCTACTGTAATTTCATTTTGTCTCTACTTTTGGTCCTGTCGCCGGATGGTGATACACACGCGCCTAACTCCGTCGCCAGAATTTTTTCCGGTCACTCACACGTTTCCATTTTTAGTCCTGTAATATAGCTTGCAATCAATTTTGGTCCTGTAATTTAACTTTCAATCGATTTTGGTCATATAATTGAGTTCTAAATCAATTTTGTTATATAATTTAACTTTCAATCTATTTTTGTCATAGAGGAAATTATTAAATTGGTCCTGTATGTGGGACCAATTGGCCAAAAAACCTCATCTGTTTCCGGCGGACCAAAAAACCCAACATCTCTCCCCTGATTTCGCCAATTTAGTCCTCGTCACCGGCCGGAGTATTTTTCGGCCATCGGAGCTGACGTGGCTGACACGTGGCAAAAATAGCGGGTCCATGTCAGGCCATGTGGCTGACACGTGGCAAAAAAAATTAAAAAAAATTGTTTTGATAATTAAAAAATTAAAAAATAAATAAATAAAAATTTCTAATATTTTATATTAATATTCCAGAATTAAAATTAATTATCTAAAGTTCCAATTTTTTTAATAAAATATTATCAAATTGAGAAAAATATTATTATCATTTTCTATAAAATAAAAAAAAAAAATTATTTTGAAAAAATTATCAAATTGTTAATTCACATTTATTATTTATTTTATAGAAAAAATTCTAGTTTTCATTACATAAAAAACTGTTTATAAATACACTCCAAATGCTTTTAATTTTTTTTATTTTCGAATTTTTAAATAAAAAAATCTAATATCTTTATATTAATACTTTAGATAATTAATTTTAATTCTGAAATATTAATATAAAAATATTAAAAAATTATTTATTTATTTTTTAATTTTTTAATTATCAAAACAATTTTTTTTTTTATTTTTTTTGCCATGTGTCAGCCACATGACCTGACATGAACCCGCTATTTTTGCCACGTGTCAGCCACGTCAGCTCCGATGGCCGGAAAATACTCCGGCCGGCGACGAGGACTAAATTGGCGAAATCAGGGGAGAGATGTTGGGTTTTTTGGTCCGCCGGAAACAAATGGGGTTTTTTGGCCAATTAGTCTCACATACGGGACCAATTTGATAATTTTCTCTATGACAAAAATAGATTGAAAGTTAAATCATATGACAAAATCGATTTAGAACTCAATTATAGGACCAAAATCGATTGAAAGTTAAATTACAGGACCAAAATCGACCGAGAGTTAAATTACAGGACCAAAATCGATTGAGAGATCAATTAGGACCAAAATTGATTGCAAGCTACATTACAGGACTAAAAATGAAAACGTGTGAGTGATCGGAAAAATTTCTGGCGACGGAGTTAGGCGCGTGTGTATTACCATCCGACGACAGGATCAAAAGTGGAGTCAAAGTGAAATTATAAGACCAAAATCGATTGAAGTATAATTAGAGGACCAATTTTGATTGGGGTAACACCAAAATTGATTTTTTCTCTTGATAATTGATTACACACACCAAACTGATGCGTACAGCCTCTAAGATACTAGAGAGAGAAAGAGAGAAACGAGGGAGAGGGGTGGTTCGTGGCGGAGGAGGGGTGAAGTGGTGGTGGTGGGGGAGATTATAGTCATGGAGTGAATGATGAAAGGGGTGGCCATGCTGAGGCAGCTTATTGAACAATTACAGGAGTTTTTGGAGATACACGGTTCTTTTCCTCCTCCTGCGATTCCTTGCAGTTACTTCAGTCAGTTTCAAGCTCAACAGCGTCCTACATCGCGGCAGCATCCAATCAGGTCCCTAATAAGTTGTTTCTTTTTACACCTAATTTGATTATTATTTTCATCTTTTTTTAAATATTTATATATTTTGGCTTAGGTTTAGTTGGGTGTTCGTTCATCATTGTTCTGGTTATTGGAAGTTGATGCCTTAAAAGGGGATTTCGGTGCCTTGGTGCTTTTAAATGATCACCACGTTCTGATTTTTGGATGTTTATATGTTCTGAAGGTAAGGATTTTTTTTAGGGTAAAATTCTAATCACTTGAATCGTCCCCCCTCCCAAACTGGCTACATGTTGCTTCTGATATACTCCCTCCGTCCCGCCCAAAGGTTTACATTTCTATCAAAAAGTAGTCCCGTTAGTAAGTTTACATATATCACTTTTTACAATCAAATCAAACAATCACTTTTTACTTTTTAATCTCCACCACCCATTCATCATCAATACTTTTTACTTTTTAATCTCCACCATACATTTAATCATTATTACTTATACCAATCATTACCTAAAATACATCAATTATACACCCTCTGTCAACCTTTGGCTGGGACAGAGGGAGTATTAAACAAGGACACGAGCAATGGCACATTTTTTAAATAAATAATTTATAGTATATTAATTTCGTGTAAATGTTTAATTGTACTATTTTTTATCTCCAAGTTACCATATGAATTAGTTACAGACTCCCTACAACAAATGATGAACCCAATGTAAGACATTTCAGAAAGAAAAATAATGAAAAACCATGTCGAAGCACGTATCTGGCGTGTTTCCGCATCCTAAGAAATATCCGACATGTATGACGGCTAAACTGAAGTGTCCGTGCTTCATAGCTTATGATTTATTTGTTCTGCTGTTTTAATATGGAATAATATTTCAGCCCTTCAGTATGTATTTCCGTATGCAAATTCGTGATCATTATGCGTATCAATTACTGTAATATGCCAGAAATTCTGAGCGCTGGATAATTATTGTTAGTCTAGTGAATCCCCATACATGCTTAAGAAAAGATTTTTATGGGATTATAATGGCATAACCAGAGATAGCTCATGGCTCCAACTTCAGAAGATAATGCTTCCAACATCCTGAACATTGTTTGTGTACTCTCTGCAGTCCACAGTGATTTTTTTGTGTTGAATATTTATTCTTCCCAATTGATCACTTTAAATTATGAAGTATGGTAAGCTTTTGGTTAGTTTATACTCCCTCTGTCCCAGCCAAATGTTGACAAAGGCAGTTAAGTTACAATAATTTGGGCAAATGATTGGAGATTGAAAAGTAGGTATTGATGGTGAGTATGTGGTTGAGATTAAAAAGTAAAAAGGTGTTGATAGTGAGTGTATGGTGGATATTTAAAAGTAAAATATGATTGTTTATTTGATTGTATAACAACAACGACATCTAAGCCTTAGTCCCAAAATGATTTGGGGTCGGCTAACATGAATCAAACTTTGAAACCGTCAATGATCGTGTTGGCCACTAAGTATACAGAATACAGCTTGGAAAGTGTTTTAAGCAACAAACTGTACAATTTTCAAATCTGAGTGCGTAGCGGAAGTCTTGTTAAAGTAAGTTGCTGTAAATACAACAACTAAATATGAAGTGTATACTTAAAATAATCACAGATATTAAAACAGTAAATGCAAAAGGTAAATAACACAAGATTTAAAGTGGTTCGAGGTAAACCCCTCTACGTCCACTGGTCCTCCACACAGGAGTAAAAATATTTATTATAAATACTGCGTACACAACTACGTATTTATAATCAAACCTATCAATGTATCGTTCACACAGATTGATACAAAGATCGAAGCTTTCAACCGTTCACACAGATTGGTTTAGGCTTTCACTTGACTAACTTCTTCACACACAGTTCTGAAGCTTCGTCTCTTCAATGCAAGTCCGTCACACATAGTTCCGGAGAAGCAAGGCTTTCTCAGTCCACACAGGCTGATGGGTTTGTTCAATGATAGAACGATGGTTTGAACAACAGCTTGACTTTCTTGAGCTTGAGCTGATGATGTGTTGTTCAAGGTTGAGCACTTGGATATTTCTTCTCTCAGAATATGAAGTATGCTTGAAGAAATATGTTTGCTCAGATATATTCGTGTAAGCACTTGTTATCTTGTTGCTTCTGGTAACTTGTTGTTATCTTGTCATTGACGATCTTCAAACTCTGGGGGTATATATAGCCTTCTGAATAGATCCGTTGAGAAAGATCTGTTGAGCAAAAGTCCGTTACAACTGGATGGGTGACTTGTATAGATCAAGATCCGGATTTTGCGTTGTTTGAAGATCTCTGTCGGTTTTAGTATTTAAATACTTTATCCTTTCAGTATTTAAATACTTCTTAGGGTCATTCTTGGTACCCTTCCACCAATTTTGATGAGTGTCCCTGTTTCGATTTAGGTAAATAGCTTGACCTTCATAGGATTTATCGAAAACTAGGATCTAATCTTCTGGATGGGTAACCAAGTCACCTTGCTTGTGCTTGGACTTCATCTTCTGCTGGAGCGGGAGCGTTCCTTCGTCCAACCTCTTCTTGAACTCCTCTGCGGCTTCATGCACCGTCCTGCAACTATTAAATATTGAAGATTCCCTGTTAAGAACAACAAAGTATCTTAGCAGTTCATTCTTCCTCCAGTTCTTGATCTCGTCTGCAGTAGGCTGTCGGTTGGCCGGGAGGTTTATAGCTTGCGGTTTCTGAATGAGGCTCTTACGCTGGTTGTTCCTCCGCTACAGGAGGGACTGAATCCTCGTTGTTGGGACTCATTCTCAAACCTGCATGGAGGGCGTCGTCGTCGTCGTCCGAGTCATGATCAGATTTAGGACTGGGGGGAGCTGAGCCAATGGATTTTGCTTTTCCTTTCTTGCGCGCATCTGCCTTGTCCATCAGGTGACTGGTGATCAACTCTTTACAGCACAGGTTGTCCCATTAGATCAGGATTTCAACATCTTGAGAGTCCGTCACTTCCAATACAAACCTTACTTCTTCGCACCATTCGCTCCAGTTGTACGTGTTGTACGGAGCGAGCCTGTAGGCCTTCCACTGGACAAAGCGTTCGTAAGCCTCAATTTGCATAGAAAGCAAAGTTTTGTATATTATGGCGTCTGGGGAGGGGCTGCGTACAGCGCATGGGTCCGCTGTATGCACGGGTTCCTCGACAGGCATGGGTTCCTGTGTTGGAGTTGGATCCCGAACAGGGGTTGGTACCCTGAGGGGAGAGGGATCCTAAACGGGTGTGGAATCCCGAATAGGAGATGTGGCTATTGGCTCCAAAGAGGCAGCCGACTCGCGAGAGTCTTTTAAGTTGGCAGATGTCTGTATATCCGTCGTAGCCGCCAAAGGCTCGGGATCTACCGTCTCGACAGTAGCAGTCATCTCTTCCGCAGGGGTTGCGCCCTGGGGGCTCGATAGAGAGGGTTGGGCCGTTGAAGGAGCATCCTCGGTGATTTCTGTAAATTTTAACTTTTGTGAGCCTCTTTAGCTTCCTTTTCGGCTTCTCACCTGCAACGGGAGTTTTGCTGTGAGATCTCTTCCTTTTCTTTGAGGTCTCCTCGCTCTTTGACTTCGAAGACACGTCCCTTGAATCAGCAGAAAGGGGCAAAGTTCGGACAAAAGGTCTATTCGCAATCAGGGGTTCTTTGTTGAAAACGGATGGCCTGATGCTTCCCATATATCCGAGAGTTGATCTTCTTTGCGTCTTTGGCTTGCGGAACACCGCATTTCGTCAGAATGTAATTCAGAAACAAACCAAAGGACTTCTTTTGCCAGGCAGGCTTGGATACTTCTTCCTGCAGCCTCTTGAGTATTATCTGACACCAGTTGACCTTTTCACATGTCATGATGGCGACCATCATCCTGAACTTTAAATTGGTGAACATCTCGAACGCACCTGTTCTATTCTCAATTACACGGCAACAAAAATCGTGTAAATAAACAAAAGGTAGACAAAAGAGTTTCTTGTGGCAAGAAGTGTGAACCGTTTCAACCGATGCTGAACCAGTGAATAATCCATAGTATATGGTCAGGATTTCTTGACCCAAAGGTCTCAAGATCTTCCATGGTCAGGCCATCAGCAGGTAGCATGTAGAGATTCTGAAGCAGTTCTTGGTCAATACGGATCTCTACTCCGCGAATGACAGCAGTGATGTCAGCAACGTTTCCTCCCTGAGCAAGAGAGAAGAAACGGACAGCAGCGTTGAGGTAAAATTCCTCAACCAATTAAGCATTGAAACGCTCAGCGGTGTGACTCCCAAGGCGATAAAGGCCTTGTTGACGAATCCTTGTGATGACATACTCCATCGATTCGACGTCATCACCTTCAGAGCGAACACGTTAAACAACTATAGATCTAGCAAAGATCCGTCCGTCGATGATGTTGGAGGTCTTCTTGAGAGAGAGAGGGAGGAGATCTGAGAAGATGCCATTGTTGTTTCTTGAAGAAACGTGAAGAAGATTCAAAGAAAATTGAAGTAAAAGCAATAAAACTTGTAGGCTGTATGCTCAAGCACTCGTTCAATATGCAGAAAGCGTAAGAGTCTGAAGAGGCATTAACAGTCCTTTTATAGTGGGCGGCGGTGAAGGGTTTCCAAATAGTAAACGGTCAGATTTAAGGGATGGGAACCGGTGTTTGAAATAGACAAATAGGATGGACTGAGTGTAACGGGTATAGCTTATTCATCCAATCTTGAAATGAGAGCGGGTCCCACATCTGACGTATTAAATTCCCTTATTTGCCCGAAATGGCGGTTTGAAAAAAATATTAAACAATTTGAAACATTGCGGCTTTTGAGATGCCAATGTCCAGATGTCGTGTAAAGCATTTAATGCAAAAGACGTTATAATTAAAACAGGGCACGTGGACTAAAAATCGTTTTTAAAAGAAATAACATATTAATTGATTTCCCATAGTATGTGCTGTATCCGCGAAAATACAACGTTCCCCCTTAAAAGGTACATACGGATTTCAATTCCATACAACAACTTTTGGATTACTGCTGTATTCATGGGTCATATTGTATTCCCCCTTAATTATTGCACACGTCAGCTGTAGGATAATTCATGTCTCTTTGTTCCTACGGTGCTGTTCTGATAGTCTGAGTGTACAGATAATTAACGATATTGAGATTTTTTAATGAAACGCGATTGATTTCTAAGATCTTCTTCGGCTTTAGGCATACTGTATTTTTGGGTCTTACAGCATTCTCCCTCAATTGTTGAGTAAAAGCAATAAACACTTACAGTGAGTCAGGCTGTAGCAATCCCAATTCTTGTCGAAGCATGCAAAATCTTGCTGTGTCGAGAGGTTTGGTGAAGATGTGGGCTAACTGGATATCTGTATGAACTTTTTCCAGCCGAACATCCTTGTTCTCAACATGATTTCTGATGAAGTGATGCTTCATGTTGATATGCTTTGTACGCGAGTGCAATACAGGGTTGTGCATTATTGCAATTGCACTCGTGCTATCGCACATTATCGGCGTTTCTTTGGCTTCAATTTCATAGTCTGACACCTATTGTTGCATCCAAAAGATCTGCATACAGCAACTACCAGCAGCGTAGTATTCTGATTTCGCCGTGGAAAGCGAGTTTGCCAATTGCTTCTTACTGAAACAAGATACTAGTCTAGGTCCAAGAAAGTGACAAGTATCGCTTGTACTCTTCCTATCTAGCTTGCAACCTCCGAGATCCGAGTCGCTGTAGCCAACCGAATCGAATGTGCCTTCCTTAGGATACCATAGTCCTACATCGGCTGTTCCTTTGACATATTTCAGGATTCGTTTGGCTGTTGCGAAGTGTGATTCTTTAGGTGCAGGTAAAGCAGTTGCCTACAGGGATATTCATCAACCAGGAAAAATACAGCAAGGAGCTTCTCAACAAGTTTGGAATGAACACTTCCAAATCATCGTCAACCCCCATGAGCACTTTCGTGCAAATTAGTGCTGACGAAGCTGGAAAGCCGGTTGATCAATCACTCTACAGGAAGCTTATTGGCTCACTCCTGTACCTAACGGCTAGCAGGCCCGATATCCAGTTTGCTGTAGGAGTGTGTGCGCGATATCAAGTATCCTAGGAAATAGCTAACTTCTCCCATCATACTCATTTCAAATTTACTTTGCATGAGATGAGAGAACCTTTGACACAAAGCAAGGTTAGTTGAACCAAATATAATATCATCTACGTATATTTGAACCATTAGGAGGTCATCACCTTCCTGTATTTTAAATAAGGTCTTGTCCACAGCACCTTTCTCGAATCCATTATCGGTTAGATACAGGGACAGGGTCTCATACCACGCTCTAGGTGCTTGCTTAAGTCCATACAGCGCTTTCCTTAGCCTGTATACGAGGTCTCCGCCTTCTGTATTGACAAACCTCGGTGGTTGTTCAACATAGACTTCTTCGGCAAGGTCTCCATTCAGAAATGCACTCTTGACGTCCATTTGGTATACAATAAAGCTCTTATGGGCGGCAAACGCTAAAAATATCCTGATGGCTTCTAGTCTGGCTATAGGGGCAAATGTTTCATCGTAGTCTATGCCTTCTTCCTGTATGTAGCCTTGTGCGACTAGACGAGATTTGTTTTTGATAATGAGTCCATTTCCGTCCTTGTTTCTAAATATCCATTTTGTTCGAATTACGGATTGATGCGTAGGCCTGGGTACTAGATACCATACATTATTCCTTTCGAATCCATTAAGCTCTTCTTCCATAGATGTAATCCAATGAGAATTGTCTAGAGCTTCTTTGGTAGAAACAGGTTCGGATTGGGCTAAGAATACAGCAATAGTGCACATGTTAAGTCTTCTAAGTTCAGATTGAGATTTCCATTCAGGAAATGGAGATATCTCAGATTCGGGTTCTTCTTGCGCACATAATACATTTCCTTGTGTACTCTGTATTCTCCTACGAGTAGATACTCCAGTATCAATATTTCCTATGATCAATTCCTGTGGGTGATCTCTCAACCATCATCTGTCGGATTCTAATTCGGGATCCCGTACTGTATCTTGGGTTGCTGTAGTTTCGGCTTCAGCTTGTACAACATCGGCGTCATCTACTTCAGTTCTTACAGCTGCGGGGTTGATTTCTAAGTCAACGACAGGCTCTATAGGAGTTGGTGGATCTATGATGGAAAGTTGTTGGATGTTCTGAGTAAGATCTTCTACTCCTGTAGTATCATGGTGAGGTTCGTCGAACACTACATGTACTGATTCCTCAATTGTTAGCTTCCTTTTATTAAAGATCCTGTAAGCTTTGCTAACAGAGGAATATCCTACAAATATCCCTTCATCCGATTTCTCATCGAAGGTTCTAAATTGATCTTTTCCGTTGTTCAAAACGTAACATCTGCATCCAAAAACGTGAAAGTACGAAACTAACGGAGTTTTGTTTTTCCATACCTCGTATGCTGTTTTGTTGTGGTTCTTGTTGATGATACAGCGATTTTGTGTATAGCACGCTGTATTGGTGGCTTCGCCCCAGAAACGCTGTGACAACTTGCTGGCGGCGATCATGGTCCTGGTTGCTTCTTTTAGCGTCTTGTTCTTTCGCTCAGCAACGCCGTTTTGTTGAGGTGTACGTGCAGCCGAGTATTCGTGTTGTATCCCATTTTCCGAACAGTATTGCTCTATAAAGCGGTTAGTGAATTATGTACCTCTGTCGGAACGAATGGGTACGATATTCAACCCTTTCTCATTTTGAAGCTTTCTCAGGTGCTCGGGCAGCTTTGTTGTTGTTTTCTTCTTCTTGCTTAGGAAGATTGTCCAAGCGTACCTGGAATAATCATCAACAATAACGAGACAGTATTTCGTACCTCCCGAACTTACCGGGTCTACAGGACCGTATAGATCCATGTGTAAGCATTTCCAAAACTCTGTGAGTGGAAAAGTAGGATTTGCTTATTAGGGTAGTTTGAATTTGTTTGCCTTTCTGCCAGGGTCCACAAACACTGTCCTTTTTGAATGACACATCGGGCAAACCTCTAACCATTCTCTGTCGAGCAAGCTTGTTGATCGTCTTAAAATGATGAGACATCCTTTTATGCCATAGCCAGCTTAGATCTGCAGTGCCTGTGGCAACAAAACAAGGAATTGTAGAGCTCGTAGGCATCCAATCATCAATATACATATTACATGATCTGCTTCCGGTGAGCACAACTTCTTTGGTTAGGATATTCTTGACTCTACAGTGATCTATATAGAATTTCACCGAGAACTGTTTGTCACAGAACTGGCTAATACTAAGTAGATTGTAATGTAAGCCTTCAACATAAGCTACATCGGTGACTTTGAATTTTCCTACAAGCAGGGTTCCCTTCCCTCTTGTTCTTCCTTTAGATTTATCACCGAAACGCACTTTTGGACCGCGACCTTCTACGTAATCTGACAGCTTGCTTTTGTCTCCTGTCATGTGCCGAGAACATCCGATGTCGAAGTACCAGATGTCCTTCTCTAAGATGTCCTGTATGCAAATAAATTAAGTAGATTTAAGTCCCCTTTGATTGTTGGGTCCATGGATGTTAGTGTCTTTAGGTACCCAGATTTTTCTGACAGCAATTGGTTTACTGTAGGATGCTTTAGGTCCGTAGTTGCGATGTCTACGTGGGGCAGTTACGTAGTCGCTATAACCATGATAATTATTATGCATGTAAAATTCAGGGTTATTATTATTAATCCAGTACGAATGCCGTCTTGGAGGTGGAGCTATTTTCTTCGGCCTTACAGCTTGCCTTCTGAGTCTCCAGTTGGATTCTCAAAGTTGTTGCTGATACTGTGTGAAAACTTGCTTTCGCGAGGGATAACGAGGCTCCTGTATCCAATACCTAGGCGTGCTGTACTGAAAGTACTGCCGTGCGGGCCTTTGATATTTGGATACAGCCTTTTTACGAGCATTGGCGGCTGTTGATATGCTCTGGGAGCATCTTTGGTACGCCTTACAGTGCGAATGGCCGGTGATTCCGCGTCTGGAATATGACTGTGGTGGCGGAATGGCGGCCACTACATTGCGATCTGTGGGTTCCTTCACAGGACTTGGAATTTCTTCCGATACAGAAATGGGTTCCACACCCCTGACGAACACAGTGCTAGTTTTCCCTTTATTGGAAAATGAGCTGTATCCTAAGCCACTTTTATCCTAAGCTTAGAATTTCTTCCATTCTTTTAGATGATTTCTCGAAAGATTTCAGAATGGTCTCAAGTTCTCCTTCTCATTTTTCGAGAGTTTTTATTTTGGCTTGAAGCAGAACAAAATCATTTGTCTTGCTTTCACTGTGAGATTTAGCCTCACTTAGTTCATGAGCAAGTTGATGATTGCTCTCCATGAGTTTTTCATGATCGACTTTGCTGTTTTCACAATCAACAGACATATTTTCGTAATTTACTTTCAGCAAGTCGTTTTCTTCTTTCGGCTCTAGGTTAGAAAGTTGGAGCTGCATATTTTCATTTTTCAATGTCTCATGGGCCTTTTGAATGTTCTTAAACTCATTCATCATATTTTCAAAGGTATGAGATGCATTGGTAGGAATAATTGAGGTTGACCTCATCATCGCTATCTTCATCTTCCGGAATGTCTTTGGCCATAAAGCACATATAGGCTTTATCTTCGAATTCATCATCAAATGAGTCACTGTCAGTGACTACCTGAAGACATTCTTCGGACTTTGATGGTGCGGGGGAGGCTTCTGATTCACCAATCAGGGCCTTGAGCTTGTTTTTCCAAGCACGTCTTCTTTCATCTTTTTCCTGTTGCTCGGCTTCCGGCAACCTTTGAACTTTAGGATGAGGACATTTATTTGCATAATGTCCTGGTTTCCTGCAATTATAACACAGGTTAACATCACCAGAGGAAGTTTCGGTACTTACCTTGTGAACAGGCTTGGGCCTGTATGGAGTCTTTCCCGACTGCTTGATGAACTTCTTGAACTTATGCATGAGGAGCGCCATTTCATCTTGTGACAGGATGTCGTTGTCGCTGTCAGCATTCTTGTGAATGGGCTTTGATGAGCTGGGCATGATGTGTCTTCGGTTGGATACAGCGGCTAATGCTGTAGTCCTCGCGGGAGATTCTTCAGCTTTCTCTCTCCTGTCTATATCATACTCAAATGCTTTGAGGTCAGAAAAGGTAGATATTTCATTAAGATTGCACGACACACGCATAGCTGTGGTCTTAATGTCCCATCGGGCAGGGAGAGATCTGAAAATTTTTAGGTTCTTCTCCTTTTGTGTGTAAATTTTGCCCAACGCTTCAAGTTCACCAACAATGCCAGTGAATCTGAGGTCAAGTTCCTCAAGTGTTTCAGTTGGTTTCATTTCAAAAGATTCAAATTGCTGAGTCAATTTTGAAATTTTGTTTTCTTTTGAGAGCTCAGTTCCCTCACAAATTAACTTGAGTTTATCCCATTAACTTGAGTTTATCCCAGATATCCTTGGTTGATTTACAGCTCTTTACCTTAGAGAACGTGCCTTTGTCAAGAGTGACAAATAGCGCATTGTTCGCAACATTGTCGAGGTTGGCGCGCTTTCTATCATCAGAAGTCCATTGTTCGCGCTCTTTCTCGAGCATCTCGGCATGAGCTTGGCCTTCAATTCTTGGGGCCGGATTTACCTTCATGATTTTTATGGGGCCATCCTGTATAACAAAAAGCATCTCTTCGTGCATTGCTGCAAGATGAGCCTCCATCCTAATTCTCTAGTCGTCAAACTCGTTAATAGAAAACATAGGAACTTTATTGATCATTGACGTATCCATATGGGAATATAGGAAAGAAAAAGACTGTTTGACAAAAATAAGTGATTTTGGATCTGATTCGGTAAAAAATAAGTGATTTTGGATCTGTTTGAAAGACTTTTTAGAATCAACCGCTCCGATACCACTTGTTGGCCACTAAGTATACAGAATACAGCTTGGAAAGTGTTTTAAGCAACAAGCTGTACGATTTTCAAATCTGAGTGCGTAGCGGAAGTCTTGTTAAAGTAAGTTGCTGTAAATACAACAACTAAATATGAAGTGTATACTTAAAATAATCACATATATTAAAACAGTAAATGCAGAAGGTAAATAACACAAGATTTAAAGTGGTTCGAGGTAAACCCCTCTACGTCCACTGGTCCTCCACACAGGAGTAAAAATGTTTATTATAAATACTGCGTACACAACTACGTATTTATAATCAAACTTATCAATGTATCGTTCACACCGATTGATACAAAGATCGAAGCTTTCAACCGTTCACACAGATTGGTTTAGGCTTTCACTTGACTAACTTCTTCACACACAGTTTTGAAGCTTCGTCTCTTCAATGCAAGTCTGTCACACACAATTCGGCAAAAGCAAGGCTTTCTCAGTCCACACAGGGCTGATGGGTTTGTTCAATGATAGAACGATGGTTTGAACAACACCTTGACTTTCTTGAGCTTGAGCTGATGATGTGTTGTTCAAGGTTGAACACTTGGATATTTCTTCTCTCAGTATGCTTGAAGAAATATGTTTGCTCAAATATATTCGTGTAAGTACTTGTTATCTTGTTGCTTCTGGTAACTTGTTGTTATCTTGTCATTGACGATCTTCAAACTCTGGGGGTATATATAGCCTTCTGAATAGATCCGTTGAGAAAGATTCGTTGAGCAAAAGTCCGTTACAACTGGATGGTTGACTTGTATAGACCAAGATCCGGATTTTGCATTGTTTGAAGATCTCTGTCGGTTTTAGTATTTAAATACTTTATCCTTTTAGTATTTAAATACTTCTTTTCAAACGGAACTTGACTTTTAGCGAATAACAAAGATTCCTTTTCAAACGGTCTTCAGTCCTGTTTCGATATGTATTGAAGATCTCAATACTTTACAGCTTGAATGCTGTATCCATTTGTGTTGTAGGCTATAAAGGAGAGGTCGCTGTATGGAATGTTTGTTGTATGAAGGGACAACTTCCATACTTGGCGCTTTTAGACTCTTGTTGCTGAATGATGGCATTATGAGAGGTCTTCGATACAGGATCAGCAACTTCGATCAACTTTCGATACAGCAGCTTGCTGTATGCTGGATTGGCACATTGTAAAACACTTTATCAAAACTTTTGATATCGGGATTGTTATTCCAACAGATCGTTACATAAATAACATAAAAGGAAAAAAAAAAAGAGGGAAAAAAGTAGAGAAAAAAAAAAAGGAGAATGAATGTTAACAAAAAAAAATGAAAAATCCTGAAAAATAAATTAAAAGATAACATGAAATAAAAGAAAATAGGAAAAAAAGGAATCAGACTCCATCCATCATCCGTATTCTTTCCCGCCACATTTGCCTCTCCATCGCCATACTTTCTCCAATTCCAAGAAACTGCATATCATTTTCAATCATCTTTATCCAAGTTTTCTTGGGTCTTCCTCTACCTTTCACAATATTACTTTCTAAATGGAGAATTTTATTAGTAAAACGTAAACCTTTGGGCGGGATGGAAGGAGTATGAATATAATTTGGCTAGGCCTCACAAGTATCCTATATAATTGTTAAACATTACTCCGTACTTGCTGTTTTATGGAATTTCCGGCAAAGCATGGCCCTGTCTCATTGCAATTTAGTGTCATTATGGGATAATTTTTGGTATGTTTGAGACTTGTCATATGTTTTAGATTCATATGGGCACATTTCAAGGTAGTTTATCTGAACAGGGGTATATATAAATCGAGTAGAGCCGGACAAAGTAATGTTCAAGCTTGTTTGTGTATAATTCGAGCTTCATTTATCTGTTTGAGCTTGTTTGACTATTATTACATTTAGCTCAAACAAGCTTTTGTCTGAGTCGAACGTGAATCGAGTCAAACTAAAGTATCTCTTTATCTTCTTACAGCAAGAACGTGAATCGAGTCCAACTAAAGTATCTCTCTCCCTCCCTCCCTCCCTCCCCGTCCTCCCCTCTCCCCCTCCCTAACGCTATTAATTTTCTGGACCTGCATTAAGTTCATTCAAATTGGCAGAGAGAAGATTATAAGGAGAGAGCATGCTGGTTGAGTACACATGTATACGTAAATGTATTGAGGATATATAATTTCTTGCATTTATGTTGCACAAGTTGGCTTAAGCTTTGGTTGAAAATTTTGCATGATTACGTATTTCTGTTGTGAATGAAAAGAATCAGTTTAATTAGCACTTTACAGTAACGCTATTTAAAATCTGAATACCATTTGATTATGTTCCTACAATTTGTATAGTCATTGTCATTAAATTTGGTATGTCGTCCGGTGTTTCAGGATGATAGACCATAGTTGGTGGTGCGGGAGTTGAAGACTTGAATACCCTTGCTCTATTGATTTTCTTTGCTTCTTATGCACTGCTTTTATTCTCCTCCCTGCATTTTGCTTTTGTTGGGGGGGGGGGGGGGGGGGGGGGGGCCATGTATTTTTTTTCTTTTTTCTTTTTTACGACCCCCAAGAGGCTCGACCTCACCCCCGAGCTAGAGGTAAGTTTTCCAGCATGACATGTTCGCCTCATTGTCCCCCGCTTGGGTTACAGGCCCGCGCTTACTGCGCCCGGTTATGGGTTAATGGTTTCATCCCCGGACATTGCCTTAAGGGGTCCATGTATTTGTCCTTTGCCATTTTGTAAACATTTAATATCTAAAGATACTTGTGTTATTATTCTGCAGATGGTGTTATTTCAATCTCGAGGGTAGCTGTTTAAAAGACGGTTGCTATAATGGTATCTCTTTAAAAGACGGTTGCTATAATGTCATAATGACTGCCGGTAAAACCGAAAATCTGAAAATGCTGGAGCCCGGCAAACCCCCACCCGGAAAGAAAGCTAGAAAGGACTGCGTTCGTGGGAAAGCAAACATGGAACAGCACATCTGGAAAGAATTTCCAGAAGACCTCTTTGAAGTCGTGATAGCAAGACTTCCAACAGCGGCTTTCTTCCGGCTGCGTTCCGTTTGCCAGAAGTGGAATTCAATGCTCGCCTCCAAAAGCTTCTCCCAGCATTGCTCTCAAGTGAGTCAGCAAACTCAATCTTGGTTTTACACAATCACTCACGAAAACGTCAACACCGGAGCGATGTACGACCCGTCGTTGAAGAAATGGCACCACCCGACTGTACCTGCTCTGCCGGCAAAAAATATAATCTTGTTGCCGGTGGCGTCGGCAGGCGGTCTCATCTGCTTCCTTGATATCGGCCACAGAAGCTTTTACGTGTGTAACCCTCTAACAAGGTCTTTCAGGGAGTTGCCAGCTAGGTCCGTTAAGGTTTGGTCCCATGTGGCCGTCGGGATGACGACTCTCGAAGGGTTGTACAAAATCCTTTGGGTAGGCTGCGAGGGAGAATACCAAGTCTACGACTCGAGTAAGAACTCGTGGGCCCGTCCGGGGAGCATGCCGCCGAACATTAAGCTTCCCCTTGCCCTCAATTTCAGGTCTCAGGCAGTCTCGGCAGACGGGAAGCTCTATTTCATGCGTTCGGACCCGGACGGGCTTTTGTCCTACGACATGGAGAACGGGATTTGGAAACAGGCCGTGGTACCGGTCCCAACACCGTATCTAAGCGATCACGCGCTGGCTGAGTGTGGGGGGAAAATAATGCTGGTGGGGCTGCTGAGCAAGAATGCGGCCACGTGCGTCTGCATCTGGGAGCTGCAGAAGATGACGCTTTTGTGGAAGGAGGTCGACAGAATGCCAAATGTATGGTGCTTGGAATTTTACGGAAAGCACGTCAGAATGACTTGTCTGGGCAACAGAGGTTTGCTTATGCTGTCATTGAGATCGAGACAGATGAACCGGCTTGTTACCTATGATCTAACGAGGGGGGAATGGCTTAAGGTGCCCGGATGTGTGCTGCCGCACGGGAAAAAGAGGCAGTGGATTGCTTGTGGCACTGCTTTTCATCCTTGTTTGATGGCATTCGCTTAGTTTATTATTCTTTTTTTCTCGACTGTGAATCGGGACATTGTAGGCGTCGTGTTACTATTTTGGATTTCTAGTGTTCTCAGACCGGATGCGAGCATTTGCGGCCGTGCTGAATGTGGAATAAATTGTTGTATATGTGATTTCCAGGAACAACTTGAATGGCTTCTGGTAATTAGTATAGCTGGCTTTTTTGTGAAGGGAATTGTGCTCTAGGTTCCAATCAAATAATCAATGTACATTTTTTTAAAAAAAATATTTTCCGATTTCTTTTCTTTTATGTATCGTTTTAAAAATGTGGGATTCATTGGTGAGTATGATTGATGACTTTTGCCTTCAACTTCGGTGGTGTCTGATGGTTGTTTTTAACATGACTTCATAGTATTTTTTTTTTCACACTTAATGAACTGAGGCAATATATAATAAAACAAAACACAAGACAATAAAAATAATATTTATTCCACAGGTGGACTTGCACCACTCCACGGCCCGGATGGGTCAATATACACCACCTCACGGCTTGTGATAGGTCGACCCGACACATATCATTCATCACATAGGACAAATCTGAATCTTCAAGTACCCGTCCCGACCTATCACATTGCCCTTAAAAGGGAGTTTCATCAAATTGGCAAATGTATTCCTAGTTAGCATTCATAAATAGAAAGGGTTGTTGCTGATGCTACAACTGACCCAGTTCGTTTGCTTAGAGCGAAGTGTTCGAAGAGACAATGAGGATGAATCTGCACACTGAAAACACAATGAAGGCTTCTTATTTATTGCTAGAAGCTTTGCCAGAAGATCTGGGCCAATATACACTGCCCTGCGGCTTGTGATAGGTCGACCCAACATATATCATGCAAGACCCACCCATCAAACAGAGACGAAAGTTGGCCTTAGTGATACGACGATTCCGATTGGAAGAGTCGTCGCTCAATGAATAAAAGTTACTCTAGGGATAACAGATTGATCATGCCCAAGAGCTCACATTAACGGGATGGTTTGGCACCTCGATGTCGACTCTTCGCCACCTGGGGCTCTAGGATGTTCCAAGGGTTGGATTGTTTGCCCATTAAAGCAGTACGTGAGCTAGGTTCAGAACATCGTGAGACAGTTCGGTCCATATCCGGTATGGGCGTTAGAGCATTGAGAGGATCTTTACCTAGTACGAGAGGACCGGGAAGGACACACCTTTGGTGTACCAGTTATCGTTCCCACGGTAAATGCTGGGTAGCCAAGTGCAGAGCGAATAACTGTTGAAAACATCTAAGTAATAAGTCCACCCCAAGATGAGTGCTCTCCTATTCCGACTTCCTTAGAGCTTCTGGTAGCACAGACGAAACAACAATGGGTTCTCGACCCCTGTGGGCATAGAGGGACATAAGTTTTGAAAATTAAAGAGAAGGTCTCGAGACGAGCCATATATAATTACAATAATGTGTCGAGTGGAAGTGCAGCGATATATATGCAGTTGAGGCATCCTAACAGACCGATAGACCTGAACTTTGTTCCTGACTTGATCAATTCGATCAGGCAATCGCCATCTATTTTCATTTTTCAAATCTTTGACAACACGAAAAATCATTGTTAAACTCTTTGACAACATGGACCCCCCCCTCCCCCCTCTATCTATCCAAGGGATGGAAGGACAGAGGCCTTCGATGCCCCTTCCAGTCAAGAATTGGGGCCTCGTAATCATTAGCCAATAGGCTTTCCTCTCATGCCTTTATTTGTTCATGGTTGGATATTATATTCTGGTGTCCTAGGCGTAGAGGAACCACACCAATCCATCCCGAATTTGGTAGTTAAACTCTACTGCAGTGACGATACTGTAGGGGAGGTCCTGCGGAAAATTAGCTCGGCGCCAGGATGCTTAACACCTCTCTTTCTAAGGTCGTCCTTTTCAAAACCCCAATTAGGACATCCCTTCTCTCCCAATTCACACCTCGGAACGTACCGTTCTTATAGAGATAAATGCGCTTCCACATTAATAATCCAAAAGAAACGTGCTTTCACATATTCGTTCTGCTAGAAGCTTTGCTAGAAAATCCAGGCCAATATACACTGCCTCGTGGCCTGTGATAGGTCGACCCGACGTATATCATTCATCACTTGGGACGAATCTAAATCTTAGTACCTCTTCCTACCAATATATTTACTATTACTACAATAGAATATAAATAGTAGGACGTCTTTTTTCAAACTATAAATTCAGTGTTTCTGGACCCTTGTCTATGAAGCTCAGGTTCTTACCTGCCTCTTTCTTTCTAATTAGTTCTGATAAATGATATTTTGAATATTTTGGGTAGACACAACCTTTCAAATAAAATATTTTAATAAAGATACAATTCATTTTAAACTATCTATTGTTTTTTTCAATCAACTAAAATTGTAATTCATAACGGGTTTAAGATTACGAAATATTATATAAATTTTAGTTAGATATGAAGATTTTTTTTCTTGAAAGAATACGGGATGAACTCTTGTTTTCAAAATACCCTCTTCAAGTGAGAGAACCGAAGGAACATTATTTTCCGTAATTTTGATACAACTACATTCTTTGTTAGTTTGGAATCTGTATCAAAGTTTATAGGAACATTACATAACAATACTCTACCGTGAAAGCTCTAAAATGAAAAGGTTCTGCATTTCTAGATTTGGGTTGACAACCACCACAAAAAAAGTCAAAAACACAATCACAAACAACAGTCTTTAACACCTGCTACACGAAACACACAGAATATGCTTGTTCAAGCCATCCCTCCGCTTGTTGCAGTCCTGATTATCTGAAACAGAGCTGAAGAAACACAAAACACAGTTAGTAAGTGATAAAACACTTTCGTCCCGTATTCTTTCACAAAACTACCAACGGTTGGCTCTCAAATCACTTCCTAAGTTTATGAGGAATTTTTTATTATGATTTCCATGTGAAAATAAAACTCTCTCTGAAAAAAATGTATTAAGGTAATAAAATCTAATAATTTATCTTATTTAGCTGGACCGGAAGGCACGATCGTAACCTAACCAACTAGTGACTTTTCCAAACAATAACGCGCACACTTTGGAAATTTGATAAAAGCTCAAGAACATAAGATAATTCTCCATTAGACTTGGTATGTACTATATAGACAAAATATGTTTATAAATAAGGTTCTCGTATTCGCAACTGTAGGCAATATGCAGTTTGATGTCAAAACTCAGACCAAGTTGGATCAACAAATATGGTGTGGATTTACTTTAGAATTACGGGGAAGATTTATGGAGCCTTACATGATCCGATGACGACAAAAATGAAAAACCCAAGCAAAATAGGGCCGACAGGGAAGTTGTCGCCCTTCTTTGTGGTAGTCTCAGGGACAGCACCTCGCCTGGTAATATTCTTCTCGAATCTCTCTATCTTCCTGCCAGCAAGCCTCCTTGAAGTTGTCTGTACATGAGGGAGAAATAGGGAAATAATGAGTTAGCTGATGAGATTTGTAGATACAGATGATCAAACAATACCAACCTTAATGTTTGAAAAAGATTATCATCAGTGACAAAATATTTCAATTACCATATTATTCTGATGGAGATTAGATTGTATTTATATTATTATTTATATCCTATTGTTTAGGGTTTTAATTATGTTTTAATTAGTTGTTAATGGGTTGGGCTTTTAGGGCCTACACGCCTTAAACCCTAGTTTTATGTTATAAATAGGCGTCTTAGGATCATTTGTAAGGGAGCTTTGGATGAAATAGAAATATATTGGGTTTTATCCCTTTGTTCGTGTTTTTATCGTTGTTCTTCCGGTATTCATATCGAATCAACGGATCTTCACGTTTAATCACGTTTGTGTATTCATCCGGATATTCTAAGAATCAACGGATTAATACGTATACGCTTCCGCTTGCTGCATCAGTTGGTATCCGGAGTCATAACGATTCTTGGGAGTATCAATGATGATGGAGGAGGAAGTGGATTTCCTCTGGTCGAAATTGAATGTTGCAATCGATAGAATATTCAATTTCTACTGTCAATTTGACGAACCCAGATTGGATTTGTCGGCGCCGTCACCGCCACCGTCTCCAGTTCTGGCCGCTCTCATGGCTGCCGCCACTACCGACCACACCACAGACCATCAGCCTGCCCCCATCAACACTACCGTCAAAGACCAATCGGCCACCAAAATCACAAATCCAACACCCACCGGTCGCCGCCAACCACCATGTTCAGATCGACGCACACCATCCACCACATTCAGATGCATCACTCCACTGCACACCGCCTGCCGCGACCCCGTCGACGATCACGCTACCGTCGACGATCGCTTGTCCTTCCGAGCACCCGCAACCGTCGCGACGACATCGGCACATCACAGCTATGTCAACTTCATCAGATTGCTGCCTCTCGTGGTCTCATCTCGCGCGTCTGCAATTGTAGCCCAGCCGCCTCACACCACCGCGCCTGGCGCGCCATGCGAAAGGCGCCGCTCAATCGAACATCCAGCGCCTCACCTTGTTGAGGAAGATGACTGCGGTTGTTTTCACGCTGCTGATGCCCTAGACACATACTTTGGGCCTTTTCCTTCTGTAGTGAAACTTGGGCTGGGTTCTAATTCCTTTGCTTTTGGGCTTATTAATTCACTTGTTGATGATGGGCCTAGCATTGATCCTCACAATTGTATTGGGCCCTCGGTTCGTTTGGTTCATTGCACTGGGACACAGAAATCTGCAAGTAATTTGTTGGGGCCTACCAATATTCATGTGCGTTTTGATGAGCCAATTAAGCCTCCTATTTTTGGTGAAGTTAATAACTATTATTTTTTCATAAAAATTGATAGTTATTTTGGTACATCTCGGGAATCTCCACGTACTTATCGTCTCAAAATTTTAAGTCAAATACGTACTGCTGATGTTTTTGAAATCAAAGATCGTGCAGAGTTCATTGATTTTGATATCCCTGGATTTAAACGCATCGTCACATCTATTACACTGCTACAGATTAGATTCATTCAGATTCGAGGACTAATCTTTTCAAAGAGGGAGAGAATGATGGAGATTAGATTGTATTTATATTATTATTTATATCCTATTGTTTAGGGTTTTAATTATGTTTTAATTAGTTGTTAATGGGTTGGGCTTTTAGGGCCTACACGCCTTAAACCCTAGTTTTATGTTATAAATAGGCGTCTTAGGATCATTTGTAAGGGAGCTTTGGATGAAATAGAAATATATTGGGTTTTATCCCTTTGTTCGTGTTTTTATCGTTGTTCTTCCGATATTCATATCGAATCAACGGATCTTCACGTTTAATCACGTTTGTGTATTCATCCGGATATTCTAAGAATCAACGGATTAATACGTATACGCTTCCGCTTGCTGCATCAGTTGGTATCGGAGCCATAACGATTCTGTGGGTTCATCGACGATGACAGAGGAGGAATTTGATTTTTTCCCCGCCGTCGATGAGATTTTCAACAGCTACAGTCAACGAGACACACTGGATACGTTCGTGCCGTTGCCGCCACCAAATCCAGTCTTGGCAGCCCTAATTGCCTCCGTAACCGCGGTGCCAGATCTAGATCCGGCTACCCTTGTCACGCCACCACCAGATCTGGATTCACGCCCCCATCCACTGTCACCACCTTCATCTCGCTGGTCTCGTTGCCCCAACGTGTTGGAATATTTTGTTCCATACATAAATTAATAAGTGTTTTGATGATTAATGGCGATAAACAAAACAAAACATCGAAGAGGCGAAGCAAGTATCGAAGGAAAACAAAGTGCAAAATGCTGGAGAAAAACAAAGCTAACGTACGTAGCAGGAACATGTTAACGTACGTAATATGGCGAAGCTAACGTACGTAATGGATGAGAGATAACGTAAGTAACTCAGTTCAAACAAGTGAACGTTGGAGGAGTCAAAGTCAGAAAAGCATGCAACGGATATATGACGTCATCAGTGACGTAAGGCTTAACGTACGTAATGAAGTCTATACTAACGTACGTAACCCAAAATGACGAAACTCCCTGGTCTGTTTTGTGAAGATGCTAACGTACGTAACCAGCCATGGTTAACGTACGTAATGAGGCTTATGTACGTAATGGAGAGCATATAACGTACGTAATGAGCAGTCTGCCAGCTAACGGCTAGTTTGATGATGGAGCCTATAAATACCATCCCTATGGTATTGTTTGAGTACAACAACCTTGAGCAAATAGTCTATACTTGTGATATTATTATACACATTCTTGTTGTTGATATTGAGCTTAATTGTAAGTGTTTGAGTGAGAATTCACGAAAACATACACGAGTGGTAAAAGAAAAGATACGATTGGATTCGGTGTTATTAGGATCAAGGATCCGGCATTATTAGAATCACAATCGATATCTAAGTGAGATTTATCTAGTACCCATAGAAAGCTAGAGCGGTTGATTCCTTGTCCGATAGAAAAGGAAAACGGTTTAACTTGGACCGACACAAAGACAAGTACGAGAGGTTTATCACGGACCGATAGAAGACGTGATTGTAAACGGTTATACCTCGACCGATAGAAGAGAGGCATAGAAGTTGCTATCTTTAACCTATTGAAAAAGATAAAGAGAGGACGTAGGCTCGTTTATAGCCGAACCTCTATATATCCTCGTGTCCTTTATTTTCCGCATTTTTTATTTACGCTTCCGCAAACGGCGCAAATATCCGAATCCGTACCCAACACAACGCAACCACTGTCGTCGCACAGCAGCGTACTAACGGCCGACCACCGCTTTTTCCAACGATTCCAAATCATCCGACTACTGCTCAGTTTTGTTTTCCAACCGATTTCAGATCGTCCAACCACCGCACTGCCACGTTAAGCGTTGTACAGCCACCGCCGCATACAACACCTCGTTTGCGTGCGATCGATCGTTGCGACACCGTGCCTTCACAACCGCTTACTGTTCGGCACCCTGTCCAGACCGTCGCGCCCGCATTGACTCCTGCTCGGATCTCCACCAGGCGTGGTGCAACCGTCGGCCGCCGCCGTCCAATTGCGCGTACTAACGCCGAACAAACACCCACCGACGAAGCATCGAACGTGACCGTCATCGAGCCACCGTCGTTCACTACCACAAATTTTACCCATCTCGCTGCCGTTTTCAATGAAGAATGCAGTAATTTGGGAATAGATGGAGAAGACGGCGATGTTCAGTAGTTGGGCTTTTCCCACAGAGACTTGGGCCGCTTACTGTTACTAATACCGATGGTGGGCCTCAACATATAACAATCAATCAGGTTGGGTCGTTTAAATTTAATAGTCCAAATGGCTTGTTCCCTGCTATTCAAGAAACGATTGGGCCCCACAGAAAAGAGAATGAAGGATTTGGGCCTGTGCATAATTTTCAAGAGTTTGACAATTTTAAATTTTGGAATAATTATCATTTTTTCATTATTAATGATAGTTATTTTGGCTCTTATCGACAAACCTCACGTGTTTATCATCTCAAGATTTTAGGCCATATACGTACCGCGGATGTGTTTGAAGTCAAATATCGTGAAGTGTTAATTAATTTTGTTTTCCCTGAAGATGAGTACGTTGTTAACTCAGTTACATTGTTGGAGATTAGATTCATTCAGATTCGAGGACGAATATTTTCAAAGAGGGAGAGAATGATGGAGATTAGATTGTATTTATATTATTATTTATATCCTATTGTTTAGGGTTTTAATTATGTTTTAATTAGTTGTTAATGGGTTGGGCTTTTAAGGCCTACACGCAAACCCTAGTTTTATGTTATAAATAGGCGTCTTAGGATCATTTGTAAGGGAGCTTTGGATGAAATAGAAATATATTGGGTTTTATCCCTTTGTTCGTGTTTTTATCGTTGTTCTTCCGGTATTCATATCGAATCAACGGATCTTCACGTTTAATCACGTTTGTGTATTCATCCGGATATTCTAAGAATCAACGAATTAATACGTATACGCTTCCGCTTGCTGCATCATATTCCCTGCTTCTAATGAAACATGGGTCACTAACTCAACGTCTTCCCCGGGGGAAATAGAAGAATTTCACCCCCCCCTTCGTACAACATGCAGGAATTATATATATATATATATATATATATATATATGTATATATATATAATTCCCCTTTCCGGTAAAAAAAACTGAAATTAGGGTTGATTACATGATAAATAGGCTTCTCATACTTGACAATATATGGTAAACACCAGGAGAAATAAAGTTATGATCTTATATAGTAAAGGTTAAATTATCTTGCAAGGTGTTGGGTGTTATTTTCTGTTTTCTAAAACATGAGGATATATAGTAACACTGTCGATGAATCTAATGCTATTTACGCAATTGGTATATCACACACCTGGGTGCATGATGCAATATGACGTGTATGAAAGTGACGAGTGATGAATATGGTATGATTTTTTCAGATGATACTATGCAATTGGTGGGTGCATGATGCATTATTCATCACTTTCATATTCACCATCTGTCACTATTTTATCCATCACATTCAAGATGAAAATTTCTCCATACCGTTTAAAAGTTTACATTTCACTCAAAAAAATTTTCCTTTAGAAAATTTACAATTACCACTTTTACACAATCAAATTAGGCAATCACAATCACAATCACAATCACAATCACTTAATCTCCACCACATTCACCATTAATATTTTTTTACTTTTTAATCTCAACCAACACACTCAACATCAATATTCACGTAATCAGTGAATCTATCACCACCTAAATTTTTCCTTTTTACTCCCTCGGTCAATCTTTTGCTGTGGTAGTGAGAATATGTACGACGAATATGCAAGTTATGCACGATGAATATGAGATGATGTTCACTTTCATATTCATTGCATCATGGACCTTGGTGCATAATATAAATTGTTCTATTTACGCTTCGAGCAAGATAACGTATATTATATAGACAGCCAAATTATGTTCTTACTCTAAAATCCGGCCAAATCAATACACAATTAAGTTTTCCAAATCTCAACAACGATTCATTCATAAATATGAATCATGGCACCACAATATATATACAAATGTAGCCTCAAATTCACGGAAAATTATAGAAGCCATATCCTCTAATCTAACTACATTATTCACATATATTCAATGAAAACAGAAACAGAAACAAACAATCATGAAACAACGAATAAATATAACAAACAACCAAACAAACAAACAAGATAAAGCAAAACCATGGCACGAAGTATAGAATTATAATAGCACCATAACAAAATTATATTAGCAAATACCCGTAGTGTTTTTTTTAGGGGGGGGGGGGGGGGATTACCATTGTCACGGTGAGATCGGCTATCAGGTAAAGCCTAAAACAAAAATCGCCGGCGAAATACAGGTGAGTTTGGCTCCGGTGAGGCTACTGGACACCAATCCCTTTATTTATAGTAGGAATTTTGCGTTGCTCTATCCTGATCTTTTTCGTCAACTGTTATTTGTTTTGTAATAAAAGCTGTTTATGGCCATTATTATTTGTCGAGAAAATTAGGGAAGATGGTAGCCCGTTGTCAGACTCGTCACCGTGACACGTATATTGCCCACGCGGCAATCGGTAATTGGGTCACTTTTAAAGGCTAGTTAGGTCATAGATGTGGCGGTGGATGTCAAAACAAATGTTTCAAAAGTCATGTTTGCATAGAATTTTCCTAAAATTTTGATAAATAAATACTCCCTCCGTCCACCATCAATGAATAATTTCACTAAATGAGTAACTTTTTTGGATCTCGACATGAACAAAGAGGTTAAATGAATAACCTCGCTGAATGTATTAATGAATAATTTTTTTTGAATCCCTTAAGACCATGTAAATATAAGTGAATAATCATTAAAATCCATAAAATATTTATATATATATATATATATATATATATATATATATACTAGAAAACAAAAATATTTTTTACAAATCAACAATTTCATACAAAACTTCATAAAACTTCTAAGGTTGTTTGCTTTTCTTCCACCAAAATGCATCTCATACATGTAAAATTTTATTAGTACATGGTGCATGTACTTAGTCTCTATACGTATGTAGTGCATGTATTTCTAATATACAATCTAAGTTAGATAGTTCTGCAGTCCACCAGACTTGTATTTAGTGAACATTCTCTAAATTGGATGACTCGGTATTGACCGTTAGATTAGTTGTACAATTTAACAAAATCAGATGTACTACATCAGAACCATTAAATTATGTCCAACACAAAATAAAGATGTATAAATAACTTAAAATTTTTACAAAAATATTAACTCATTTACTAATATACCCTTATTAACTAAATTAGAAATAAGAAAATTAGATAAAAGTAGTAAATTAAAATCGATGGAAATTTGTCTTCTCTTCTGCATCATATGTCCTCTCCTCTCCTGTATCTTCTTCATCGCCGTCCACACATGATTCATACATAGATTAATTATTCACTGCCATTCTAATTAAGTTTCTTTTTCTCCTTGATTCATCAAAGAGGTCTAGGTGTTTCAGTTATCCACTTAAGATTTCTTATGTTTTCTTCATTTTTAGGGTTTAAAGATCGATTAAGCTTTGTGTTTTCTTCATTTTTATGGTTTAAAGATCACTTGACATTTTTTTCATTTCGCGGTCGATATAGATTATTTAGGTGCTTGCTATCGGACTGTCAGACAAGACGGCACATAGACTTCATTCTGTTGGGTTTTTATCAAACTAATAAGATTTATGATCTTATCATATATCAAAATAGTGCAGCGGAAGTATAAATACAAATATGTAAAACCCTCCGAGGATCCAAGTATATTATCAAAGTACGAAGAATAAGATTGTTACCTCTTGTAGCGTGCTTTCGATCGAGCCTTCTAGAGATGTTGCAAGAAGCGAGCATCCTCTACGGTATCCACACAATGAACAAGTCCCGAGCGTCTAACGGATTGCTAGCTCCGATTCAATAAAGATTTCACTTAAATCAAGTTGAATATAGGTATGTTCTTGATTATGGTAAGAACAAGAACACCAAGAATATTGTTCAAATGTTCTTGAACTTTGATCTAAAATAACAACTATGAATCTTATGATGTTATTAAAGATCAAACTCACAAGACTAGATGAAGATAAGATGAGTATTCTAAATACTTTTCTTGATCAAAGAATCAATCTTCAAAGATATGAAGATATATTCTTGATCCTTTTGATTATTCAACTCTTGAATATTATCTTCAAGACTTTTGAGAGAGAATTATCAAAATCAGATTTTTGATTCTCTCTACACAAATATGTCTTGTCTTGTGTTTGGTCAAGTGTGATGGCTATCACAAGACACTCTTATATAGTCCTCTAAATGGCTAAGGGTTCACCAACCCTTTCACCAACCATAATCAACCGGAACAAAATAGCTGCTCTGCTTGTTTAAGTGTGTGACTCTGTAGGTTCTAATTAATATGGCAATGAGTATAAAAAAATAATGTTACGACTCATAAATCATAAGCGGCCTCTAACTAGACATTATGACTACCCACATTTAAAAGAATTAATTCGACGGCATGAACGAAATCCTGTTACTGTGTAATATTTAATCCTCTCGTCGCGCGATATCCTAGTTAAGCATAAGGCATGGATAAGTCGACCTTATATAGCTTAATTAATATTCTTGATCTCAAGTTACAATTGTCCAATTCAAATATTTATCAATAACTCTTTATTAATCTATTTGAGCATGGTCATGCATTTAAACAATTTAACTTATCAAGTGTAACAACCCAAACCCGGCAGTTATTACAGTGCCGTGAATCCCCAACTGGGACCCACCAGGCGAAACACAGTACAATAATTAACATAACATAACTGCAGTACCGAACCACATTATGTTTACCAAATACTCCGATGAGGAGTTTATACAGATATTCTGGATAACATGCGCCAACAGACCAGGATCAATATAATACAGGTATAATCTATGTGAAGATAGATATACCGATACAATACAAATACAGGAGAATAACAATACAGCGGAACTGAAAAGAAATACATCCGAAAACAAGAAGACTCGGGCCCTTGACTAGTATCCTTGAGACTCTTCGTCGTCACCTTGTCTTTCCTGTGTCTTAGCCTCCCCGTGACCTAAAATATGATAAAAACAACATATTTCGCCCAAAACCACAGGGTGAGTTATACAAGATAATAAATCTCAATATGTCGAACATACATAATCATACATGCTATATGAATTAACAACTCATCATCCCAAAACCAGAATATACGCAATCACACATGCTGTATAAACCACAAGTTTGATCATAATCTCAAATTGTCGAGCACATGCGATCAAATGTGAATCGGCCAGATTATAACCCAATCCTGTTGAAAACATACGCAATCAAACATGCTGTATGAATCAACTAACAATACGGCTCAAAGGATGGCGCCACACTACGCCCGGGATGGAAATGTGTCCGTGCACAAGCCACCAATGGGTATCGATCGAATACACATGTGGTCTTGTACCTAATCAATCTCACGAAGTAACCGTCTCGTGTGCACAGTCCAATGTGAGGTCAACTACCAACACACGACCTTATATGTGCCCGACATGAAAATCCTACACATACCAACCGGCATGCCAATGTGACCCGGAATGCCACGAGATAACAAAAATGACATCGAAATTCAATAATGGCTTAACAATTCCCAACAAGGGACCAAATGACTCAACGAAGGAAATACGAATCCAACGAAGATCAAATCAACTCACCAAAACGCAACGAGGGTATAAATAAGACTCGGAACCAACGTTCCTCAATGGATGATCGACAAGATCAATAATAACATCATCATGAATCGAAATTCATAAAGCATAAATGAACATAAATATATATATATAACATATATAAGACATATTATTATCATAACCAGGCAAGAATTCACTTGCCTCAATACCGAAGACGTAAGGTACTTCTGCATGATCAAAACGTCCTCCACGAAACGAATGAAATTTCCGATCATGGGATAGCTCACGCACTCAATGGTCCCCAAAGTACGTCCAATAATCATATCCTAATACACGATTAATTAATCAAAATACTATCATTAATTTACTTGATTCCAATAACTTGATTACTCATCACTAGATAATAATTTATTGACATGTCATACCTTGAATCGGGTCAAAATCGAAGGTAGTTGAATTTATAGGAAATTCATCTGTCGGTCCAAGATCAACGGGCAACCAACCAATCAAAATTCCATTGCCCAAACTTCTTCCACTTCAAAACTCTACTAAGTATCTCCATTTGTAATTTAACATAATTTAATTGAGTCTAATTTCAGCAAGTCAAATATGGACTCAAATTTAATATGACCCAAACCAAATACTCCAGGCCCAAATTAATTTTACGACCCAATTTCATATCCTTGATATTCTCCTTTTCTTTAATAGTACCGATCGGTACTCTCTCTTTCTCTCATCCGCCATGCCCTTCACCCACCCTCTTCTCACTCTATCTCATCTTCCTCAGTCAACAATCTCTCTCTCTCTCTCCCTCTCCCTCTCTACATCCCTCCTTCCTAACACACTCACACATCTGTACCACACACAAGAAATCACTGAATGACCACTAACGGCGGCAAAATCAACGGCGAGGGGAGGAGGCCGAGATGCTCGGTGGTAGCAGGCGGTCGACGGCGGCGACGACAGGACAGCAACACCAATGGATTCGAGTAAGCATGGATGGACGGAGGACACGAGCGGGCGGTATCTCAATTCCGACGATGGAGGAATAGGTTAGTCTGATTTTCCCATGGCCGATTCTGATCTGATTGCGCGGCCTACGGCGGCAGTTATGGTGGTCATCGATCCAACGGTCGTGGTTACGTCCGAGAAAATAGTCTGACGGTGACTAGGGCTTCTGGTTATCCAGTTCTTGGTTTTGCCGACAAGCCGAGCTGTAGTTTGCTTGTTCCCGCAGTCACGTTCGGAAGTCCTAATGCTGGTGCTGGACCACTCCAAGTTCGGTTTGATTTTCCGGTGATTGAACAATCGATGTATAGAATGAATTGAATACATCTGATTCCTCATGTTGATGAAGTTTAAGTTTTCATCTGTTGCAAACTGGTCTATTTGGATGAATCGGCCAGTTGAATTATGGAGAGAAAAAAATGATGTGGTGATCTTTGTTGTTTGGGTTATCTTGTATTCAACCATTGGACAATCTTAGTTGTAGTTTGATTAAGATAGAGAAAATATAGTACTATTATATGTTATTATTGAGTATTGGGTTGGTAGTTAACCATACAATTCCCGTGATATGTATATCACAAAATTAATCTGTGTTGTATAATTAAGTAAAAGACAAGAGTAGGTAGATAATGAAAGAGGGAGGTGAAATGCACATATGAGGACAACATACTAGAAGAGCTGAGCAGCCCTTATGTGATTAGTTCTTATCATTAAAATTTATTTTAACAAATAAGCAAAATTTTGATTTTATTATGGACAATTTACGAATTAAAAATATAGATCCATATATAAAATATTAAAATAAATACAGTGGTATTACATACTATCCCCCTTAAAATAAGTTTCGTCCCGAAACTTAAGATAGAACGATTAGAGTACCAACCCCTAATATCAGACTCTGTTCACCATGTAATCTTTCTGCACTATTACCATTACCACCCGACTCTCACAAGAGATGTAACTTCGATCCGTAACTTATTTATTATCAATTTGTTTCATCGATTGATTCAACAGCCGACTCAATACAATAATGATAAGCCAATATGGATATCACTACCTAATTAAAATTATATCATCCGGGTATATAAAATTACTGAGCATTCAGAATTACTCCATTAAATCTGTATAGTTATTCTCAATGACCTAAGCAGTGAACTATTCGTAATATAAGTAATATCCTTATGACTTTACCAATTATTCACTCGATAAACACGCTCTCATCGTGCGTTGAAACACGGTCCGGATAGTTTCTATAACCTTCGCCAAATAATTCATCGGGGAACTTGAGATTGGCCACCGCCATATCGCACCAATAATTATCCAAAGACATTAGAGAATACCGTCTCACATCTTACATTACATCGGATTAGTAATATAAATAAATAAATATCATATACATTCTAAAAACTTTTCAGTCAAAATATTTTTATTCTCAAATATTTATAATAAATCATTTCACATATCAACGCAATATCTTCGTGCTCGCAATAATTTATAACTCATACAACGTACACATAGTATCTATATATACTTTTCTGGGTTTTCACTAATACCCGTTAAATCAAGAATTCTCAATTATCAAGGTTCTTAATCAATACGTATGATCACCTTGAAACAAAATTGCTTGTTTAAGATATCGGCGCATATGCCATAAAATATTTATAACCTATGAATCAAAATAATAGGTCGTCCGAAAAGAAGTTTGAAGATTAGTTCCACAAGAAAATATTCATTTAAAATTTCTTATTTTTCCAAGGTTTCAAAATTACACAATAAGAATTATGATATCATTTTTTTAATCGCATCATCACCTTTCTAAATAACTTCCTTTAGAGATTATTATAAATACATACTTGAAAATAAAATGTTCAAAATATATTTATCTTAAATATATTTCTGATCGTAATATGATGCAAGAATTTTAAATACTTCAATTATTTGCTTTGAAATAATATACTGCGGACTTTAGCTTTTCTCAAAATAATACATTTTCTTGAGAGTTCAATCACTATTTTTCTTTCTTGTTTTTGAAAGGTCAGTGATGCCTTTTAGTTCAAATTTTCAACACTTTGTTTAATAAAAAAAATTCTTATTTACGAAATTAAATCTGAAATAATATAACAAATATTATATCGCACTATCTACGTTCATATTCTCTCAACTTTGGACGTCGTGTACTCTGTATAAATAATTCATCCACTATGAATTTTTTAACGACATAGGACAAAGGCAGTTCGTCGCCTATTCGATATCCTGCCAAAACTGATATATGTCACTGATAATGACATTTTACTGTGACTACACGAGCAATTGTCGTTCTATAGATTTTTAAAATCTTCTCTCGTAATTCGTAATTCCACTTGTCTTGATTCACGCTGCCTTTCCACTATAAATAGTTGCATCAGTGAGACATTAATCGTATTCAACTCATTCAAGTTCTTTCTCTATTCTCATTCTTATTTATCACACCTTCCTTTAATATAACTTTCATCGAGAAATCAATGGCATCATCACCTTTATACAACATCCAATCTGTCTATGTCTTTGCCGGAGCCACTCTTGGGAAAGATGTCTGCTTCCGAAAAGCAGCTGAAAATTTCAGAGAAGTGATGGCCGCAAGAAAAATCAGTATAATATACGGAGGAGGAAACACAGGTTTAAGGGGTCGTGTGGCAGCCTCTGCTTCGATGGGCGATGCAAAAATCTTAGGGGTAATATTAAAACCCTTGGCAGATTTACCACTTGTTTGTCCGACTTATGGGAATGAGTTTAGAGTGTTATCCATGCATGATCGAATCATGAGCATGGGTAATAATGCCGATGCGTTCGTCGTCCTTCCAGGAGGTTTCGATACGTTGGATGATCTATTCCAGATGCTCTCATGGGCACAGCTGAACATCCACCAAAAGTCGGTGGGGATACTCAATGTCGACGGATTCTTCGATGGCCTCCTCGCTTTTCTGGATTCTGTAGTGGAAAAAGGTTTTACATCTCCACTGTCACGAAGACTCCTTCTTTGTGCAACAACACCTGAGGAATTGATCGATAAATTTCTCGCATACACACCTGAACCTGATCCAACTGCAATTCGCATCGTACGCACTGATGCTAGCACGAGTCGGAAACGTGCTTTGGATCTAGCACTCTCTCTGTGAGGTTTATTCGTGAATCTATCATTATAAGTTTGTATCTTAATTGCAGTTTGTTTCCACAGTATTTCTATCATAATAAAGTCAATGTGATTCAAAATTCTCAATACCATTTTAATGTCTTGTATCTTGACATAAAGTCAGAACGAATATAAAGTTAAAAATTTAATTCGGAGGATCAATGAACCAATGAACTTCAAAAACAAGATCCAAAAATATCAAAAGATAAACTCTAATAAAATCCGAGAATATCAACAAAATAATAGTCTCCAATAAAATACAAGAATATCAATAAAACGATAAACTCCAAAAATAAAATCCGAGAATATCAACAAAATGATAAACTCCAATAAGATAAACCGAGAATATCATCATCATAATAGACTCCAACAAAGTCAACCGAGAATGTCAAAACTATGATAAACTCCAACAAAATCTACTGAGAATATCAATAATTCATCATACTGATAATCAAATTATGGTATAAAATCACATACCGTACACCGTAGGTGGGGTTTGGCACTGGCATAGGTCACACGTGACGCGAAGATCTCTTGATACTAGTCTGATCAATGATGACTCTCAAGGAGAAACGATTCAGATGCGTAGTATTCGAAACCACGCTCTGATACCATCTTCTGTAACAACCCAAACCCAGTAGTTATTACAGTGCCGTGAATCCCCAACTGGGACCCACCAGGCGAAACACAGTACAATAATTAACATAACATAACTGCAGTACCGAACCACATTATGTTTACCAAATACTCCGATGAGGAGTTTATACAGATATTCTGGCTAACATGCGCCAACAGACCAGGATCAATATAATATAGGTATAATCTATGTGAAGATAGATATACCGATACAATACAAATACAAGAGAATAACAATACAGCGGAACTGAAAAGAAATACATCCGAAAACAAGAAGACTCGGGCCCTTGACTAGTATCCTTGAGACTCTTCGTCGTCACCTTGTCTTTCCTGTGTCTTAGCCTTCCCGTGACCTAAAATATGATAAAAACAACATATTTCGCCCAAAACCACAGGGTCAGTTACACAAGATAATAAATCTCAATATGTCAAACATACATAATCATACATGCTATATGAATTAACAACTCATCATCCAAAAACCAGAATATACGCAATCACACATGCTGTATAAACCACAAGTTTGATCATAATCTCAAATTGTCGAACACATGCGATCAAATGTGAATCGGCCAGATTATAACCCAATCCTGTTGAAAACATATGCAATCAAACATGCTATATGAATCAACTAATAGTACAGCTCAAAGGATGGCGCCACACTACGCCCGGGATGGAAATGTGTCCGTGCACAAGCCACCAATGTAACACCCCAAACTAGGCGGATATTACAGTGCCGTGGACCCCCGACTGGGACCCACCAGGCGAATGACAAAGGATGAATTACACAGGGTAAATGTAGTACCGAACCACATTACAACATCAATTACTCCGATGAGGAGTTTCATACAACACACCCAGGATAATACAGAATACATGTGTATCTTATATGAAGATAAAATACACAACACTTAATGAAATGAGTATTCAAACGGAATGTCTATAGCGGAATAAATAAAGGAAACATAAATGACTGAATAAATGACTGAAAGGACTGGGGTCCCCTTCTAGTATCATTGGGACTCCTCGCCGTCAACGTGCTCTCCCTGTGCCTTTACCTTGCCATGACCTGAGAAACAATTATCCCCAAACGGGGTCAGTTATACAGAACAACAATCCTCAAGAGTTGAATAAACACAATCATATATATATATATATATATATATGTAGTATAAACCACAAGTTCGATCAAAATGAAACGGTTAGATTATAACCCAATCTTGTTGAAAACATACGCAATCAAACATGCTGTATGAATCAACTAACAATACGGCTCAAAGGGTGGCGCCAAACTACGCCCGGGATGGAAATGTGTCCGTGCACAAGCCACCAACGAGTATCGATCGAATACACGCGTGGTCTTGTACCTAATCAGTCTCACGAAGCAATCGACTCGTGTGCACAGTCCAATGTGAGGCCAACAACCAACACACGTCATAAATGTGCCCGCCATGAAAATCCTACACATACCAACCGGCACGCCAGTATGACCCGGAATGCCACGATATAACAAAAGTGACATCGGAAACGAATAATGACTCACCGAGATAAAATGATAGTGAAATGAATGATAGCTCAACGAAATGATTGGAACCGTCGTTCCTTGTGACTGAAGTGATTAATTGACAATGACAAGTTTTAATACGGTTAACACAATGATGAATGAGTTACGATTATGAATGAACAACAACAAAAGGAAATGAATATCCTTTTAACTGAGTAAGAATCAACTTACACAACACCGGTGACAATTATCCTTCCACGAACAACGTCCTAATTGAGTTATCGGTCGCTCGAACAACCTTGAATTATACAATATCCAACAACCCGTTCAATATACGAATCAAACACGAATATAACGAACTCAAAAAGTCGATACGATTAAACTAAGTTCATTGGGGCATTATATCGAATACGTTGTGGCCAAACTCCGATTGTTTATGACCAAACTTCAATAATACCAACATCAATCCCCAAAGAAGTGTTTCAAACCAACAAAACATCTTCAATACGATCAATAATCCGTTATGAATATCCAAAAACGTGATTATAACAACAATTAATCGAAAATCCCCAAATCCAACTCGATATTCAAAGTGTTCTTGAATAATCCCTCAATAATCCAATGAATCTATATACAAACTCATAATCATATGCATATCCCTTCATATAACATGATTATCGCGTCCAAAACATCATATCCCAACACAAAATCGAAATCCAAGATGTTGAAGAAATTACCTCTTGAAGATCCAACCACTTCGATCCGATGAACACGAGTTAAAACGAGTATCCAAGCTTCCCAAATGAATGAAGATGATGAAAATTACACACTCAAATGATTGATGATAGCAAAATCTCTCCCTCAACCCTTTCTCTCGGATAAAGTTGAAGAAATGAAGAAATGAGTAAAAATGTCCCGGCCAAATCCTTATATACTGCCGGAAGTTACGGTCGTAACTCGGCCCTCTTACGGCCGTAACATTCCAGGTCAACGGCCTTACGGCCGTAACCGGCCAACTCGTACGGCCGTAACTTGGCTTCGTCCGAAAGCCTGCCGACAGACTTACGACCGTAACCGCCCCTGAGTTACGGGCGTAACCCGCCTTCGTCAAAAACATCTGCCGACATCCTTACGGCCGTACCCGCATACCTTACGGCCGTAACTCGGATGATACGGCCGTATCCGACCAAACTTACGGGCATAAGCCCTCTTCGTCGAAAATGACCAGGCACCTTGCCTGCAGCGTACGGCCGTATCCGGCCAAGCCTTACGGCCGTACCTTCCTCGACTTACGGCCGTATGCCGCAACCCTTACGGCTGTAAGTCACCCTTGCCCGACAACACCTGAAATTTATGAACACCACTTACGGCCGTATCCTCCCCTTCTTACGGCCGTAACTCGCCTTTGGCCAAAAATGCCTGGGCAGCCTGCTGGACACGTACGGCCGTAACCGGCCAGCCTTACGGCCGTAACTGCTCAACTTACAGCCGTATCACAAGACCTTACGGCCGTAAGTCCCATTCGTCCAAAATGGACTGAAAACAACGAACCCTTGTTACGGCCGTAACCCAAAGTCCTTACGGCCGTAACTCAATGCTGGCCAAGGTGAAAAATCCGATAACTCCGATTCCTCGCTACGACTGATGAATGATCTGAAATATCCTACGAATGTGAAAATGAACAAGCCCAACACAAGCCAAAGATGATACTCCCAGTACAAGGCTATCAATCACAATGAAAATGATAATACTCCCGTCTCGGTTTCTAAACGGAGATTAAATGACGATCGGTAACTGATATACGATTACAACATGCCAACAGTGAACGCAAATGAATGAATTATGAAGGATGAGTGATTATTAATGAGTGAGAATTACTGAGTGACAATTACAGACTGATAATTACTGAATGAAAATGAATGAATCACAACCGGGTATTACATACTCCCCCCCTTAAAAAGAGTTTCGCCCTCGAAACTAAGGGCCAAACAACTCGGGATAACTCTCCCGCATACTCTCCTCGGTTTCCCAAGTGGCCTCTTCGACTCCGTGTCTAGACCACTGAATCTTGACCAAAGGGATCGTCTTGTTCCTCAACTGTTTGATTCGCCGCTCCAACACCCGTACAGGACACTCCTCGTACGAATGATCATCCGCGATCTCGATTTCGTTGAACTGAAATATGTGGCTCGGGTCGGCAACATACTTCCGCAACTGAGAGACGTGAAACACATTATGAATTCGGCTCAATGCCGGAGGTAAAGCCAATCGATAAGCTAACTCGCCTATTCGATCCAAAATTTCAAACGGTCCAATGAATCTCGGACTCAACTTCCCCCGTTTTCCGAAACGGAAAATACCTCGACTCGGGGATACCTTGACCAAAACGTGGTCACCTGTCTCGAACTCTAGTGGTCGATGACGATTATCTGCATATGATTTACGCCGACTCGAGTACACCAACATACGACTCTTGATCAAAGCTACCTTCTCCCGGGCGGCTATAAGCATATCGGGCTCGGTGCCGATTGATTCTGACAAGTCATCCCAACACAAAGGAGATCGACAACGACGACCGTACAAGGCCTCGTAAGGTGCCATCTTAATGGAGGCATGCCAACTATTATTATACGTGAACTCGATCAACGGTAGTTGGGCTTCCCAATCGTCCTTCCAATCGAGGACGCATGCCCTCAACATGTCCTCTAATGTCTGTATAGTCCTCTCTGATTGTCCGTCGGACTGAGGATGAAATGCGGTACTGAGATTGAGCTGAGTTCCCATAGCACGATGAACTGGTTTCCAAAAATGAGACACAAATCGTCCATCACGATCGGAAACGATACTCTTAGGGGTACCGTGAAGTCTCACTATCTCCTTGATGAACAACTGGGCTAGTCTCTCGGGGCCCCACGTATCCTTGATCTCAAGGAAATGAGCTGATTTAGTTAAGCGGTCCACAATCACCCAGATCGTATTCATGCCACGACGACTCGTCGACAAACTCGTGATGAAATCCATAGAAATGTCTTCCCACTTCCACTCTGGAATAGGGAGAGGTTTCAGCATACCCACCGGTCGCTGATGTTCAATCTTAACTTGTTGACAGGTTAAGCATCTCGAAACAAATTCTGCGACTTCTCGCTTCATGTTACTCCACCAGTAATTTTGTTTCAAGTCCTTGTACATCTTGCTGGACCCCGGATGAACAGAATAAGGGGTAGCATGAGCTTCTCTCAAAATCGAGTTTTTCAACTCGTCATTCGCCGGTATGCACAACCGATTCTTAAATCTCAAAAGTCCATCCTCGTAGACCACGAATCCAGGGGCTTTCCCCGGAGCCACTTCCTCACGGATGCGCAACAATCTTGAGTCGAACCACGATTCTCCCTGATTTCCTCCTCAAGTGACGATGAAATCTCTAACATACAAAGCTGTCCCTGAATTCGCTGAAGCCAGACCTTGATCTCGGGTCTAAGGAATTCCTGTTGAAGCTCCTTCTGAACTGTTAAACGAGCAAGCATCTGCTCCTGCACGGACTTACGACTCAAGGCGTCGGCGACAACGTTCGCCTTGCCCGGGTGGTAAAGGATCTCGATATCATAATCTTTGATTAATTCCAACCACCGTCTCTGTCGCATATTTAACTCCTTCTGAGTAAATATATACTTTAAACTCTTATGATCGGTGAATATCTGACAGGTAACGCCATAAAGATAATGACGCCAAATCTTCAATGGGAACACCACGGCTGCTAGCTCCAGGTCGTGAGTCGGATAATTGACTTCGTAAGGTCTCAATTGTCGTGAGGCATATGCAATAACCTTCCCATTCTGCATGAGTACACATCCGAGACCCTGTCCGGACGCATCACTATAAACCACAAATCCCTCCGTCCCTTGCGGCAAGGAAAGTACAGGTGCTGACATTCACTGGCTCTTGAGTTCCTCAAAACTCCGTTGACACGCGTCGGACCACGTGTATTTCTTATCCTTTCGCAAAAGGTTCGTCAAGGGTTGAGCGATTTTAGAAAATCCTTCCACAAACCGCCGATAATAACCCGCTAATCCGAGAAAACTTCGGATTTCCTTAACATTCTTCGGAGGTAACCAATCTCGGATAGCCTCCGTCTTCTGAGGGTCGACACGAACTCCGTCTGATGAAATTACATGTCCCAGAAAAGTCACTTCGGACATCCAGAACTTACATTTGGAAAACTTTCCATAAAGTTGCTCTCATCTCAACACGTCGAGAACCTGATGAAGATGAACCTCGTGTTCCTCTCAGCTACGAGAATAAATCAAAATGTCCTCGATGAAGACAACAACAAACTGATCCAAAAAGTCGATGAAAACCCGATTCATTAACTCCATGAATACCGCAGGTGCATTAGTCAATCCAAACGGCATAACCACAAACTCATAATGACCATAGCGTGTTCGAAACGCCGTCCTCGCGATATCCGACTCTCGAATCCGTAACTGATGATAGCCAGATCTTAAGTCGATCTTGGAAAATACTGAAGCTCCCTGAAGTTGATCTAAGAGATCATCAATATGGGGTAAATGATACTTATTCTTGATCGTCACCCGGTTCAATTCCCGGTAGTCAATACACAAGCGGAACGAACCATCCTTCTTCTTGACAAACAACACTGGTGCTCCCCACGGGGACGCACTCGGACGGATATAACCTTTCTCGAACAATTCCTGAAGTTGATTCTTCAACTCCTGCATTTCGGTCGGGGCCATCCGGTACGGTGCCTTCGATATTGGGGACGTACCGGGCTCCAACTCAATCGTGAATTCCACATCTCTCTGTGGAGGCAAACCAGGTAACTCGTCTGGAAAAACGTCGGCATATTCCCTTACTACCGGAATATCCGACAACATTACTGATGATTCCTCGGTTTTGGTCATATAGCACCAATAACCAACACATCCCTGACTGAGTAATCTCACTGCTTTCATCAAATTAATGACCTTACCAGAACAGCCGGGATTACCTCCCTGAAACACACATTCAACCCCATCGTCTGAAATGATAGTGATCATACGCTTACGGACACTAATGATGGCATCATGACGATCCATCCAATCAATACCCAAGATGACGTCGTCCCTCGGCAAATCTACTACGATTAGGTCCGCTGGCCATACACGACCATGAAACTGAATCGGACAATTCTGAATCTCACGATTACCGATAATTCGTCTACCATCAGGTAGGCCAATGACATAAGGCTCACAACTAGTAGCACTACCCAGACGTAGTCTACTCAAACATGACTCGGAAATAAATGAATGCGATGCACCAGTATCAAAAAGGGTACACACAGGCTGGGATATAATATCGAGTGTACCTGAGATCATTCGGGCCTCTGGATCATCGGTCTTCTTCATCTCGTAAATTCGGGGCTTGCCTGCCCCCGAACCAGACGCTCCCGTCTGATAGCTCTTGGCTACGCCTCTGCTAGCTCCTGTCGTCTTAAACGCAGCCCGAGTGGCTTTGATTCTGCACCTTTGAATGTCCTGGGGCCTGAGATGACGCCGGAGTGGGTTTAGAGTCCCTTCGGCAAAAACGGGCCCTATGCCCAGCAATTCCACAGTTATGGCGCGTGACAGTCTGCTTCAGACATTTGGTGCTGAAATGACCCTGTTCTTCACAGTTGAAACAGGTGAAGGCCGAACTGGCCGCTCGAGACTGAGATTCCGCGGGTTTAGGCGCCGTAGGAGGTCGCCCAGAAAAGGTAGAGCCCGCCCGTGGTTTCTTGAAAGTGGCCTGACTGCCGTCAGACTGATTACTGTTCTTAGACTTCTTGCCAGCAGATGAAGGTTGTTGTTTAGCAATCTCCTTAGCAGTAAGCTCGTAAGTAAGAGCTTTCTCAATGAATTCGGCCAACGTGGTGCAATTATGATTAAGCAGCTGTAGCCGCATACGAGGTTTCAGCCTCTTGCTGAAATACTTGATCTTGTCCGCCTCAGAGTGAATGATAGATGAGGCGAACGGAAGAAGTTCCTGAAATTTCTCGGCAATGGCGAGAACATCCGCGTCTGATGAGGGGTCGGGAGTGAGTAACTCTGACAGCTTGGCCTCTCTGAGTGGGGCCGGATAATACCTCTCCATCATGAGAGTCTTGAACTGGTCCCAAGTACACGATCCTTCGGTGGGCTTCAACGACAACCACCAAGAATGAGCACTCTTACCCAGATAGTAAGCCGCAACTGAAACTTTGTGTCCATCGGGACACTCTACCATCGCAAATAGCTTCTCGAAGTGTTCGAGCCAATGAACAATATCCGCCGGCTCAGATGAGCCTTCAAAAGTAGGTGGCCTTTGGCGAGAGATGTCGCCGATGATACTGCTCACATTCCTCTCTTGCCTCTGAGGTGGCGGCGGAGGAGCCTGTTGATTTTGAGTAGTGGAGTTATGCATCGTCTCCATTAGTTGTGCCATCTGCGTCATTTGGGCCATCATGCCCTGCATAAAAGCAAGTGGGTCAACCCGAACACCTTCTAACTGAGCCGTGTCCCGGGTACGACTCCCCGATAGTGAATGATCACGCCCAGGTGAATGAGTGGCAGCATCGCTGCTCGATGAATTAGCATTATTTCTCGCATTCGCACGTGTATTCACACGAGCTCTCGGGATTCGGCCTGCACCACGGCCTCGTCCTCCTCGTCCTCTGCCAGCTCTTTCCATACTGAAGTGGAAAGTCACATGATGATTATATCTCTCGCATGAATATCACATTATGACTATGACATGAGGTGATGAAAATGAGCATACGCTCTAACACAGTGATTACATGAATGATTAACCGAGGTGACATGATTATCTGATGAAATTATTGAAATGATTATCTGATGAAATTATTGAAATGATTATCTCGTGAAATTATTGAAATGATTATCTTGAACAAGCTAACAAGATTAATTATATGACCTTCCAGATCAACAACTGAGTAATGAAATGAATTGAGTGATTAATGAGTTAAAATGACTGTCCTTGTAATATCCGGTATTTTTCTTTCCCTTGTATTTTTATTTTTAGTACATTTCTCGGTCATAGTGGCCCTCGTGTACCTTTCAGTGTGTCCTTCCTGTCAACTGTTGGACTGTATTCTCGTTATTGTGGTGCGGAACCGCCGTTTCGGGGTTACCGTGGATCCATTTCGTGTTATTGGTTCCCAAATATTGATTCCTATCGTTTTATTCTCTTTCCGGATCATTTTTATCATTTTGGGACCCAAAAGGGGGTGTGGGCCACGGCACAAGATGTGTGTGCCGCGGCACACAAATTTCTTCGCTTGCCCAGCGGCACACAATCAGATGCCGGTGCACACTGTCGGTGCCGCGGCACACTCGTGTGTCATCTGCGACCACAACCCGCCTGTACCGGGTGCCGCGGCACACGCAGGCTGTGCCGCGGCACACTGCCGAAACCTGGGAGTAAATTTTCGGCCTGTGCCACGGCACACTTCGGCTGTGCCGCGGCACACGAAGCGGTCAACTGCGCAACTCGTCTTTAATAGACGAAATCGACCGTCTCCTTCCTCATTTTCACCTGCAGCGCGAGAGAGAGTGAGAGAGAGGGGAAGAGTTCTTCATCCTTATCATTTGGGGGGTCGATTTTCACCATTTTTCTTCGGTAGTGAAGCCCGGGCAATCAATCTAACGCGTGTTCTACGGATCTTGGTACTTGAATCTCCTAAGGTAATATTCTAAAACCCTATTTTCGATTAATTTGGGGGTTTCGGGTTTTTCTTCCGATTCGTTCCGCTTTGTTGGTGGATTCATGATGTATACGATTAATATTGTTAGTATCTTTAGTTTTCCTACGGATTCATGGATATTTTGTGGATTTTTACGGATTCGGGAGGGTTTGGTTGTGGTCCGCCCTCGTTGTTATTTTGGTATGAATATACATGAATCGTAGGCGGGTTTCCGGGTGTATTCCATTTCCGTAATCGTCTAGAGTTGGTTGTGATTGTGTTATTCAAATCGTTAGGTTCATTCGTCGGTTCCTCACGGTCGTGCTTGATTCTTCCGTTCCGTTCGCGTCACCGTCTATTAATCGAGGCAAGTATTTTTGGAAACCTTTAAGCTTAACATGAAATGGTAATGTATATTGTTTGTAATTTGCTCACCTTGTGTTGGCCCGACGGGGTCAAGGAGGGAAATCTATGCTGCCGCCCTGGATTTCACGAGTTTCGTACCGCTAGCCAACTCGTTAGGGTCCTTGCAAGGCCTCGAGTGAGAATGTATCTTTGCCGCCTGTTCTCACGGCATAGCGTGTGCGTGGTTTTGTTTTTCTGTAATTGTAGCCAACTCGTTAGGGTCCCTATGAGGCCTCGAGTGAGAATGTATGCTGCCGCCCTGTTCTCAAGGCTAATTGTGGACTGTATGTTTTCCGGAAAAGACATGTCTAGTTTTGGTTTTTTTTGAATTGATATTGGTGCATGTACTATGAAATGTGTAAGCGATTGGTTTGCCTTGATTACTTGTACTAGCGTAATTGCTAACCCCTTTGGGGACCCGTTTTGGGGAAATTCTTGTTATGGATTTCAGGTTATGCTTATCCGGACGAGCGAGCACCAGGACAGTACGAGGATGTTGGCCAGGGTCGTTGACATGTGCATTTGGGTCTACTTATTTCCCCTATCCATTTCGATATGGTTGTTCCCTCAGTTTTAAACTTATAGATTGTACTCGCGAGTACTTAGGCCTTTTTGTTTCAAACTCCGTATTGTCTTGCCTTAAATTGTCACGTTGTTGGTTGATGCTTATTTTGCCGGTTGCTCCGGGCGTATCTTTATATGTCATATTATTTAATTGTGTATCCTCGCTAACCAAGATGGTTAGTCGAGTGGAGTTTTTCTATTGTAGCCTGGTAGGACCGAATATGTCGGGGTGTTACAGAAAATGGTATCGGAGATCTAGGTTTATGGATACCTAGGCTTGTTGGTTATTTGGGTCTAGTCGTGTTTTGTTTTGCACATTGTCACACCGCTGCCAGCATCCCCGTACTTCCAGTGCTCGTAAGTTTTCTTATTCGGCTCTTTTGTTTCTTGCATTGTATTTCCACTTTTGAATCGTAGTTGCTTTTCCTCCCTTACTCATCATCGATATACTTCTGTTATCTCTCAACATCAGTATGGATGCCGGAGGAAACCGTGGTCGTGGTCGTGGTCGTGGATGCGGCCGGGGACGTGGGGCAGCCGGTGGGGCGGCCACGTCGCATTCTTCGGGAGCCGGCAGTACCGGTGACCGCCACAGTCATGCTTCTTCTCAGGAGCGCGCCGATCTTGGTATTGCGGCTGTTATGCAGCAAATGGTTAACCAAATGGCGGCTATAGCTCAGGTGGTCCAGAACCCCAACCAGGCCCATGCTAATCGGGGCGGAGCGGATCGCTGGCTTCAGGATGTCATCAAGATGCATCCTCCTCAATTTTCGGGAGCTTCGGACCCGATCGGCTGGGAAGGGTGGATCAAGGAGATATCCAAAGTATTCACTGCTACCAACTGCCCCGAGGACCGTAAGGTCCCTATTGCTCAATATTTTCTCACGGGAGATGCTACAGATTGGTGGGAGGCCGTTGGTCCCAAAGATCACGTTGCTTCGTGGGCCGAATTCCAAGAATTGATGGAGACCGAATATTGTCCGTGGCCGGTCATACAGGCTCGAGTGCATGCTTTCTATGATGCTCAACCACGGGATATCCCCGTATCTCAGGCCATTGCCGACTTTAACAAGGAGTTGGGTTATGTGAAGACCCAAGTTGTCGCTGAGAGCGACAAAATTTTTCACTTTTCCAGGAGGATGAAGCTGCCCATTCGGGACTATATGTCTGGGCTCGTCTGTACTACCTTGAAGGATTATCAGAGTCGAGCTCTCGCTTATGATATGTCGGTGACGGCTAGCGATTTGGCTCGTGAGAGCAAGAAGCAGAAGTCGGTCGGAAATTTTTCTGGTCCCAAGAGTGGAGGCCAGCAGAAATCTCAAGCTGCAAATATTTCAATGGGCGGTTCGGCTCGTTTCTCTGGGAGCTTTCGGGGTGCCGTCGGAACCTCCGCTCGTGAACCCACATGTTTTAACTGTGGTGTGCAGGGCCATAGGAGCCGGCAATGTTCTCGTCCGAAGCTTACTTGTCACACTTGTGGACAGCTGGGCCACAAGGCCCCTTTTTGTGAACAGGTCAAACAGCTTCGTGGTGCCCGTTCTTCCCAGCCAGTACCGTTGGAGCTGAGTGTGAACCAGGGCTCATTTGCTCCGCCACCTCCACCGAGTGCCGGCTGAGGTAGAGGTCGGGGTCAGCCTGATAGGGGTGGAGTTTCCAGTGTCGGCTCTGCTCAGCCGCGTATCTATGAGATGAGGAGAGCCGATGATCCAAAGAGCCATCGTGGCGAGTGCACTGTTCATATTCATTTCCATCCTGTCAGTGTGCTTTTTGATTCGGGTGCTACGCATTCATTCATTTCTCTAGAGTGTGTACGCCGTTTGAGTCTCGACTGCTTGTCACCTTGCGAGCCTTTGGTCGTTAAACTTCCTAGCGGTGATAGAATTGTCGGTGATCGAGAAGTCCGGGACTGTTCTGTGATCATTTGTGAGAGGGCGTGGCTCTCTAATCTTATTTTTGTGAGTATCGAGGGCGAGGATTTAATTCTCGGGAATGATTGGCTCGAGCGGCATGGTGCAATCATGAACTACCGCACGAGGATCATTACCATGTTAGCCGAGGACGGCACTGAACACTCTTTCGCGGGGTGAAAGAGAAACCAGAAGTTTGTTATTAACGCCTTGAAGGCGGTGAAACTCCTGCGAAAGGGGTGTACTGGTTATTGGTGCTACGCCTTGAAGGCAGAGAATGGTGGAGTCGAGTTTTCGTCGATTCCAGTCGTTAGTGAGTTTCCTGATGTATTTCCTGACGAGTTGCCGGGATTGCCACCGGATCGTGAGGTTGAGTTTGTTATAGAATTAGAGCCGGGCGCGGCTCCGATTTCGAAGGCGCCGTATCGCATGGCACCTTCAGAGATGGCCGAGTTGAAGAAACAGTTGAGTGAACTTCTGGAGTCGGGGTATGTCCGACCGAGCGCCTCGCCTTGGGGCGCACCGGTCTTGTTTGTGCGTAAGAAGGATGGTTCACTACGTTTGTGTATCGACTATCGCGAACTAAACAAAGTGACCATCAAGAACAAGTACCCTTTGCCGAGGATTGACGACTTGTTCGATCAGTTGCAGGGAGCTGCGGTGTTCTCGAAGATTGATTTAAAATCGGGGTACTATCAGCTCCGGGTGAGGGAGTCCGACGTGCCGAAGACAGCTTTTCGGACGAGATACGGACATTATGAGTTTGTAGTTATGCCTTTCGGGCTAACTAATGCGCCGGCGGTGTTCATGCAATTGATGAACAAAGTCTTTATCGAGTATTTGGATAAGTGTGTCGTCGTCTTCATTGACGATATTCTTATTTATTCGAAGAATGAGGTAGAGCATGCCCACCATTTGCGGATAGTGTTAGACATTTTGAGGGCCGAGCAACTCTATGCGAAGTTCTCGAAATGTGAGTTCTGGCTGAAGGAAGTGATGTTTCTGGGTCACGTGATTTCAGCCGAGGGAGTTCGAGTGGATCCGCAGAAGATTGAGGCGGTGTTGGATTGGGCATCGCCCACAAATGTGAAGGAGGTCCGTAGTTTCTTGGGTTTGGCTGGCTACTACCGTAGGTTCGTCGAGGGTTTCTCAAAACTAGCTCGGCCACTTACACAGTTGCTCCAGAAATCCAAGAAGTTCGTTTGGACCGATGAGAGGCAGTCGAGTTTCGAGGAGCTGAAGAAGCGTTTGACTTCAGCCCCGGTTTTGGCGTTGCCGTGTGGCAACGAGGGATTCGCCGTTTATAGCGATGCTTCGGGCCAGGGTCTTGGGTGCGTATTGATGCAAAGACGGCAAGACCATTGCCTATGCGTCGAGACATTGAGACCGTATGAGCTTAACTACCCTACTCATGATCCGGAGTTAGCGGCGATGCGTTTTGCGCTCAAGATTTGGCGTCACTATCTTTTCGGCTCTGCATGTCAGATTTTTACCGATCATAAAAGTCTGAAATATATATTTACTCAGCGGGAGTTGAATATGAGGCAGAGGAGATGGTTAGAGCTGATTAAGGATTATGACCTCGAAATCCTTTATCATCCGGGCAAGGCAAACGTCGTAGCCGACGCCTTGAGTCGGAAACCAATTGCGTTGCGAACGCTTGAGGTCCTCACGTCTCAGTCTGAGCTTCGGCGGGCTTTGATTGAGTTTGGTGTTGAGGTTTTGTTGCCTGGAGCTGTCGGGCAACTTTGTGCTTTAGAGATTTCGTCGTCTTTGATCGATGAAATTAAGCTGAAACAATTAGAGGATCCGATGATTACTCAAATCCGAGAGAACGTTCTTAAGGGAAAGTCTCCTGGGTTTGTGATTCACGAGGATGGTGTTTTGAGATTCCAGAGTCGGCTTTGTGTGCCGAACGATCCAGAGTTGCGACAGAGTATTTTGCGTGAGGCCCATTCCACACCCTATTCCGTTCATCCTGGTTCGAGTAAGATGTACAAGGACCTGAGGAGGAACTTCTGGTGGAATGATATGAAGGAGGAGGTCGCGCAGTTTGTGGCGAGATGTTTGACTTGCCAGCAGGTCAAAATCGAGCATCGGCGACCTATTGGTTATTGATCACTTCGCTTCGGAATGGAAATGGGAAGATATATCGATGGATTTTATTACGAGTTTGCCGAGATCGAGATCGGGCATGAATATGGTCTGGGTGACTGTTGATCTTCTGACCAAGTCGGCACATTTTCTAGGCATCAAGGACACTTGGGCCCCGGAGAAATTGGCTCGTGTGTTCATCGCGCAGATTGTGAGACTTCACGGTACTCCGAAGTCCATTGTTTCGGATCGTGATGGCCGTTTTGTATCGCACTTTTGGCAGGCGGTGCATAAGGCGTTGGGTACCCGTTTGCATTTGAGTACCTCTTTTCATCCCCAGTCAGATGGACAGTCGGAACGCACTATCCAGACATTCGAGGACATGTTGCGTGCTTGTGCCCTCGATTGGAGTAGCGACTAGGAAGAGCATTTGCCATTGATCGAATTCATGTACAACAATAGTTGGCACGCGTCGATTCGGATGGCACCGTATGAGGCACTTTATGGGCGACGATGTCGATCGCCGATTTGTTGGAATGAGGCGTCCGATTTGGTCGGGACCGAGCCGGATGTCGTTTTAGAGACGAGGCGGAAGATAGAATTAATTCGAGAACGGATGTTGACGGCCCAGAGTCGATAGAAGTCATATGCCGATGTCCGTCGTCGACCTTTAGAATTCGAGGTGGGAGACCACGTTCTGCTGAAGGTGTCGCCGACGAGAGGGGTTTTCCGTTTCGGGAAGAAGGGGAAGTTGAGTCCGAGATTTATTGGACCCTTCGAGATTCTCGAGCGGATCGGTGGGTTAGCATACCGTTTGGCGTTACCCCCGGCCTTGAGTCACGTTCATAGCGTTTTTCATGTTTCCCAGCTGAGGAAATATGTTCCAGACCCTAGTCACGTCATCGATTATGGCGAGATTGACATTGCTGAAGATATTACTTTTGAGGAGCGTCCTTTGAAGATTTTGGAGCATCGTGAGAAACGACTGAGGCATAAGACCATCCCTTTGGTCAAAGTGCAGTGGTCGAGACACGGTGTCGAGGAAGCAACTTGGGAAACCGAAGATAGCATGCGTGCTAGGTACCCTGAGTTGTTTGTTTCTTAAGTTTCGGGACGAAACTTATTTTTAGAGGGGTAGAATGTAATATCCGGTATTTTTCTTTCCCTTGTATTTTTATTTTTGGTACATTTCTCGGTCATAGTGGCCCTCGTGTACCTTTCAGTGTGTCCTTCCTGTCAACTGTTGGACTGTATTCTCGTTATTGTGGTGCGGAACCGCCGTTTCGGGGTTGCCGTGGATCCATTTCGTGTTATTGGTTCCCAAATATTGATTCCTATCGTTTTATTCTCTTTCCGGATCGTTTCTATCATTTTGGGACCCAAAAGGGGGTGTGGGCCGCGGCACAAGATGTGTGTGCCGCGGCACACTCGTGTGTCATCTGCGACCACAACCCGCCTGTACCGGGTGCCGCGGCACACGCAGGCTGTGCCGCGGCACACTGCCGAAACCTGGGAGTAAATTTTCGGCCTGTGCCGCGGCACACGAAGCGGTCAACTGCGCAACTCGTCTTTAATAGACGAAATCGACCGTCTCCTTCCTCATTTTCACCTGCAGCGCGAGAGAGAGTGAGAGAGAGGGGAAGAGTTCTTCATCCTTATCCTTTGGGGGGTCGATTTTCACCATTTTTCTTCGGTAGTGAAGCCCGGGCAATCAATCTAACGCGTGTTCTACGGATCTTGGTACTTGAATCTCCTAAGGTAATATTCTAAAACCCTATTTTCGATTAATTTGGGGGTTTCGGGTTTTTCTTCCGATTCGTTCCGCTTTGTTGGTGGATTCATGATGTATACGATTAATATTGTTAGTATCTTTAGTTTTCCTACGAATTCATGGATATTTTGTGGATTTTTACGGATTCGGGAGGGTTTGGTTGTGGTCCGCCCTCGTTGTTATTTTGGTATGAATATACATGAATCGTAGGCGGGTTTCCGGGTGTATTCCATTTCCGTAATCGTCTAGAGTTGGTTGTGATTGTGTTATTCAAATCGTTAGGTTCATTCTTCGGTTCCTCACGGTCGTGCTTGATTCTTCCGTTCCGTTCGCGTCACCGTCTATTAATCGAGGCAAGTATTTTTGGAAACCTTTAAGCTTAACATGAAATGGTAATGTATATTGTTTGTAATTTGCTCACCTTGTGTTGGCCCGACGGGGTCAAGGAGGGAAATCTATGCTGCCGCCCTGGATTTCACGAGTTTCGTACCGCTAGCCAACTCGTTAGGGTCCTTGCAAGGCCTCGAGTGAGAATGTATGCTGCCGCCCTATTCTCACGGCATAGCGTGTGCGTGGTTTTGTTTTTCTGTAATTGTAGCCAACTCGTTAGGGTCCCTATGAGGCCTCGAGTGAGAATGTATGCTGCCGCCCTGTTCTCAAGGCTAATTGTGGACTGTATGTTTTCCGGAAAAGACATGTCTAGTTTTGGTTTTTTTTGAATTGATATTGGTGCATGTACTATGAAATGTGTAAGCGATTGGTTTGCCTTGATTACTTGTACTAGCGTAATTGCTAACCCCTTTGGGGACCCGTTTTGGGGAAATTCTTGTTATGGATTTCAGGTTATGCTTATCCGGACGAGCGAGCACCAGGACAGTACGAGGATGTTGGCCAGGGTCGTTGACATGTGCATTTGGGTCTACTTATTTCCCCTGTCCATTTCGATATGGTTGTTCCCTCAGTTTTAAACTTATAGATTGTACTCGCGAGTACTTAGGCCTTTTTGTTTCAAACTCCGTATTGTCTTGCCTTAAATTGTCACGTTGTTGGTTGATGCTTATTTTGCCGGTTGCTCCGGGCGTATCTTTATATGTCATATTATTTAATTGTGTATCCTCGCTAACCAAGATGGTTAGTCGAGTGGAGTTTTTCTATTGTAGCCTGGTAGGTCCCATGTAGGGGCCTACGGCGCTGTAACATATACCGAATATGTCGGGGTGTTACAGTCCTGGTCAAAGTGAAAATGATATTTGAGGATTGTTAACTGATGAATTATGAATGAATGATTATTGCCAGAAATTATACTATGGCGAGAAATCTTACAGTTCTTGGTCTGATTGGCTCGGCATTTGCACAGGTCACACGCGACGCGAAAGTCCAATGATACTAGTCCGATGACGATGATTTCAAATGAGACATGACTCGGAAGGTAGTATTCAAACCACGCTCCGATGCCAACTCTGTAACACCCCAAACTAGGCGGATATTACAGTGCCGTGGACCCTCGACTGGGACCCACCAGGCGAATGACAAAGGATGAATTACACAGGGTAAATGTAGTACCGAACCACATTACAACATCAATTACTCCGATGAGGAGTTTCATACAACACACCCAGGATAATACAAAATACATGTGTATCTTATATGAAGATAAAATACACAACACTGAATGAAATGAGTATTCAAACGGAATGTCTGCAGCGGAATAAATAAAGGAAACATAAATGACTGAATAAATGACTGAAAGGACTGGGGTCCCCTTCTAGTATCATTGGGACTCCTCGCCGTCAACGTGCTCTCCCTGTGCCTTTACCTTGCCATGACCTGAGAAACAATTATCCCCAAACGGGGTCAGTTATACAGAACAACAATCCTCAAGAGTTGAATAAACACAATCATATTTATATATATATATATATGTAGTATAAACCAAAGTTCGATCAAAATGAAACGGTTAGATTATAACCCAATCTTGTTGAAAACATACGCAATCAAACATGCTGTATGAATCAACTAACAGTACGGCTCAAAGGGTGGCGCCACACTACGCCCGGGATGGAAATGTGTCCGTGCACAAGCCACCAACGAGTATCGATCGAATACACGCGTGGTCTTGTACCTAATCAGTCTCACGAAGCAATCGACTCGTGTGCACAGTCCAATGTGAGGCCAACAACCAACACACGACATAAATGTGCCCGACATGAAAATCCTACACATACCAACCGGCACGCCAGTATGACCCGGAATGCCACGATATAACAAAAGTGACATCGGAAACGAATAATGACTCACCGAGATAAAATGATAGTGAAATGAATGATAGCTCAACGAAATGATTGGAACCGTCGTTCCTTGTGACTGAAGTGATTAATTGACAATGACAAGTTTTAATACGGTTAACACAATGATGAATGAGTTACGATTATGAATGAACAACAACAAAAGGAAATGAATATCCTTTTAACTGAGTAAGAATCAACTTACACAACACCGGTGACAATTATCCTTCCACGAACAACGTCCTAATTGAGTTATCGGTCGCTCGAACAACCTTGAATTGTACAATATCCAACAACCTGTTCAATATACGAATCAAACACGAATATAACGAACTCAAAAAGTCGATACGATTAAACTAAGTTCATTGGGGCATTATATCGAATACGTTGTGGCCAAACTCCGATTGTTTATAACCAAACTTCAATAATACCAACATCAATCCCCAAAGAAGTGTTTCAAACCAACAAAACATCTTCAATACGATTAATAATCCGTTATGAATATCCAAAAACGTGATTATAACAACAATTAATCGAAAATCCCCAAATCCAACTCGATATTCAAAGTGTTCTTGAATAATCCCTCAATAATCCAATGAATCTATATACAAACTCATAATAATATGCATATCCCTTCATATAACATGATTATCGCGTCCAAAACATCATATCCCAACACAAAATCGAAATCCAAGATGTTGAATAAATTACCTCTTGAAGATCCAACCACTCCGATCCGATGAACACGAGTTAAAACGAGTATCCAAGCTTCCCAAATGAATGAAGATGATGAAAATTACACACTCAAATGATTGATGATAGCAAAATCTCTCCCTCAACCCTTTCTCTCGGATAAAGTTGAAGAAATGAAGAAATGAGTAAAAACGTCCCGGCCAAATCCTTATATACTGCCGGAAGTTATGGCCGTAACTCGGCCCTCTTACGGTCGTAACATTCCAGGTCAACGGCCTTATGGCCGTAACCGGCTAACACGTACGGCCGTAACTTGGCTTCGTCCGAAAGCCTGCCGACAGACTTACGGCCGTAACCGCCCCTGAGTTACAGGCGTAACCCGCCTTCGTCAAAAACATCCGCCGACATCCTTACGGCCGTACCCGCATACCTTACGGCCGTAACTCGGATGATACGGCCGTATCCGGCCAAACTTACGGGCGTAAGCCCTCTTCGTCGAAAATGACCAGGCACCTTGCCTGCAGCGTACGGCCGTATCCGGCCAAGCCTTACGGCCGTACCTTCCTCGACTTACGGCCGTATGCCGCAACCCTTACGGCCGTAAGTCACCCTTGCCCGACAACACCTGAAATTTACGAACACCACTTACGGCCGTATCCTCCCCTTCTTACGGCCGTAACTCGCCTTCGCCAAAATGCCTCGGGCACATTGACACGTACGGCCGTAACCGGCCAGCCTTACGGCCGTAACTACTCAACTTACGGCCGTATCACAAGACCTTACGGCCGTAAGTCCCATTCGTCCAAAATGGCCTGAAAACAACGAACCCTTGTTACGGCCGTAACCCAAAGTCCTTATGGCCGTAACTCAATGCTGGCCAAGGTGAAAAATCCGATAACTCCGATTCCTCGCTACGACTGATGAATGATCCGACATATCCTACGAATGTGAAAATGAACAAGCCCAACACAAGCCAAAGATGATACTCCCAGTACAAGGCTATCAATCACAATGAAAATGATAATACTCCCGTCTCGGTTTCTAAATGGAGATGAAATGACGATCGGTAACTGATATACGATTACAACATGCCAACAGTGAACGCAAATGAATGAATTATGAAGGATGGGTGATTATTAATGAGTGAGAATTACTGAGTGACAATTACAGACTGATAATTACTGAATGAAAATGAATGAATCACAACCGGGTATTACAACCAATGGGTATCGATCGAATACACATGTGGTCTTGTACCTAATCAGTCTCACGAAGTAACCGTCTCATGTGCACAGTCCAATGTGAGGTCAACTACCAACACACGACTTTATATGTGCCCGACATGAAAATCCTACAAATACCAACCGGCACACCAGTATGACCCGGAATGCCACGAGATAACAAAAGTGATATCGAAATTCAATAATGACTTAACAATTCCCAACAAGGGACCAAACGACTCAACGAAGGAAATACGAATCCAACGAAGATCAAATCAACTCACCGAAACGCAACGAGGGTATAAATAAGACTCGGAACCAACGTTCCTCAATGGATGATCGACAAGATCAATAATAACATCATCATGAATCGAAATTCATAAAGCATAAATGAACATAAATATATATAACATATATAAGACATATTATCATCATAACCAGACAAGAATTCACTTGCCTCAATACCGAAGACGTAAGGTACTTCTGCATGATCAAAACATCCTCCACGAAACGAATGAAATTTCCGATCACGGGATAGCTCACGCACTCAATGGTCCCCAAAGTACGTCCAATAATCATATCCTAATACACGATTAATTAATCAAAATACTATCATTAATTTACTTGATTCCAATAACTTGATTACTCATCACTAGATAATAATTTATTGACATGTCATACCTTGAATCGGGTCAAAATTGAAGGTAGTTGAATTTATAGGAAATTCATCTGTTGGTCCAAGATCAACGGGCAACCAACCAATCAAAATTCCAACTCAAAATATAATTGCCCAAACTTCTTCCACTTCAAAACTCTACTAAGTATCTCCATTTGTAATTTAACATAATTTAATTGAGTCTAATTTCAGCAAGTCAAATATTAATATGACCCAAACCAAATACTCCAGGCCCAAATTAATTTTACGACCCAATTTCATATCCTTGATATTCTCCTTTTCTTTAATAGTACCGATCGGTACTCTCTCTTTCTCTCATCCGCCATGCCCCTCACCCACCCTCTTCTCACTCTATCTCATCTTCCTCAGTCAACAATCTCTCTCTCTCTCTCTCCCTCTCCCTCTCTACATCCCTCCTTCTTCTTTTTCTTCCTAACACACTCACACACACATCTGTACCACACACAAGAAATCACTGAATGACCACTAACGACGGCAAAATCAACGGCGAGGGGAGGAGGCCGAGATGCTCGGTGGTAGCAGACGGTCGACGGCGGCGACGACAGGACAGCAACACCAATTGATTCGAGTGAGCATGGATGGACGGAGGACACGAGCGGGCGGTATCTCAATTCCGACGATGGAGGAATAGGTTAGTCTGATTTTCCAATGGCCGATTCTGATTTGATTGTGCGGCCTACGGCGGCAGTCATGGTGGTCATCGATCCAACGGTCGTGGTTCTGGTCTGGAGAAAATAGTCTGACGGTGACTAGGGCTTCTGGTTATCCAGTTCTTGGTTTTGCCAACAAGCCGAGCTGTAGTTTGCTTGTTCCCACAGTCACGTTCAGAAGTCCTAATGCTGGTGCTGGACCACTCCAAGTTCGGTTTGATTTTCCGGCAATTGAACAATCTATGTTTAGAATGAATTGAATACATCTGATTCCTAATGTTGATGAAGTTTAAGTTTTCATCTGTTGCAAACTGGTCTATTTGGATGAATCGGCCAGTTGAATTATGGAGAGAAAAAAAATGATGTGGTGATCTTTGTTGTTTGGGTTATCCAACTGTATTCAACCATTGGACAATCTTAGTTGTAGTTTGATTAAGATAGAGAAAATATAGTACTATTATATGTTATTATTGGGTATTGGGTTGGTAGTTAACCATACAATTTCCGTGATATGAATATCACAAAATTAATCTGTGTTGTATAATTAATTACAAGACAAGAGTAGGTAGATAATAAAAGAGGGAGGTGAAATGCACATATGAGGACAACATACTAGAAGAGCTAAGCAGCCCTTATGTGATTAGTTCTTATCATTAAAATTTATTTTAACAAATAAGCAAAGTTTTGATTTTATTACGGACAATTTACGAATTTAAAATATAGATCCATATATAAAATATTAAAATAAATACAGTGGTATTACATCAAGGGCCCGTGGATATCTTATCCATTTTATAGGAGGGACAAGTCCCCTCTGGACAAACTACTTCCCTCTGCATAAATCGTACCGCATCCAATCACAAATTGTATGGTCACTCGTTACAGAAGACGTTGGTATTGTGTTAAAATATGATACTCATTATGTAGAAAACTGTAATGTCTTTAGGTAATAAGGACTTAAATAATATATAACAATTAGGGGTATTATAATGACTTAATCCATATATAATTCTCTTTTTTAGGTCATATCCAATATGATGTCCCTACATGTATCTATGAATTGATATAACATCTCATGTTCATGACCAGTAAAACATAGCCATCGTATCATTATCATACTAGTAATCATATTACTAGGGATATCTAGAATAAATATTCTTTAATGCTTTAACGAGCTTTACTATCAAGTCACATACTTGATGATCGTAAGCAGAATATTAATTCAATAATATAATTAATATTATAATAATAAATGTCTCCACATTATATTATTAAACAGTAGACTTAGGGGCTGTTTACCAAACTTGTCTGTCTGGGTAAATTGTGTCTGTCTGGTTAAATTTGTCTGTCCGGATAAATATGTCTGTCTGGGTAAATTGATGCTGTTGTTTATTTTTTTCATCTGAATAAACCGTCTGAATAACAGAAATGACCGATTTACCCCTGAATATGAATTATAAACTGTTTTATAAATTGTTGTTTATTTTTTAAGCAATATAAATGATATAATTCAAAAATCAAAACAAAAATTCATAAAGTACTTAAAAATTCAATTTCAAACACAAAAGATTCAAGTTCAATCACAAAGTAGCCAAATTCAAACACAAAGTAGACAAATTTAAATATTATTGAAAAATCAAGTTTGACTCATCTTCTAGATATATATTATTTAAATTTAAACAAAATATTATACATAAATGATTCAATTTTGTATGTAAGTAATATATAAAATATTTAATACGTATATAAATAATACGTATAATTTACAATATATATTTATATATAAAAATATATATTAAATATATAAGAACATATATAATAAATATTATACGTATGAATAAATATTAATATATAAGTAATATATAATATTTATTTATATATTCATAATATATATGATATTTTGTAGATACAAAAGTTTATTTATACAATAATATATAGTAACAAATATTATATATAAATTAGTAATGTATATTATTTATATATGAATAATATATATTACATTCATTTATATTAAGACCTAAATTTTTATATTGTATATATAAATGAGTATATATAATGGGAACAGGAGAGTCATTTTTTTGTCCTAAATTATTTATATTGTATATATAAATGTGTGGTTTTCAATTAGGGGTAGGGGAGTCATTTTTTGTCTTAATGGGGACAACACCCCTTTTCATGCTTAATGAATAAGCCATTTTTGTCTTCCCGGATAAGCCATTAAGTCACAAGTAAACACCTCCAAATGTCTGAGCGAATAAGACATTTTACCCATTAAGCTGATTAAGTCACAAGTAAACAGCCCCTTACAGCATAATACTAATAATCTCCCACTTGCTCTTAGTCCTATACAGACATAAACTGAAGACCCATAGCCTTTATATGGCCATCATTCTTCGCTTAAGAAAGCGGCTTGGTTAAAGGATCCGCTATGTCATTATCCGTGTGAACTTTGCATATCCTCACATCGCCACGAGTGACAATCTCTCGAATGAGGTGAAACTTTCTAAGTATGTGTTTGGATGCTTGTTGTGATCTTAGTTCTTTAGCTTGTGTAATAGCTCCATTGTTATCACAGTGCAAATTTACTGGATCAACCATGCTAGGAACCATATCCAGTTCACCAATGAACTTCATCATCCAAACAGCTTCTTTAGCTGCTTCCGAAGCGACTATGTACTCAGGTTCCATTATAGAATCAGCTGTGGTTGGTTGTTTTGGAACTCTTCCCGCTAACAGCACCACCATTCAAGCAAAATATATATCTAGACGACGATTTTGAATCATCTTGGTTTGTCTCAAAGCTGGCATCGACATAGCCATTAAGGACCAAATCACTATCTTGAGCACCATATATCAAGAACATATCGTTAGTCCTTCTCAAGTACTTAAGTATGCTTTTGACTACGGTCCAGTGAGCCTCACCAGGGTCAGACTGGTATCTGTTGGTTGCACTCAATGCAAATGATACATCCGGTCTAGTACATATCATGGCATACATGATAGATCCTATAGCCGAAGCATAAGGTATCAAGCTCATTCTATCTCTCTCTTCCTTCGAACAAGGACTTTGAGTTTTACTGAGCTTTATGCCATGTGACATATGTAAGAACCCTTTCTTACTATTAAGCATATTGAACTGTTTCAGTACCTTGTTAACATATGTACTTTGACTTAGGGCAAGAAGCCTTTTAGATCTATCTCTATAAATCCTTATACCCAGTATATAGGCAGCTTCCCCTAAGTCCTTCATTGTAAAACATTTACTTAGCCAAAGCTTAACACTGCAAAGTAGGGATGTCATTTCCAATGAGTAGGATATCATCCACATAGAGTACTAGAAAAATAATTGCGCTCCGAATAATCTTCTTGTATACACAAGGTTCGTATTGAATTCTAATGAAACCAAACTCTATGATTTTTTTCATCAAAACGAAGATTCCAACTCCGGGATGCCTGCTTCAAACCATAAATGGCTCTTAGAAGCTTACATACTTTATTAGGATTATTAGGATCGACAAAACCTTCGGGCTGTATCATATACACATCATCATCTAACTTCCCATTAAGAAAAGCGGTTTTGACATCCATTTGCCATATCTCATAGTCATAATATGCTGCTATGGCAAGTATAATTCTAATTGATTTCATCAATACGACTGGCGAAAAGGTTTCATCATAGTCAATACCATGAGTCTGTCTATATCCTTTCGCCACGAGTCGTGATTTGTATGTTTGTACAATGTTATCCATGTCCTTTTTCTTTGTAAAGATCCATTTGCAACCAATTGCTTTGGAACCTTTAGGAAGATCAATCAAAGTCCATACTTGATTATCATACATGGATTGCATTTCGGATTTCATCCCTTCAAGCCAACTTTCGCATTCAATGCTAGTAGTTGCTTCATTGTAGGTTGTGGGCTCATCTAGATCCATGAGTTCCACATTGTTGTTATATGTGATGAGAAATCCATATCTCTCAGGTTCACGTTGATAACGTGTTGGGAAGGGACTCGGGTGCTATGGTCGTGGAAGGACATTCCATTCCCGCTCTTCCTCTTCATCTCTCTTCTTTTGTTCGCCCCATCACACGACATATCGGGTCGTGAGATCCTCCCCCACTCTGACCTCATTTTTATCAGTCGAAGAGCTTACGGTAGAAGCTATGGTTTAGGCCTGGGTAATGTAACACCCCCAATCCGCTCAGTGATATTACACGCCGTAGATCCTTCCCTCAAGGATCTACCAGGCTGGTAACAACATCGAACAACTCAACAATGCCTTTAAGGCTAAAATGACTCCGTAGACCGATTTGGTCTTTCAATAAATACATACAACTCATGCCCACGCAGGGGTCAAAATACAACCACACCCGTACAACGGGAAAAATATAGCAGCGGAAAATAAAGTACGACTGAACCAATAAACAATGTACGGTTCCTCATGTGATTAGTATCGGTCATCTTTCATCATCCTCCGTGCCGACCATGTGTTATGCTCCAAAACCTGAATGCAAAAATAGACATCCACCCCCCGAATACTCGGGGGTTAGCAAAACTCCACTGTTTTGCTAGTGCAAGAACAAAGTGCAAATACGAGCCATACAATTCACATTCCACGAATAACGATAACCAGGAAATCCTCAAAGATTCAAACGTAACGAAAAGTACTTCCCGAGGCATGAGTTTGGGTAAAACACTTCAAAACCGAAAGATCACAAATCAAGAGAAAACAATTTATAAAACCGTTTAAAGTGCCATCGAGAGTTTTAATAGAAAACAATTTAGGATTATCAAATCCTCCTCATTCCAAAATCAACAGAGTCCTCGACCAATAGGCGGAAAGCAATTCGCAACAAAACCATTCAATCAACACAATCGAGTCTTCACAAATATTTCCCACGGGGTTCTCGACCCAATCCAAAGAATATCAACACGAGATCAAACATCTCAACATCACACGGGGTCCTCGACCCAAAACACAAAATGTCAACACAGTATAATCAAGGACACAGCCTTCCGTCCGCCCAAAAACTGCTCAAGACCCCTGATTAATTAACCCTCGGAGATCTCGTCAAATGTCCTTAGTTAATTAACCCTGATACCAACATTTTAAAACAAGTTGAAACACACTTTCAGAAAACATGAATCACGGTCTATATCAAGACCAGCATTTGAAAAGAGTTGAAAGAATTTGAAATACGGTAATCGTTCGGTAACGGGGTCTTAGCTAGACACTCAAATTTCCGTTACCAATAAGCCTGCCAGGCGCCTCCACTGAAACGCCTGTGCACCGGCGTTCACTCCACATGTCAGCCGCACATTGTCCGTGTCACCGCTGTAACACCCCGAGATATTCGGAATAATTACAGCGCCGTAAACCCTTTAAGTTAGGATTTACAAGGCTAATTTAAAAGAAATGTAAATATAAGACATCAATACTACGAAAAATCAAGTTTACAAAACCGTCCAACTGGTTCAACGAGTAATTAATACAACCATATCGAAATGATATTGATAAGACACGCGTACTCGAGTACTGAAATCAAACCAAGAAAATAAATCACCAACAACCACAAACATCACTGAACCCCTTCGTCGTCACATCGGTACTGTGGCTGTTTCCCTGCTCCTCGGCTACCTGAACATCAAAACAAATGTCCACCCCCGAAGGGGTTATCAAAACGATGCTAGTACAAGTATCATTTAAACAATTCGAATATGCATCAACAATACATAACAAGATACACCACACGGACTTCCGCTATCGGAATCCGACAATGCGAATCCACAAGATTCCATTAACACAGCAAGGGTATTCCAATGATCCAGCGCCCTCAGCATAGATCCCAAGATGATCCCGTCGGACCAACACGAGGTGGAAATAACCCGTCCAATGATCCAGCGCCCTCAGCCTAGATCCCAAGATGATCCCGTCGGACCAACACGAGGTGGACATCCGATCCAGCGCCCTCAGCATAGATCGTACAACGTACACAAACACAACTCATGCATACACATATGCCAAATCATTATGTCCATCAACATGAACATAAAAACACTAGATAACGAATATCATGACAATTCAACAAAATAATTTCCATGTTCAACAACATGAATAAACCACAAACATGCTCAAAATACCAATTTTAACACATTACGATACTTGCCTCGAAGATGGCAAGAATGAAACACTTCAATGACCTCAACACACTCGAAGGCCGCCTCCTTCGATCAACGTAGCAAGCTCGAACCTTAACAAAAGAAATGATATAGAATTCATTTCAATTCGAACGAATACCTATCAATCCGGTCTACGGCCAAAAGTTCTAAATATGCAATCTGCCTGAACCACTTAGCGTACGCTACGTACTCTACGTAGCGTGCGCTAAGCCTGCCTGTTAGCGTACGCTATCGTCTAAGTCTAGCGTACGCTAGCCATGGACTGATAGTTCTCTCTGATCAGCCGACTCACTCGACTGATAACATAGCGTACGTTACGTACCAAACGTAGCGTGCGTTAACTTATTCCAGATAGCGCACGTTAACTTACGTATGTTAGCGTGCGCTAACCGTGCATGGCAGATTACTACTGGCAGAAAACTTGATCTAATGGTGATAAACTCAAGAATTCTATGGTGATAATACATGTCATCCCCGTGAATATCATGGTTATAAGGTTTGTGAAAGTTCTATACGGATTAAACGACTATGAGATACAAGGTTACGTATTATCATCAAAATTCATCTTGATCTCGAGAAAGTATCCTAAGTTCCCTTCGTCCTACGTTCCAAAACGCATGATTCCAAAGTGTAAAACATAACAACTTGATAATTTCCACCTACTGGTCATAATCGGTATGAATATGCTTAGGAGTCCATATACTAAAAAGGTTCAAAGGTTTATACGAAGAATAAGTGCCGAAACGTCCAAAAATATCCTTCTAACACGATATGATTCGACTATTAACGAATTAACTGACTAGATAAACATGATCAAACGTCCTTCAGAATACTACTAATATTGGCGAAGAATCACCTACCTCAAAGTAGCGAAGAACACGAAGGAACTTGAAGAAAATCCAACACCGAGAGCTTGAACACCAATCCTCAATGATCTACAATCTTTAAACTCGAGCTAGGAGGATGATATGAGGGGTTTGAGGAGGTAGGAAGTAACTCTCTGAGCTCAAAATTTCGGATTTTGGAAAGTGGAAATATCTGAAAAATGAGAAAGTATGCTGTCCTATATATAGGAAATGGTTATTAGCGCGCGCTAGTCCCTATTCATAGCGTGCGCTAATGGCCATACGAAGCTTACTGACTTCACTGTACTCAGCCTTTAGCGTGCGCTACCCTCTTGTGAGTAGCATGCGCTAACGCGTTGACTTGGCTTTTTCCCGAAAGCTGTCCAGGTTCATCCCGACACAATCCGACAATGATCCCCGGCCTGATCTCACCTACCACACGTCTCAATCATGCTGACTACGTATAGCGCGCGCTAAGGTCATGCACAGCGTGCACTATGGATTCAACTTAGCGTACGCTACACATAGTCGATAGCGTGCGCTACATGCGCAGAATCACAGTTTACATCACATTCATGAAATCATATGCTCAACAACATCGGATTATGAAATACGGAGAATAATACTCAGATCAAAGTGCAACAATTATAATGTCACGAGTTCCAAATACATATCAGAAATCTCGGGTATTACATCCTTCCTCTCTAAAAAGAAGTTTCGTCCCGAAACTTAAGATAAAAACAACTCTGTATATCTAGTCTTCATACTGTCCTCTGTTTCCCAAGTGGCCTCTTCAGCTCCATGTCGTGACCATTGTACTTTAACCAAGTGTATTGGTTTATTCCTCAACTGTTTGATCCGACTCTCAAGTATCTTGATTGGTCTCTCCTCGAAGGTGCCGTCATTAGCTATCTCAATCTCGTCAAAATCAACGACGTGACTGGGGTCCGGTACATACTTCCTCAATTGGGATACGTGAAACAGATTGTGAACGTGACTCAGCGATGGCGGTAAGGCCAACCTATATGCTAAATCTCCAACTCTCTCGAGGATCTCGAATGGTCCGATATATCTCGGACTTAGCTTACCCTTTTTCCCAAAACGGAAAATCCCTCGTGTAGGAGATACCTTCAATAGTACATATTTCCCAACGTCGAACTCTAGAGGGCGACAATGTAATATCCGCAATTTTCGATTTTCGGTAAATTTCTTTTTTCGGTCGGAGTCCGTTTTGACGACTCGCTCATGTCCGTTTCGTCATTCTGAGAATGATTAATTCTACACTTTTTGACATCCGAGTTCGTTTCGGTGTCGTTTCGTTGAGTTCCGTGCTTTTTAGCGACTTTTCCGCGCTTGAGTTCGATTCTTGCGAATCTCGTTCAGCTCATTTGAGTTTCCTGTAAGTTCGTTTAACTTTGTTATACGTGTTGTGAACTTCGGTTTGGTTATTCGATCACGTATCGTGATTTCCGGGCGTTTTGGGCCATTTTCGTAATTTCCCAAAGTTTGGGGTAATTACTTTCCGTTGTCGAATTTCGAGCCTTCGGGTGGTCGGAATCGTGTGTTCTCTTAGTGCTCGGATTCGTCTTTGCGAGTATTTCGTAACCGTATCTTCGCTTCGTATTCAGGTTCGGGTTTCGGGGTCGTTCGGGCCGTCGGAATTGGTCCCGGCCGAGTCATGGCCGGGCATGCTCGGGCCAGGCCAGCCCTGGCCGAGTAACGTACGTTAGCGCTCGGCCGTTACGTACGTAAGGGCCGGTTACGTACGTAAGGCCCTGGCCGGTAACGTACGTAGCGGGCCGGCAATTTTGCGGCAGTGACTCGGTTACGTACGTAACCCTTGGCCGGCTACGTACGTAACCCGGCCGGCAGTCAGCCTATAAAAGGCCCTGCAGACGTTTTTCTCGCCATTCTTCACCTTCTTCTTCTCCTCTTCCGCAGCTGGGCGTGTTCTAAGCTTGAAGCCATGTTGTTTAACAACATATCCATGGAGTTCTTGGGTTATATCATCAATCATTCGTCCGATATCATCCCTTGATCCAGCGAATCAAGGTTAGATCTTTAGAACCCTAATTTCATGAATTTGGGGATTTTTGCATTTTCGTCCGATTCGTTCCGTGTTGTTGATTAATTCATGATGGGTATGATTAATCTTGGTAGTATTCTTGTGTTTAACATCATTTAATCCATTGTTCTTCGTCGAATCGAAGTATATTTCTTGATTTCCTTCGAATTGACTTTTTGGGTGATTTGTCCCCGATCTCGTTTTTCATCCATTTTCGATGGATCGATTATGGTTAAATGATGTTGTTAAACATATTCTATGGATTGTATATCCATATTTCAACTTGGAATTCCGCTGGGTTTTGACGGGACGAATCGTGTTCTTGGCCGTTTTGGGGAAAATCCTTGAACTTTCGTCATTTGTTCTTTGAATTCAGCGGCTTTGGGTCGTACTTTGAAATTCATTTTCGTTTTTATTGTTTTCGTTCGTAGTTCATTGTTGTGGATTATCTTTCGGTGGAGTCGGCGAGTTCGTAGTCGGTTCGTGCCAACCTACTTCGGCCGATTCTCCGCGTTGTGGTTATTCGAGGCAAGTACCTTGCCCATACTTTTCTCGTTTTATGGATATGATGATCGGTGGTCGTCTTGATGTGTTTGTTTGGTTATTTGAAATGAATTTTCAAAAGATTTCGGTTTGGCCTCGTTAAAGGCTCTCTTTCAAAACGCGTGTGTGTTTTGTGAACGTTGTGTTTTGGGAATTGATTATGATTTGATTATTTTGAACGTTGAAGGCTTTGATGATATCCCTATTGTTTAAAGTTATGGAATCGTGTATTCCGTATTTAATATTGTTATTGTATTTTTGAAGAGTTTGGTAATGGTGTCGAGTTAATGGCCATCTCTAGTGAGTATTCTTAATGAACTTACATTCTTAGCATGTTAGTATTGCATGAGTAACGTGTGTGTGTGTGTGTATGCTCACTACGGGTTAGATCCAACGGGGTCTCGGTAGGGCTCCACGAAGCTGTGGAACCGCGAGCTTGCTTTTAACCACTGTGGGTTAGATCCGACGGGGTCTCGGCAGGGATCCACGAAGCTGTGGGTCCGCGGTTAATTGTGGTGCATTTTACAAATGTGATTCGTTATTGGCATTTCCGGAAATGAGTGCTTTTGAACGGTTTTCATGATTGCATGCATTGACTAAGTGTGTAAGAGGTAAGTTGTTCGTTTGGCCTACTTGGCTAGGATGGCACTAGAGTATTTTGTTGTTTGTTTTAAATCCTTTATTTGTGGATTTTGATGTTGGGAGACGAACCTTGTGGTCGTTCTTGAGTACTGTGAGTTGATGAGATTTGGGGCTAAAATTCCAAGGGTTTTGTAAAAGTCATTTTACGGATTTGGGGCTAAAATCCCAACGGTTTGGTAAATGTCATTTTTCGGAAAGTAAACCTTTGGGGCGGTGACTCCTTTTGTCTTTTGGATTTTGAAAAGTAGGATTTGATAATCCTAAATTGTTTTCTATTAAAACTCTCGATGGCATTCTAAACCGTTTTATAAATTACTTCCATTGATTTATGATATTTCGATTTTGAAATGTTTTCTCAAACCCTTGCCTCGGGAAGTACTTTTCGTTTCGTTTGGATCTTTGAGGATCCTTGGTTATTGTTATTTGTGGAATGTGAATTGTATGGCTCGTATTTGCACTTTGTTCTTGCACTAGCAAAACAGTGGAGTTTTGCTAACCCCCGAGTATTCGGGGGGTGGATGTCTGTTTTTGCATTCAGGTTTTGGAGCATAACACAGGGTCGGCACGAAGGATGATGAAAGATGATCGATACTAATCACATGAGGAACCGTACTTTGTTTATTGGTTCAGTTGTACTCTATTTTTTTCGCTGCTATATTTTCCCGTTGTACGGGCGTAGTTGTATTTTGACCCCTGCGTAGGCATGAGTTGTATTTGAGATGTATGTATTTGTTGAAAGACCAAATCGGTCTACTGAGTCATTTTAGCCTTAAAGGCATGGTTGAGTTGTTATATGTCGTTACCAGCCTGGTAGATCCTTGAGGAAGGGTTCTACGGCGTGTAATATCCCTGAGCGGATTGGGGGTGTTACATAAATGGTATCAGAGCTTAGGTTGAGGAAACCTAGGCTGTCGGGTCAAGTCATGTTGTTTGAGTCTTGTTTCGTCGGATTTTATCTGACTGAGTCGTGTCGCGACGCGTCGTTTGAGTTTGTTGGTCGTGATTAGTATCGTGGGGCGATCATCATCTTCGTGCGACCTGTGGAAGTAAGTCTCCCTTCTTTGTGTTGTGCCTCGTGTGGCACGAGCTATTTTTATGATTATTTGTTAAGTGGTGGAATCCTTATGTGAATTTTGATTTCACGATATGTATTTAGTCGACTCTCGTATTTGATTTATACGAGGAGTGTCGTCGCTTGTGATGTCTTTTTATTGTTGTTTTTGTCCGTTGTTGATGATTTTCGAATCGATTTGCACGTTTTACAAGTTCTATTGTGGGAACTTTGTGCTTATACACGTTCGACTTGTTCACTAGCCAGTGCGGGAGGGTCTTTAGAGACCTCGAATGGGGTCAGTGGTTTTGTTCTGAATGTGGTATTTTATCGTTTATTTCCGTTTAAAGACATGTATCGTCTTGATTTTAAACGTTTTGATTCGTGTACTAGGAGTTGTTTTAGTGAACGTCGATATGTGTGAGTTTTGGGCATTCTGGCCTATTGGAGTTTTGAAAACCTTGAGTATCTTAGAAAAAAATAAATTTCGAGACATACTTTTCAAATGAGTTATTTTCTTGTGGTACATCCAAGATGCCACAATATATTTCAAGATTTTTCTACCTCGAGGACCAAAATATTTTGAGATATTTTTAATGTTTTATTTAGACCCGAGGGTCGAATATTCTGAAAGTTTTCACTAAGAGAAAGTGTCCTCATTTTTTTTTCAAATGCGAAATGGTTCCCCAAAGTCTCGATAACGATGTTTCATGTTTGTATTTTTTTTTGAAAGATGATACTCAAGATCAATCGGTGTTCTTCTAAATTATTTTCAAAATGAGGTTTTAATTTTTTTAAAACCTATCCATTCCCGTTTGAGGGTTGGGTATGTATGTACGATGTTCGCGTTGTCATTTTGATGGTTGCTCCCGAGTATGACCGAATTGGCAGTGTGAGCGTTGAGTCATTTTCCACACATTTGTTGTGTTAGCCCCTGTGAGAGGCGGGGTGTTGGTGTTGAATATTATCGCCTCGTAGTGATTCCTGCGTTGTCGCGCATGTGCGAGCTGTTAGAGCTTGGTTTGGTATGACCGTGTGCATCGGTGATGGTTCCGTTATGCGTCGATTGTTTAATGTCTTGTTACCTTGCTCCCGTTTTTGTGAATTTCGTGGACGAGGTCGGAGGTAATGCCCGTACTATTTTGACTTCTGTATTTTCTCTTTCTCCAGTCTATCGATTCGCTCATGTTCGTTGACACTTTATGAACTTGTTCTGTATTTCGGTTTCATCGTTCGAACGAGCTGTGATCTTGTTGTGGGCCGATCTGGTTATCGATGTGACTTTTTTCGAGTTCGGTTCGATTCTTGTGAACCTTGTTCGGGAGTAACATCATTTGGTTCTACTAGTCCTTTTATTCGAAGGGATCGGATTTTGAACTTCTGTATATTCTACTTTGTCGACTCATTTATGTTCGTTGACATTTCTGAGCTTGTCCTGCCCCTTGTTTTTGTTTATCGAACGAGTGTGGTATCATTTCGGAATAGCTCGTTTGTCGTTGTGACTTTTCAATCGCTATTCCCTTTCCTGTGGATCTTATGGGAATGCATGTCTTGTAGTTCTCACCAGATCATCCGGGGAGTTTTTGTTTGAACTTTATTGTTCTTCGTGATTCGAACATGATTCTTCGATTTTTTGTTGTCTCGATCGTTGTGGTTCGATCGTTTGATTGTTCGGTTTTTATTGATCTCGTTCCGTGATTGGTGAACATTCAGGCTCCTTCGTAATTCCCTTCAGTTCGGGAAATTAGTTTCGTTTTCGATCTTCCAGCCCTTAGGCGGTGGAATTCCGTATTTGTTCAGCGTTTGGCTCGCGTTTTGATCAATGTACCGTTAGGTTGGTCAATCGTATTAATTTTCGTTCATTGTGTCTTGCGATTGTTCGGATAATTGACTTGATTGTATTATCCATTTGATGACGCTTGTCACTTGTTGGTTTTATTATATCCCTAACGGCGACGTTGTGTTGGTCGCCGTGGAGCGTGTTTTCACGCCGTATATTCCTTTGCGTTGTTTGTAACATTTCGCCGTTGGGCGTTAGTTACGCATTCTTGTGTATCTCGTTGAGTTTTTCCTGGCGGAATATTTCTTCCCCCTACTTGTTTTAAGTTTGGAATGAAACTTCTTTTAGGAGGGTAGAATGTAATATCCGCAATTTTCGATTTTCGGTAAATTTCTTTTTCGGTCGGAGTCCGTTTTGACGACTTCGCTCATGTCTGTTCGTCATTCGAGAATGATTAATTCTACACTTTTTGACATCCGAGTTCGTTTCGTGTCGTTTCGTTGAGTTCCGTGCTTTTAGCGACTTTTCCGCGCTTGAGTTCGATTCTTGCGAATCTCGTTCAAGCTATTTGTTCGAGTTTCCTGTAAGTTCGTTTAACTTTTTTATACGTGTTGTGAACTTCGGTTTGGTTATTCGATCACGTATCGTGATTTCCGGGCGTGTTGGGCCATTTTCGTAATTTCCCAAAGTTTGGGGTAATTACTTTCTGTTGTCGAATTTCGAGCCTTCGGGTGGTCGGAATCGTGTGTTCTCTTAGTGCTCGGATTCGTCTTTGCGAGTATTTCGTAACCGTATCTTCGCTTCATATTCAGGTTCGGGTTTCGGGGTCGTTCGGGCCGTCGGAATTGGTCCCGGCCGAGTCATGGTCGGGCATGCTCGGGCGAGCCACGGCGAGTAACGTCGTTAGCGGTCGGCCGTTACGTCGTAAGGGCGATTACGTCGTAAGGCCCTGGCCGTGCGTACGTAGCGGGCGGCAATTTTGCGGCGATGACTTCGGTTACGTCGTAACCCTTGGCCGGCACGTCGTAACCCGGCGTGATCGGCTATAAAAGGCCCTGCAGACGTTTTTCTCGCCATTCTTCACCTTCTTCTTCTCCTCTTCCGCAGCTGGGCGTGTTCTAAGCTTGAAGCCATGTTGTTTAACAACATATCCATGGAGTTCTTTGGGTTATATCATCAATCATTCGTCCGATATCATCCCTTGATCCAGCGAATCAAGGTTAGATCTTTAGAACCCTAATTTCATGAATTTGGGGATTTTTGCATTTTCGTCCGATTCGTTCCGTGTTGTTGATTAATTCATGATGGGTATGATTAATCTTGGTAGTATTCTTGTGTTTAACATCATTTAATCTATTGTTCTTCGTCGAATCGAAGTATATTTCTTGATTTCCTTCGAATTGACTTTTTGGGTGATTTTTCCCCGATCTCGTTTTTCATCCATTTTCGATGGATCGATTATGGTTAAATGATGTTGTTAAACATATTCTATGGATTGTATATCCATATTTCAACTTGGAATTCCGTTTTCGGGTTTTGACGGGACGAATCGTGTTCTTGGCCGTTTTGGGGAAAATTCTTGAACTTTCGTCATTTGTTCTTTGAATTCAGCGGCTTTGGGTCGTACTTTGAAATTCATTTTCGTTTTTATTGTTTTCGTTCGTAGTTCATTGTTGTGGATTATCGTTCGGTGGAGTCGGCGAGTTCGTAGTCGGTTCGTGCCAACCTACTTCGGCCGATTCTCCGCGTTGTGGTTATTCGAGGCAAGTACCTTGCCCATACTTTTCTCGTTTTATGGATATGATGATCGGTGGTCGTCTTGATGTGTTTGTTTGGTTATTTGAAATGAATTTTCAAAAGATTTCGGTTTGGCCTCGTTAAAGGCTCTCTTTCAAAACGCGTGTGTGTTTTGTGAACGTTGTGTTTTGGGAATTGATTATGATTTGATTATTTTGAACGTTGAAGGCTTTGATGATATCCCTATTATTTAAAGTTATGGAATCGTGTATTCCGTATTTAATATTGTTATTGTATTTTTGAAGAGTTTGGTAATGGTGTCGAGTTAATGGCCATCTCTAGTGAGTATTCTTAATATACTTACATTCTTAGCATGTTAGTATTGCATGAGTAACGTGTGTGTGTGTGTATGCTCACTACGGGTTAGATCCGACGGGGTCTCGGTAGGGCTCCACGAAGCTGTGGAACCGCGAGCTTGCTTTTAACCACTGTGGGTTAGATCCGACGGGGTCTCGGCAGGGATCCACGAAGCTGTGGGTCCGCGGTTAATTGTGGTGCATTTTACAAATGTGATTCGTTATTGGCATTTCCGGAATTGAGTGCTTTTGAACGGTTTTCATGATTGCATGCATTGACTAAGTGTGTAAGAGGTAAGTTGTTCGTTTGGCCTACTTGGCTAGGATGGCACTAGAGTATTTTGTTGTTTGTTTTAAATCCTTTATTTGTGGATTTTGATGTTGGGAGACGAACCTTGTGGTCGTTCTTGAGTACTGTGAGTTGATGAGATTTGGGGCTAAAATCCCAAGGGTTTTGTAAAAGTCATTTTACGGATTTGGGGCTAAAATCCCAACGGTTTGGTAAATGTCATTTTTCGGAAAGTAAACCTTTGGGGCGGTGACTCCTTTTGTCTTTTGGATTTTGAAAAGTAGGATTTGATAATCCTAAATTGTTTTCTATTAAAACTCTCGATGGCATTCTAAACCGTTTTATAAATTACTTCCAATGATTTATGATATTTCGATTTTGAAATGTTTTCTCAAACCCTTGCCTCGGGAAGTACTTTTCGTTTCGTTTGGATCTTTGAGGATCCTTGGTTATTGTTATTCGTGGAATGTGAATTGTATGGCTCGTATTTGCACTTTGTTCTTGCACTAGCAAAACAGTGGAGTTTTGCTAACCCCCGAGTATTCGGGGGGTGGATGTCTGTTTTTGCATTCAGGTTTTGGAGCATAACACAGGGTCGGCACGAAGGATGATGAAAGATGATCGATACTAATCACATGAGGAACCGTACTTTGTTTATTGGTTCAGTTGTACTCTATTTTTCCGCTGCTATATTTTCCCGTTGTACGGGCGTAGTTGTATTTTGACCCCTGCGTGGGCATGAGTTGTATTTGAGATGTATGTATTTGTTGAAAGACCAAATCGGTCTACTGAGTCATTTTAGCCTTAAAGGCATGGTTGAGTTGTTATATGTCGTTACCAGCCTGGTAGATCCTTGAGGAAGGGTTCTACGGCGTGTAATATCCCTGAGCGGATTGGGGGTGTTACAGACGACGTACGTCTGCATAAGACTTTTGTCGACTCTGGGCAGTCAACAGTCTTTCCCGAATCAAAGCTATCTTCTCTTGAGTCTGAACTATCAATTCCGGTTCCGTCCCGATCAAGTCCGAAGAATCATCCCAGCACAAGGGTGATCGGCATCTTCTCCCGTACAAAGCTTCAAATGGTGCCATCTTAATAGAAGCATGCCAACTATTGTTATAGGTGAATTCGATCAAGGGCAAGTGAACTTCCCAATCAGTTGACCAATCCAACGCACAAGCTCTAAGCATGTCTTCTACGGTTTGAATATTCCTTTCGGACTGACCGTCCGTTTGGGGATGATAAGCTGTACTAAAGTTTAGCTCGGTCCCCAAAGCCCTGTGCACTGCCCTCCAGAAGTGCGACACGAAGCGACCATCTCGATCTGAAATAATGGTCTTCGGCGTCCCGTGCAATCTAACTATCTCTGCAACAAATACTCGCGTCAATCTCTCTGGTCTCCATGTATCTTTAATTCCTAGGAAATGAGCCGACTTGGTTAGTCGATCAACTATAACCCAAATCATGTTCATTCCCGTTCTAGTCCTTGGCATACTGGTGATGAAATCCATTGAGATATCCTCCCACTTCCACTTAGGGATCGGAAGCGGCTTTAACATTCCGGCAGGTCGCTGATGTTCAATCTTAACCTGCTGATAGGTCAAACACTTCGAAACGTACTCTGCTACGTCCTTATTCATATTCCCCCACCAGAAATTTTGTTTTAAATCCTTATACATCTTACTGCTGCCCGGGTGAATAGAATAGGGCGCGTTGTGAGCTTCCTTCAGAATAGTCCGTCTCAATTCATCATGGGAATGCAAAGTCGACTCTGAAATCTCAGAACTCCATCATCTTGTATCACGAATCCTGGGGCTTTTCCTTTCTTTACTTCGTCACATAACCGAAGGATCAGAGAATCGTTCGACTGTTTAGATTTGATTTCATCGACTAGTGACGAAGTCAGTTCCATCACATATAGTGGCCCTTGAATTCCTGGTGACCATACTTCAATCCCTTCGCGGATCAGTTCCCGTTGAATGCTGGTTTGGGACGTAAGTGCTTCCAACACTCGAAGAGAAATAGATTTACGGCTCAAGGCATCGGCTACTACGTTTGCTTTCCCCGGATGATAGAGAATCTCCAAGTCGTAATCCTTGATCAATTCCAGCCACCTTCTCTGCCTCATGTTTAATTCTTTCTGACTGAAAATGTACTTGAGGCTCTTATGATCTGTAAAGATCTGACAATGAGTGCCGTAAAAATAATGTCGCCAAATTTTCAAGGCAAAGACTACATCTGCTAACTCCAGATCATGAGTCGGGTAATTTACTTCGTACGGTTTCAACTGCCGAGAAGCATAGGCAATTACCTTATCCTTTTGCATCAACACACATCCCACACCCTGATTTGAAGCGTCGCTGTAAAGCATGAATCCATCAGTTCCATCCGGCAATGCTAATATAGGCGCTGTCGTCAGTCTCTTCTTAAGTTCATCAAAACCAGCCTGGCATTTCTCATCCCACGTGAATTTTTGATTTTCTGTAACAGTTGAGTGAGCGGATGAGCAATTTTGGAAAATCCCTCTACAAAGCGGCGATAATATCCAGCAAGTCCTAAGAAACTCTGGACTTCTTTCACGTTATTAGGAGCTTCCCATTCCAAGATTGCTTCGACTTTCTTCGGGTCCACCTGAACTCCGTCAGCTGATATCACGTGCCCAAGGAAAGTTACCTCCCTAAGCCAGAACTCGCATTTTGAAAGCTTTGCATACAGTTGTTCCTTCCTCAAGGTGCTCAAAACCACACGCATATGTTCGGCATGCTCCTCTGCGTCCTTCGAATATATCAAGATGTCATCAATGAAGACGACCACAAATTTATCCAAGTATTCCAAAAATACCCGATTCATCAATTGCATGAATACCGCAGGAGCATTGGTAAGTCCAAATGGCATCACTACAAATTCATAATGCCTGCATCGATCCGAAGCGATTTCGGTATCCGATTCCTTAATTCTCAACTGATGGTATCCTGATCGCAAGTCAATCTTCGAGAATACCCTTGCCCCTTGCAGTTGATCAAACAAGTCGTCGATCCGAGGTATAGGATACTTATTCTTGATCGTCATCTTGTTGAGCTCCCTGTAATCAATACACAGTCGGAGGGATCCGTCTTTCTTCTGGACAAAGAGAACGGGCGCTCCCCAAGGAGAAACGCTAAGTTGAATATAACCCTTCTGTAACAATTCCTCCAGTTGCTTCTTGAGTTCATACATCTCGGTTGGCGCCATCCGGTATGGTGCTCTGGAAATAGGAGCTGCTCCAGGCTCTAATTCGATAGCGAACTCCACTTCTCTCTGCGGAGGTAACCCAGGTAGTTCGTCAGGAAATACATCTGAGAACTCATTCACAATTGGAATAGACGAGAGCTCTACTCCTTCCTCTTTCCTCATGGCATAGCACCAGAGTCCATGACATCCTTGCTTCAGTAATTTCACGGCTTTCATTGCTTTGATCAATTTTCCCGAGCTTCCCGGTCTCCATCCTCGGAATAAGTGTTCAGATCCGTCATCAACAATGATAGAAATGATTCTCTTTCGGTAATTCAGAATAGCTCCATAACGGTTGAGCCAATCGTCTCCGAGAATTAAGTCGTCACCATGGATGTCAACTACAATAAGATTCGATGGCCAATCTCTCCCTCCTATAGACACTGGAAAATCTCTAACCTCTAGGGTTCCCACAATTCTCTCTCCACTCGGCAAACCCACAACATATGGTTCACAATCAAATAAGCACGAGATTTTTAAACGATTTACACAGTTCAATGATATGAAAGAATGTGTAGCTCCGGAATCGAATAAAACACTAACTGGTTGCAAAAGGATCTAAATTGTACCTGATGCAACAGCAGTGTTCTGATCGTCAGATTTCCTCATCTCGTACAGGCGCGGAGGAACAGACCCAGCACTGGATGTCTCTCTCTTCCCAATATTTTGCTGCTGAAATCCACTCTGCTGCGTCTGGTTCACACTCATCTCCTTCGGAACTGGCGCTGGAGTGTGAGTACCAAAAGATCTAGTAGCAACTCCACAGAAAGCCGCACGGTGCCCTTCTTGTCCATAATCGTAACAAGTCACAGAAGATGCGGGGCAATCACGTCGAATATGCCCTGCTCGACCACAATTGTAGCATTTCTTTGATGCGTCTGAAACTGCTGATGTAGTCCGGAACTTCTTTCCACCTCTAGAAGGATGTGGAGGTTTCCTAGCCGAATAAAAGGAAGACTGGCCCTTGAGGGGCCCACCACTCTTGTTTTCTGAGAAATAGCCGGTCACTTTCTGCTTCTTTGCCTCCACTGATTTTTCCACCGCCGCCTCTTTCATGTCGTAGGCCAGCGCTTTGTCTTGATACTGTCGCAACGTAGTACACTCGAACCCGGACATGTACTGCTGAATCTCCGGCTTCATTCGCATATCGAAATGAAAAATCTTTTCTGCCTCCGTTCTGACCAAGTGTCGGACACACGTCAGCTGATGATTAAAAGTTTTGATTACATCTGTCACAGATGCTGCCGAACTATGTGGTGAGAAAAACTCTCGGATCTTTGCCTCTCTAACTGGACGAGGACAATACTGTACTTCCATCATTAGTTTGAATTCCGTCCAATCCGCATTATGATTCTCGGGTCGAATAGCTTCCCACCAGTCAAAGGCCTCCCCAGTCAGAAAATACTGGGCAATGGGAACCTTCCGGTCCTCGGGACAGTTAAGACCCGCGAATATCTTCTCCAACTCCTTAAGCCAATGATCCCAAGTAAGTGCCTCAACAGATCCGTCAAATTTTGGCGGGTGCAATTTGACCACCTCAGCAAGCCATCTGTCTCCCCGGTTATCCTCGTGGTGCTGCTGTCCCATCGCCGTCTGCATGCGGTCAACGACCTGAGTGAACTGGTTTATCTGCGCCACCACCTGTTGAAGCACTCCCGGCATGTTAGGATTTGCGTCGTCATTCGCTGATCCTTGCTGCCCTCCAGAATGGGAATCGGTTCGACTAGCTGATAATTCTGGGGTAGTTGCGGAATCCTCCTGCCTTAGGTTACCCCATCCGCGTCCACGACCGCGTCCGCGTCCACGTCCTCCTCTCAACATACTGTAAACACAATTCCTCAATATCCAGGACCAAGTTTTCAAAAATTAAGCCGGTCAATACTCACAAAACAGCATTAAGTAAAACGGTAGTATAAGAGATTAGGAGACTTACAAACACGGTCCACATGACGACTTTTGGCTGAACAGTGATGTTACGAACGACTCGTAAATCAATAACGTAAACAGACCCAACTTAAAACCCGACTGCCAAGATATCCATGAATCTTAGCTCCGATACCATATTCTGTAACACCCTGAGATATTCGGAATAATTACAGTGCCGTAAACCCTTTAAGTAAGGATTTACAAGGCTAATTTAAAACAAATGTAAATATAAGACATCAATACTACGAAAAATCAAGTTTACAAAACCGTCCAACTGGTTCAACGAGTAATTAATACAACCATATCGAAATGATATTAATAAGACACGCGTACTCGAGTACTGAAATCAAACCAAGAAAATAAATCACCAACAACCACAAACATCACTGAACCCCTTCGTCGTCACATCGGTACTGTGGCTGTTTCCCTGCTCCTCGGCTACCTGAACATCAAAACAAATGTCCACCCCCGAAGAGGTTAGCAAAGCGATGCTATTACAAGTATCATTTAAACAATTCGAATATGCATCAACAATACATAACAAGATACACCACACGGACTTCCGCTACCGGAATCCGACAATGCGAATCCACAAGATTCCATTAACATAGCAAGGGTATTCCAATGATCCAGCGCCCTTAGCATAGATCCCAAGATGATCCCGTCGGACCAACACGAGGTGGAAATAACCCGTCCAATGATCCAGCGCCCTCAGCCTAGATCCCAAGATGATCCCGTCGGACCAACACGAGGCGGACATCCGATCCAGCGCCCTCAGCATAGATCGTACAACATACACAAACACAACTCATGCATACACATATGCCAAATCATTATGTCCATCAACATGAACATAAAAACACTAGATAACGAATATCATGACAATTCAACAAAATAATTTCCATGTTCAACAACATGAATAAACCACAAACATGCTCAAAATACCAATTTTAACACATTACGATACTTGCCTCGAAGATGGCAAGAACGAAACACTTCAATGACCTCAACACACTCGAAGGCCGCCTCCTTCGATCAACGTAGCAAGCTCGAACCTTAACAAAAGAAATGATATAGAATTCATTTCAAGTCGAACGAATACCTATCAATCCGGTCTACGGCCAAAAGTTCTAAATATGCAATCTGCCTGAACCACTTAGCGTACGCTACGTACTCTACGTAGCGTGCGCTAAGCCTGCCTGTTAGCGTACACTATCGTCTAAGTTTAGCGTACGCTAGCCATGGACTGACAGTTCTCTCTGATCAGCCGACTGACTCGACTGATAACATAGCGTACGTTACGTACCAAACGTAGCGTGCGTTAACTTATTCCAGATAGCGCACGTTAACTTACGTATGTTAGCGTGCGCTAACCGTGCATGGCAGATTACTACTGGCAGAAAACTTGATCTAATGGTGATGAACTCAAGAATTCTATGGTGATAATACATGTCATCCCCGTGAATATCATGCTTATAAGGTTTGTGAAAGTTCTATACGGATTAAACGACTATGAGATACAAGGTTACATATTATCATCAAAATTCATCTTGATCTCGAGAAAGTATCCTAAGTTCCCTTCGTCCTACGATCCAAAACGCATGATTCCAAAGTGTAAAACATAACAACTTGATAATTTCCACCTACTGGTCATAATCGGTATGAATATGCTTAGGAGTCCATATACTAAAAAGGTTCAAAGGTTTATACGAAGAATAAGTGCCGAAACATCCAAAAATATCCTTCTAACACGAGATGATTCGACTATTAACGAATCGCTAAGGTCATGCACAGCGTGCGCTATGGATTCAACTTAGCGTATGCTACACATAGTCGATAGCGTGCGCTACATGCGCAGAATCACAATTTACATCACATTCATGAAATCATACGCTCAACAACATCGGATTATGAAATACGGAGAATAATACTCAGATCAAAGTGCAACAATTACAATGTCACGAGTTCCAAATACATATCAGAAATCTCGGGTATTACAACCGCGCCGGCGTCACTCCCATAAGAGCCGCCCCTTGCACGCGCATTAGGTAAACACCGGCGTTCACCAACCGTATGGAGCCGCACATTGCAGCGTACACCAGGCCGGAGATCGCACGCCCCGCCCTCAAAGGCTCCCGGATATGACGTCTCTCACAACAAGTATTCACATTGTCACAAACATCAAGTACACAGTCATCGTCACAACAATTATCAAATCAATACACCAATTCACATAATTCATCCGTCAGTCCACGACCACACGAATAAATAACAACACGCACGTCAACCATAACGCGACGGAAATAAGCAATATACGTACACATGCATTATCAAGCGCAACATCAACACCAAATATATCCAAAGGATTCACGTAGTCACTTACAACCCACACAATTTACAAAACACACGCGAAAGTAAGCCTTTAACGAGGCTAGCCGAATCTTTTGAAAACTCATTTCAAACAAATAAACAAACACACCAAGATGATCACCAATTATCATATCCACAAAACAAGAATAGTATGGACAAGGTACTTGCCTTGAACTACCACAACGTGGAGAATCGACCGAAGTAGGTTGGCACGAACCGACTACGAACCCGCCGACTCCACCGAATGCCAACTCGCGATAATAAACTACGGAGGACAATAACAACAATGAAAATGAATTCCATAGCATGACTCGATGTCACGACCCGATAGGTCATGTCCGTGTTGACCGTCCAAATGAGGCGTGCCTTCTGGTTAGCTTGCCACAAGCGGGGTAAAGGGGGCGACATTAGCGTTAAGGCGTTGTTTGCCCGGATGCATCGGTCTGGCCGAGTCAGGCATGCCGACCCGGTTTAGTCCGGAGAGCTTGTCGCTAGTCGAGGACTTGACTATGAAGGGGATCATTGCTGGTAGGGCACAAGCCCAGTGGGGAGCTCTGCCGTCTCCCTGATGAGCCCATGGCAGGGCGAAACCAGTTGGCATGTTATGAGGGATAGGCTGGTCCCATGGTGTGAGGGCACCTGGGACGCCGCACGGGCTTCGGAACTCCCGTCCCGTGACACATGGTATCGGAGCCGAAACCTCTCTCAGTACGGTATGGTTCGGATGTGGTCATGTTCTGCCAAAACCGATGAGGGTGGGGAGTGAACGCCGGTGCAAAGAGGGCACGGTCAAAGTGCAGCTCCTGTCAAGGCTTCTAGGCGGAGAACATGAACCGATTCTATGCCGGAATGAGAGGTGGTCCTAGGCTTGTGAGATCAGACGGTCTGGAATGTGGACACACTTGTATTGCGCACTTTTGGTAGCTCCACCTTTCGGTGACCGGGGTGTAAGAGCGTGGATCATCGTGGGCCATTGTGGAACCTCGACATGTGGGAAAAATGAAGCGGCCGAGGGAATGCCGTTCAACCGAGGTACTAACGCCGAGAAGCGCGTAGGGTGAAGGTTGATGTCGATTGGTGATGCGGTATGTGCGTGGAGCACTGCGGGCTAGCGCAAGGGCGCGAGTGAAGAGCCTGTCCATCAGGGGATGGTGCCGTATGTGTTTGGCCACGATCGTTTTGTGTGCGTGCGGCAATACAGTGTGCGGAAAGAAACATTCTTCCCCAGCACGAGGACGTGCTGTGATTTGAGTGGGGGAGGATGTCACGACCCGATAGGTCGTGTCCGTGTTGACCGTCCAAATGAGGTGTGCCTTTTGGTTAGCTTGCCACAAGCGGGGTAAGGGGGCGACATTAGCGTTAAGGCGTTGTTTGCCCGGATGCATCGGTCTGGCCGATTCAGGCATGCCGACCCGGTTTAGTCCGGAGAGCTTGTCGCTAGTCGAGGACTTGACTATGAAGGGGATCGTTGCTGGTAGGGCACAACTGGTCGGGGGCTACTGCCGTCTCCCTGATGAGCCCATGGCAGGGCGAAACCAGTTGGCATGTTATGAGGGATAGGTTGGTCCCATGGTGTGAGGGCACCTGGGACGCCGCATGGGCTTCGGAACTCCCGTCCCGTGACACATGAGTTTTGCTAGCCCCCGAGTATTCGGAGGGTGGATGTCTATTTTTGCATTCAGGTTTTGGAGCATAGCACAGGGTCGGCACGAAGGATGATGAAAGATGAACGGTACTAATCACACGAGGATCCGTTGATGTCGTATTGGTCTAGTTGTATTTTCTTTTCCGCTGCAGTATTTTTCCCCGTTGTACAGGAGTTTATTGTATTTTGACCCCTGTGTGGGTATGTGTTTGGAATTGAGTTGTATGTTATTATTGAAAGACCAAATCGGTCTACTGAGTCATTTTAGCCTTAAAGGCGATGTTTAGATGTTTGATTTTAGTTATCAGCCTGGTAGGTCCTCGAGGAGAGGGTCTACGGCGTGTAATATCCCTGAGTAGATTGGGGGTGTTACACTCAAAGCCGTTGAATTCAAAGAACGAACGACGAATGTTCAAGTGTTTTCCCAAAAACGGCCAAGAACACGATTTGTCCCGACAAAACACGAAAATGGAATTCCAAGTTGAAATATGGATATACAATCCATAGAATATGTTTAAAAACATCATTTAACCACAATAGATCCATCAAAAACGGATGAAAAACGAGATCGGGAACAAATCCCCCAAAAAGTCGATTCGAAGGAAATCAAGAAATATACTTCGATTCGACGAAGAACAATAGATTAAATGATGTTAAACACAAGAATACTACCAATATGAATCATACCCATCATGAATTAATCAACAACACGGAACGAATCGGACAAAAAAATGCAAAACCCCCCCAAATTCACGAAATTAGGGTTCTAAGGAAGATTACCTTGATTCGCTGGATCAAAGGATGATAACGGATGATTGATTGATGATATAACCTCAATAACTTCGAGGATTTGTTGTTCACAACATGGCTCCATGATAAGCACACCCTCAGCCGCGGAAGAGAAGGAGAAGAAGGAGAAAAATGGCCAAAAACTCGACTGCAGGGCCTTAAATAGGCTGACTGCACAGTGTGCCGCGGCCCAGCCAAAGTGTGCCGCGGCACAGGGCCGAATCTGCCCACAGTGATCGGCAGTGTGCCGCGGCCCTGCCGGCATGTGCCGCGGCACAAGGTACAGAGTGCTCGGCCAAAAACTGGAAATGAGAGTGACTTAGCTATTTCGACCATAACTCCCTCGTCCGGACTCCGATTGACTCACCATTTGAACCATTGGAAAGCTAACTCGATGATTTATAATATTGAAGAGATTCAGAATTTTTGGAGTTTCCAAAAATTAATGGCGATCTAACAAAGTCGAACTCATACGTGGAAAAGTCGCTAAAGAACACGGAATTCAACAGAACAACACCGAAACGAACTCGGATGACAAAAATTGTAGAATTAATCATTCTCAGAATGACGAAACGGTCATGAGAGAGTCATCAAAACGTACTTCTGCCGAAAAAAAGAAATTATCGGAAATCGAAATTACGGGTATTACAGGTAATGTTTCACAAAAGCAAATCCAAGGAAGCCAAGACATCAATTAGCTAGAATGGCTTCAGTAGGCCGCCTGTCCCGACTTCTTTGACGAGAGGCGGGACTCTTCAAGACTTAAAAGCCTTCGTGAATCAGTATAGAAGAAGTGGTCTCAACATCTCTATGTCAGTTTAAATCAGTTTTATCTAAAGGTTCAGTATCTATTTGTGGTTCTCTCATCTCATGAAGAGTTATTTTACTCCCACTATTTTTCTTGAAAATAAATTTCTTCTCAAGGAATACTCCAGATCGAGCAACAAACACTTTGTTCTCTGATGGGATGTAAAAGTAATATCCTTTAGTTTCCTTAGGATATACCACAAAACGTCATTTATCCGATTTGGGTGATAATTTATCAGTGATTAGCCGCTTCACATAGGCTTCACAACCCCAAATCTTAAGGAAAGACAAAACAGGTTGTTTCCTTGTCCATATCTCATATGGTGTGCTTTGAACTGATTTAGATGGTACTCGATTTAAGATGAACGCAGCAGTCTTTAAGGCGTAACCCCAAAAAGAAATTGGAAGATCGGCTTGACCCATCATCGATCTTGTAACACCCCTAATCCACTTGGGAATATTACAGCGCCGCAGATCCTCTGAGTGAAAATCCTCCAGGCTAGATACTAAAACAAGACATCAAAAACAAATGCCAACATGGCTAAGTACGACTCAGTAGACCGATTTGGCCTTTCATCAATGACATACAACTTAAACTTCATATACATCTCTATCCCAACTCGTACACATGCAAGGGTCAAAATACCACGACACACCCATACAACATGGTAAACACTACATCGGAAAAGAATAATACAATACGACCAACAAATCCCAATACTGGCCTTCACGTGATTAGTATCATTTGCCTTCCATCATCATTCGTACCGATCCCATGTCATGCTCCTCAGGAACCTGCACGTACCTGAATGCAATACAGACATCAACCCCCCGATCACTCGGGGGTTAGCAAAATTCCACTATTTTGCTAGTGCAAGTATAAAGTGCAAATACGAGCCATACATAATATATTGCAAGAGTATAATAATCTGGACTAAACAATGGTAAATAACTGAGAGTTACATGTAATCGATAATGAATAAATGTAATCGTATAATTCAAGATCAGTATTCCGGAATAACTAAATCCCATAGCGTCACATTTAATACATACATGATTAACCGCGGAACCGCACCAGAGGCTACGGAACCCTCAGAGGACCCGTCGGTCTGTCCCAAAGTGGTTAAACCAAAATATCCGAGGAACCGCACCAGAGGCTACGGAACCCTCAGAGGACCCGTCAGCCCGTCCCAGAGTGGATATATATAATCAATCGAATTCAAGACTAGTTTTCCGGAGTAACTAAGTCTCATTTTACGTCACATTACATTTATATGCGTGATTAACCATGGAACCGCACCAGAGGCAACAGAACCCTCAGAGGACTCGTCAGTCCGTACCATAGTGGTTAACTTAAAATATATTCTTGGAACCGCACCAAAGGCTACGGAACCCTCAGAGGACTCATTAGTCCGTCCCAGAGTGAATATATGGATATGATCACAACCACGAGGAGATATAATCCCCAACATCACCGAATAGTACCACCTCCTCACAAGGGAGTCGACAAGCAATACAACACAACATATGCGCACTCATCAAACGAATACACATCCGAGCATACAACCCTTAACAAGGGAAAAGGGCTTTTATAATCACGTAGCACGAAGGCAATATATTCCAATTCGAAACCACAATACACATATCCATAGAACTCATTTATTTGCAAAGCACTCTGGCATTTTGAAAGAAAATCGTTAATGGGATTGTATCAATCCTCTTGAAAGTTCGTTAAGAGTACTCCAACTAAACACACATAGTCGATTATCAATTATTGCATCTATGAAACATGAAAAGTATGGGCAAGATACTTGCCTCGAAATTGGCACGCAAATACTCCGACGAAACGACTCGATCGAAGTGCCTCGAAACCTACAACTTCCGTAAGAACAACGAAAACACGATCACAATGAGGAGCAAGACTAATATCAATGGAAATCGCCTCAAACCAACAAATGAAAACTCTTATGAATATTTAATCGAGCATTAAATGTTCAGGGTTCCTCAAGAACACAAAAGTCATCAATCGGGTTGAACGAAATGAAGATATGGATATAAAATCCATAGAACATGATCAATAACAGCATTTAACTTTAATCGACTCATCAAAACCGGATTGGATTCGGAATTAAGAACAAAACTCCCAAAAAGTCAACACTAGGGAAATTAAAAAAAGTACCTCGATCCGGCGAAGAACAATGGATTAAATGAAGTTAAACACACATAAATCCATCCCAAGATGAAGCTTGATAATGTAGATTGCCCAAAATCTCTCAAAGAATCGCCCACGGAGAGAAAGAAAGAGAAAGGAGAGGAAGAGAATGAAATCCTCTCCAAATCCTGTGGATAAAAGGGCAATTTGACTCGCGTGCCGCGGCGCAGACTGAGTGTGCCGCGGCCCGCAGCTAAAATACAAGATCAGGTCTCCAGGCAGTGCCGCGGCGCAGACTAAGCGTGCCACGGCCCGCGGTACAGCCGCGTCCACTGTGTAGTCTTAGCTATTTCGACTATAACTCCTTCGTATGGACTCCGATTAACTCACCGTTTGAACCATTGGAAAGCTAATTTGATGATCTATAATACTAAAAAGATTCAGAACTTCTGGAGTTTCCAAGAATTGATGGTGATTTTACAAAGTCGAACTTATACGTGGAAAAGTCGAAATAATACGTTGATTAATCCGAAACAATATCAAAACCTGCTCGAATGACGAAATGTGCTGAACAAAACATGTCCAAAATGTGTCAATGAATACAAGCAAGTCACTAGAATAGAAAAATTTTGAAATATAAAGTACGGGCATTACATTCTACCCCACTAAAAAGAAGTTTCGTCCCGAAATTTAAAATGAAGGGTGGCAGCCAAACAAAATGAAACAAACATTGCTGAGCTCCGAAAAGCCACGAAAATTTGTAAGCACAAAATTCCTCGAAATACGATGAACTGACTAAGTAAGCACATGATACACGAGTCGAGGCGATAAACATACATGCAAACGCAACAAGTACAATAGGAAGCATATGAATCCGAAATTAAATGCCCTAAAGTTTAGGAAAATTACAAAATGGCCCAAACATCTGAAAAAAAATGTTTTGCGTCCAAGCTTAACGTGCAAGTCCATAACACGATTGAACATGTTAAAGTGAACTTATGGAAACAACCAACCATTACGGACCAGAGCAACGGAGTTCGATATTCACGCGACGACATTGTAGCATCTCCGGATTACTCTGGAACGACTATCACATTTACCCCAAAATAGGAGGGTAGAAAGAAATATAATGTCTGCACGCAACTCCGATGAATATTCATTCGTGATACAAGGAAATGGCTCAACTGAGCAGAACATTGATTATTGAATCTGTACATCGAGCTCGATCCCGACCAATGACTCTCAGAATCTACATTTACTACTACTTGGCTCTCCTGGAGTGGAAACAGGAAATTGCTCTCCAAATACATTAACAGCGACTACGCGATATATTAACACCCCACGTATCCGTACAAGGCATAATATAAAACTCCGAAGTGGTACTCTCAACTTCATGAAGCTTACGATCGTAAGATATTGTGGGATGTTGCTTAATTACAAAAATCAGCTATCATTTCTGAATGATCCAAAATAGTAATGGCAACCCCAATATATAAAAAAAATCCGTAGAGCATGCATACCATACACGAGTCCGAGCGCTCTCGCTTCACATGAAAACGACAATATATGGGTCTTAAAACCATTAAAACTCGAAGAGCGTTAACTTCAATAACCACATTCTCATTTCCGAACAAGGACGAGAATATTATGCACATAAACAATATGACTGAGCATTCATACCATCACACGAATTATGAAATCGGCATTATTGCCATAAGTAATAATATTCACACTGCGTACACTCCATGTAAACAAAAGTTTTGAAAAAAAAAGGCGAATCATATTTCGCCTAAAACTCATCAACACTGTCCCTTTTCTAAAAGAGGAAATTTATATTCGCATCTCGGCTTTGAAAGTCAACCTTAAAAATTTTTAAAATTTTTGAAGACGTCATATACAATTGCAAATGTTACTTGGAATCCAAGTATAAAAACTGGAGTCTTTCCCCTTCTACCAAAATATTTGATTGGAAGTTTATTTTTCATTGAAGTACGTGGCTATATGTCCATATGATTTCAAATCATAGGTTTTCAAAATATTTAAAAAAACTCCAACATCACAAAGAAAAAAAAATCTCACGGTCATAACCCACGGATTGTAACACCCCCGAAATATTCAGGAATATTACAGCGCCGTAAATCCTTTACATAAGAATTTACAAAGCTGAAGAAATGAAAAGACAATAACAGATACCAACGTATGAACGTAACTGAAATAAAATACAAACAATTCTGGCCAATACTGAAAATGCAAATATCCAAAGGAAGAGTATTAATACATCACCAAATCCAAATCATCACAAACAATGACGTACTCGAGTACTTATTAAAACAACACAATCAACAGACGAATAAACCCAACCGGAACATCACTCTGCACCTTCGTCGTCATGCAGCTCCAGTGGTTGTTTCCCTGCTCTCCTGGATCCTGAACACAAACAAATGTTCACCCCCGAAGGGGTAAGCACAACGATACTAGTACAAGTACCACAACATATTATTCAACATCTCACGAAGAATAATAATAACATGAATGACAAAATGCCAACGAGTCTCCTCCTATGAGAAACTCATAAATAACATACACAAATGATAATCACAACATGATATCACAACATACATATAGTATTCCGCTGATCCAGCGTTCACTGCCTAGAACCCACGATGATCCCGTCAGACCAACCCGTGGTGGAAAAAACCCACCCGATGATCCAGCGCACGCTAGCATAGATCGCCTGATGATCCCGTCGGACCAACACGAGATGGACATACAACAACGACATATATGCACAACAATATGTATAACATCAATACATAGAACAATTAAAGTACTTGCCTCGATTCGACGACAAGAATAATACTCCCATGAATATCAAAATGCTCGAAGGTCGCTCCCTTCGATCAATCACGTTGCTAAGCTCGAACCTTAAATAAAATAAATAATATAGAGTTCATTTCATATCGTATGAACATCTAACAATCCAAATTACGGTCGGGAGTTCATAAAACGTAACCTGTCTGACCTGCTTAACGTACATTACGTACCCTTGGTAGCGTACGTTAAGCTTACTCGTTAGCGCACGTAAGATACGAAGTCTAGCGTACGTTAACCATGCATCGACAGTCCTTCACTGATCAGTCGACTTGACTCGTATGATGATATAATGTACATTACGTACCAAATGTAGCGTATGTTAACCTTGCCCATTAGCGTACGTAAGATACATAGCTTAGCGTACGCTAAGCACGTATGACAGTTTCTCACTGGGCAGACGACTGTCTCGATGTGGTGAAGCTTACGAAATCCTCATTGTTTAACGTACATTATCATGCTCATACAATTATGAATGATCTTACGGATAATAACATCTTCGAAGATACGTATATCATCATAACACCATATTCAATCTCGATTACAATTCTTCATGCATAATTCCGAAGGCCTAAGGTCGATATCAATACCTCTATATCACTCAAGCTATCATCTTGAAGTTTGTTTAACAATCCATCTTTACAAGACAAAACCCTCCATGATCAATCACCTGGGTTTGTCTAACAATAATGATGTTAAAACCAAGTCCGTGATTACTACGAAGACACCTTCCAAATTCGGATTACCAATCTCAGAAAACTTCCTTTACTTGTTCATCGTAACAAGATTCAAATTATGATGTTCTTAACCAAGGTACTTAAAGCATAATCATCTCAACTTCCTAAACATGATGTTGTTCGAATAAATCATCTCTAGAACTTAATATCTTGATAGCATGATCATCATATCCTTAAGAACACGAATCCAAGGTTGGAGATAGTATAACATACCTTAAGATGAAGAAAACACCGAGACAATAGGTAGAATCCAACTCCGGTTGCTTGTGTGCCAATCCAAAATGATTCTCCACTTCAATGATCAAGCATAAATGATATCTAATCTTCAATGATCAAGTAGAGATGGTCTATATGTGTTTAAGGAGGCTGGGATATCTCTGGGTACGAAGTATGTCGAAGGCTAAGTGAAATAAACAAGCTGAAATGAAATGGGGTGATGTCTTATTTATAATTTTCTGACCTTAACGTACGTTAGCCTTCATGCATAACGTACGTAAGTCTCTTAGCGTACGCTACCCTGCACAATTTAGCGTACGCTATCATCCTGATAGTTAACTGTCTTCATTTCTGAACTCGATTACGTATGTTACACCATCAGGTTATTACGTACGTAACACACATTAGCATACACTAGACACAATCCTTAGCGTACGTTAACAATCGTTGACTTCAAAAGTGTCCAAGTTCATCCAAGGGAATCTTATCCGGACCCATGTCCGGCTGGTGCATGTGACAGCTGCCCAGCTCAATTATTGAGTGTCTAACGTACGCTACGCTTCATTCGTAGTGTACACTAACTCTGGCCGATAACGTACCTTAAGCTATATTCTTAGCGTACATTATCACGTATTTGCATGGGAAAATTTATATGTTGCCATACTCGTGTACAAGGATACAAATACGAGAAATATCATACTTCAATTATTGATATCACAATTCCGAATAATACAGGGTTCAAATATAGATGAAATACTCAATAATAAATCCGGTTATTACACGGATCACATGACCACATCAGCAAAGATTAACGACCATTATTCAATCACGACCATAATATACCACACATGGTAGCCACTCATTGTTAACATTCCTTTAAAGAAAAAAACTCTACAAGGTATCCATTTAAATAACACCGTTTGAAAATATTTAAATATGTATGTCTGTTCGAAATAAAATTTTGAAAGTACTTTTGGTACCTCGGGCTGTTTTAACAAAACTGTAAACAAAAGATCTTAATCGTCTCATTTGAAATGATTTGCAAAACAATATTCCAGAATATCAAATTCCCCGGAAACATCTTTACCGTTAATCAACACATAAGGTAATCACGTGTTACCACGTAGGACCACCACAAATAACAATATACAAGGTAGATCGTGGCCATGCCCTCGGCATCGAACCCCAGAGTTTTGCGGAACCGTTCCCGAGTAGACAAACCATTCATACGTGCACTAAACATTTCCACCGATCAACGATCATATCAGGACAACATCATACAACTACGAGGCATATTCAAATAATGCAACATGATATTTGGGTACATACCCAAAATTCTTCAACAAAAATGGTAATATGACAAATATATCACAACGACTTGACATCACCCGCCTCAATTCTAGCCTGTCACCTTAAACAAAAATCCTCCTCCCTCACATACTGCACTTAACGTGCGCTAGGCACAAAATTAACGTGCCTTAATGAGTTGAAATAATCGAATGTGTTATCGAGGTTCGTTAGAATGTGCCAATGACTAAATTAGCGTGCGCTAATTAACTCAGCTCACAAAACATTTAAATTTTGAATTTATAGTTTAAATCGAGTAAGATTTTTCATCTTTCAGTATTTATTTTTGAGAGTAAAAATCACATTTTATTTTGAATATAGAAATTTTATGGTGCGAAAGATTTTTAAAATCGTGTACTCGAATGTTTTTGAAAATAAAACCAAGACGTTTAAATCATTTCCGGAAAATCCTCTTAAACACGACAAAGATCAACGATGGTAACCTTTTACAAAATGTCCAAAAAATACTTCAAAACACACATTTTTCAAATACTGTCATAGGGTTTTATTAGAGGATACAAAACCTGCTCACCAACTTCAAACAATTTTCAAAATACACATGAAACCGCCGCTTAACCTCACCGTCGAAATATTTTCGAAAATTGGTTTCCACAAACTTACTCAAGTCTATGAAATTTTCAGAGAAGGGTTTTCCAATACACACACAACAGACTCAATTGCCAATGTGAACACATTTGTAGCATATACCAACAACTAGCCAAAATAGTCAATTCTCAAACACATGCCTATACGCCATTCAAGATCATCAATTCATATACGCAACTCATTACTACCAAATTCAAACACGCGTCAACACCATATATATGGGTTTTTCAACAAACTCTACCGCCGATACATATCCTGAAACACATCAATGTTCAAGATTTCATATCACTCTACACCCCTTGGTGTCCAATCCAACAATATCCATTTCATTACACCTGTAATATGCCACAAGGATCAAATACGAATTCCATCTCCATGACACGCATGTAAACAGTCATGAAACAAAGATAATACATAGAAAAGAGGAGGCTTACATCCACAGGTCGCACGAAGATGATGGCTGCACCACGATATTAATCACGGCCGACAAACAAGACGATACATCGCGACACGATTCAGTCAGAATAAGTCCGACAAGACAAGACTCAACAATAGTCGACTCGACCCGATAGCCTAGGTTTCCACAACCTAAGCTCCGATATCATATTCTGTAACACCCCCAATCCACTCAGGAATATTACAGCACCGCAGATCCTCTCAGTGAGAATCCACAACGCTAGATACCAAAACAAGACATCAAAAACAAATGCCAACATGGCTAAATATGTAACGACCCGATTTTTCTAAGGTATTTTATGAATAAAATATTAATAATGAGAAAACTTGTAGAAATTTCAAGTCGTTACTAAACATACATTTTCTAAAATATTTGCGGAACTCGAAAGGATTTCAAATCTCTAATACGATAGTATAATTTGACAGCGGAAAATAATTACTAAAAATAAAGTAATTGTTTCAGAGTAACTTGAGCGGAATTAAAAGAATTAATTATAACATTAATCATATGTCGGCTGCTCGACAACCCGTCCTCTCCATTCGAATTAACTGAAAATTTTACATAAAAATGGGGTGAGCTTTCTATCGCTCGTGGGAACATCACAAGTCAACAATAATCACAATACATAACGGAGGCATAGCATGAATATTTGTTATATCAACTTGAGCATGTAAACATGTGATCGTATAACATATATCGATACTTGGTATGAAAAACATGTAGTGCATGTTAATCATAAATCGATACTTGGTACGAAAAACATGTGTGCATGTTAATCGTAAATATAACATATCACCTATCTGATCCAAATAAAGCAATTAAAATTGACAGTAATAATTAAAACCAAATTGAGATGACTTGAATGCAAATGCTTGAAATGCTTATGAACGTGTTAATCGTGCCCTTGATTCTCGTAGCCTACAATTAAAGAGGCATGTATTTTAATATATGTGAAAAAGTAAAAATAATTGGGATTAGAAATTAAATTTATCTGGGCTGAAATGGAGGAAGAGGAGATCGGACTATGATTAAAATAAAGGCTGATTTTGGAGTTGTTTGACTAAAATTTAAAAGTGGGCTTAGAAATGCTGAGCTAGGCTTGAAATGGGCTTGAGCTTTGGGATTAAATTCCAAAGATAGAGATGGTTTAATAAGGGGTGCAATACACGGCTGGAACTTCTTTTAGAATAATTCCCTTCTTCCCAAGTCCGCGATTTTCATCTCGCCAGGAACCGTTTCCCATCGGCTCGCTCACCACCAAAAACGAAGGTTCCCTGCTCGACGGAGGAGAGAAGAAGTAGCGCGATTGAGAAATCTGGAGTGAGATTCAGTAGCACACTGAATAGGGATATGGGATTTTCTTCAGGCGGAAGAACTGAATGGGGCGGCGGAGGATTGCGATGGCGGTGGTGGCGGTTGCAGCGGCGGTTAGTTGAGAGTCAAAGGATTCCCAACCGAAACTCAGGTTCGAAGGCTGTACCCGCTTTGGATTCTAATGAAATGGGTTTAAGGGTTGATGGTAGGTTTTTTGACGGGCCGATTCGGGCCAAATGGATTTGAGTTGGAGAAATCGAGTACGATCTGTTTTGGGCCTCTTCAGAATCAGGTTTCGTTTTTTCTTTTGTTTGAGGACTGGGAATTGATCCACAAGGACAGTGTGGGTTGTTGAAAAGATTAGAGGAAGGAGAAGAAGATAAAAGAATCTATAAGTTCTTACCTTTTGTGAGTGATGAATGAACAAATAAGTGAAGAATTGGTGTTTGTTGTGTGTCTATCCGGTGTTTTGGAGACGCTGGAAAGATGTTGTGTGAGTTCTTGTGATTTTAGGCTTCCTGTAAAAATGAGGTTTTTCTGGTGTGTGTGTGTGTGTGAGATTTTTGTTGTGTAGGAGATTTCTGAACTCCAGATGGTATTTTCTTTTATAGGTTTGAGTTGTTAACTCTCCCCACAATGTGTAACCCATCACCCCCACTACTCCCTTCCATGATGTCCACTCCCCCCCAACTACGGTGGTTGCAGAAAACTTCCTTCCCACCCTCTCTTCTTTCTGATCGTGTGGGTGTGTCGTGAAGAAAGATTTGGGCTGGAAATTAAAATGATAATTGGGCTGGTAAAAAAAATTGTGGGAGTTGGGCTTGGGAATTACTAGTAGTTTATTATAAATTTCAATTGGGCTGAACATTATAATGGTTGGTTGGCCCAAAAAATGAATGTTTTAAAATTAATTAAAATGAACTTATAATATTTGGCCTCGATAATTAATTAACTTGGGTCTATAGTTAAATTAAAAATTCATGAATTGGGCTCACTAAATAATCATAAGCCCAGCTGATAATTTAAATTGGATTATTATTTAATATTTACTATAAAAAGATAATTAATAAATAAAGAATAAATTTCTAAATTTAGCGGGTGTTACATCCTACCCCTGTTGGAAAAATTTTCGTCCTCGAAAATAGTATACTTACCGTAAATAAGGAAATCGGGATAACGAGTTCGAATTTCTTCTTCACGCTCCCAAGTAGCTTCATCTTTGGTGTGATTTCGCCATTGAACCTTGACGAGTACTCTCTCTTTATTCCTTAATGGAATAATCTTTCTTTCGATTATCGCAACTGGTTGTTCGACGTAGGTGAGATCTTTGTTCACTTCCACCGTTGAATAGTTGATCACGTGACTAGGATCGTGAACGTATTTTCTCAACTGTGAGACGTGAAAAACATTATGTCTTCTTTGAAAATTCCGGTGGTAATGCTAAACGGTATGCCAAATCTCCAATACGGTCGAGGATCTCAAATGGTCCGACGTATCTTGGTCTCAGCTTGTTCCTCGATCCAAATCGAATGACTCCTTTAGTCGGGGCTACCTTTAGGAAGACCTTTTCGCCAACATTAAACTCAAGGTCCTTCCTTCGCTTGTCGGCATAAGACTTTTGGCGATCTTGTGCTGTCTTAATCCTTTCACGAATCTTTTCTACTACACCCACGGTCCTCTCGATTATCTCGGGACCCAAAATTTTTCTTTCACCTATTTCATCCCAATAAACCGGCGATCTGCACTTTCTCCCATAAAGTGCCTCGTACGGGGACATTCCGATCGTTGCTTGAAAACTATTATTGTATGCAAATTCTACCAAAGGTAGTAACTGTTCCCAACAATTACCCATGTCCAGCACACAAGCTCTCAACATGTCTTCAAGTATTTGTATCGTCCTTTCTGATTGACCGTCAGTTTGTGGGTGATAGGATGTACTAAAATTTAATTTAGTTCCCAATGCTTCCTGCAAACTTTCCCAAAAACGTGACGTGAAGCGAGTATCTCTATCCGAAACTATAGACACTGGTACTCCGTGCATCCTTATGATCTCCTTAATATACAATTGCGCATACTGATATATTGTGAAGTTCATCTTCACTGGGATGAAATGAGCCGACTTAGTGAGGCGATCAACGACAACCCAAATCGCCTGATTTCCTCTTTCCGATCGAGGTAAGCTCACCACAAAGTCCATAGTGATGTGTTCCCATTTACACTCTGGAATGTGGAGTGATTTTAACAAACCAAATGGGCGTTGATGTTCGGCTTTCACCTGCTGACAAATAATACATCTCCTGACGAATTCAGCCACGTTTCTCTTCAAACCTTCCCACCAAAATTTGCTTTTCAAATCTTGGTACATCTTTGTACTACCAGGATGAGCAGTATATGGTGTGTTGTGTGCTTCTTCCAAAATCGTCTTCTTCAAATCCGTATTGTCAGGCACACAAATTCTTTCCTTGTAGTACATCGTACCATCTTCTGATATACTAAATCCTTTATCTTCTCCAGCTATAACACGCTCCTTCATTTTGGTCAAGAAATTGTCTTGACCCTGACCTTCCTTGATCCTCTCTCTCAAGGTCGGTTGAACTGACAACGTCATTAAAATTGCTTCTACCGATTTTAACGGTGTAGCCACTTCTAGGTTCATCTTTGAAAATTCACTGACCAATTTGTCTTCCTTAGTCAAAATGCAATTCAATTCTCCTCTGACCTTGCGACTTAAAGCATCTGCGACCACGTTCGCCTTCCCTGGATGATAGTGAATTGTACAATCGTAGTCCTTCACTAACTCCAACCATCTTCTTTGTCTCATATTAAGTTCCTTCTGAGTGAATAGATACCTTAAGCTTTTGTGGTCGGTATAGATCTCACATTTACCTCCGTAGAGGTAATGTCACCATATCTTCAAGGCGTGAACTACCGCAGCTAGTTCTAAATCATGCGTCGGATAATTTAACTCATGTGGCTTTAATTGCCTTGACGCATAAGCGATGACCTTACCTTGCTGCATTAGAACACATCCTAATCCTTGCTTGGATGCGTCACTATAGATCACGAATTCTCTAGACGGATCTGGAATCGTCAAAACTGAAGCTGAGGTTAGTCTCCGCTTAAGTTCTTGAAAACTTTGTTCGCACTTCTCATTCCACAGGAACTGTTCTCCTTTCCTCGTTAGTCAAGTCATCGGTGCGGCCATCTTAGAAAATCCTTCAATAAACCTCCTATAATATCCTGCTAACCCCAAGAAACTGCGAACTTCATTCGCGTTAGTTGGTGTTTTCCAATCGTTGATAGCCTCTATCTTAGACGGATCGACTTCAATTCCTTGCGCAGTAACAACATGTCCAAGGAATGCCACCCTCTTGAGCCAAAATTCGCACTTGCTAAACTTCGCATACAGTTTCTCTTTGTGAAGTATCTCCAAAACCGTCCGTAGATGCTTCTCATGTTCTGCTTCACCTTTCGAATAAATTAGTATGTCATCTATAAACACTATGACAAACTGATCCAAGTAGGGTTGGAAGACTCTATTCATCAAGTCCATAAAGACTGTTGGGGCATTACTTAGCCCAAATGGCATTACTACGAACTCGTAGTGACCATACCTTGTTCGGAAAGCAGTCTTCGGAATGTCCTCGTCCTTGATCTTTAGTTGATGGTATCGTGACCTCAAATCTATCTTTGACAACACTCCTGAACCTCCAAGCTGGTCAAATAAGTCTTCGATTCGGGGAAGTGGATACTTGTTCTTTATCGTGAGTCGATTTAACTCACGATAATCGATACACATTCTCATGCTTCCATCCTTCTTCTTCACGAATTACACCGGTGCTCCCCAAGGTGATACGCTTGGTCGGATATATCCCATATCGAGTAACTCCTGAATCTTCACCTTCAGTTCTTGTAGTTCTTTTGGCGCCATCCTGTATGGGGCCTTTGATATAGGGGCTGCTCCAGGCACCAAGTCAATTGTAAACTCCACTTGTCTATCCGGTGGAACACCCGGTAAGTTCTCCGGAAAAACATCTGAATAATCCTTAACGATATGAACGTCTTCGATCGTTACTTCGGACTTCGACTCCCCCATGATATTCACTAAATATCCTTGACAATTGCCCTTACGCAATATCTTCGTTGCTTTCATGGCTGATATCACTGGAGGGGCTTTGTTACGCTTAACCCCTTGAAATACGTCCTCTACTTCGGCTGCTGGATGCAAGACCACGTTCCTCCTCGCGCATTGCAAAACGGCATCATACTTATCCAACCAATCCATACCCAAGACTACGTCAAAGTTATTCATGTCTAATATGTATAGATCGGCTAGATATAAACGTTCATTTATCTCTATGGTTATACTGTTAGCTATATCATCAACAGAAATTATTTCTCCTGCTGGTATACTAACTTCAAGGCTTTGAGAAGATTTTCTACTTCTAAATTCAGTCATGCTAAACAACTTCTTAGAGATAAATGAATGGGATGCGCCAGTATCAAATAACACCAAAGCAGGAATTCCAGCGACAGATAACATACCTGACATCATTCCGGGTTTCTCCTTGTCAATTTCCGATAGGCGGTACATATGAGCCTTTCCCCCAGAACCTTGATTCTGGACCCTTCTATCTGGGCCATTGTTCTTCTGTGGGCACTGAGAGACCATGTGTCCTTCTTCATGGCACCGGTAGCATCGATTCTGTCCTAGCATGCAAACTCCCTTGTGCCTCTTCCCACATTTTGAGCAGGTTGGGTAGTCGTACTGTGTCTTTGACCCGGATGGTCCTTCTCTACTACCCTTCTTGTTGCTAGTATCTTTTGTTCGTATTCACAACTGGCAGAGCCCTAGCCCTTTCCATATCCAAGCTAGCTGATATATCTTCGGCTCTGGACACGGCTTCCTTATACGACATCTTTCCATGGCTAGCCAGATGATGTCGGATTCTGTCTTGAAGTCCATCACGAAACTTTTGTGCCTTCATGTCATCATTCGCAACCATGAATGGTGCGAATCGGCACATATGATTGAACTTCCTTTCGTATTCCGTGACCGTCATACCTCCTTGAGTTAGATCTAGGAACTCCTTCTGCATTTTGGCCTTATACGCCCGTGGGAAATACTTGTCCATCACCGTTTCTTTAAATCCTTCCCAAGACAGTGTTCTACGTTCCTCTTCAGTTCGGAGTCTCCAGGATCCATTCCACCAAGTTCTGGCGTCCTCCTTGAGTTGGAAGACTGCGCATGAAACTTTCTGCTCATCCGTGCAAGCCATGTAATCGAAAATACTCTCCAAGTTCAATAGCCATTCCTCGATGGCAGCTGACCCTTCCCTCCCGAGGAACGTTGGAGGTTTGAACTTGTTGAACTGATTTATTACTCTAGCCTGAACTTGCCCTTGAGTGGCTGGAGGCGTTATAGTCGCTCCTTGGAGAAGATTGGTTATACCTGAGAGCAGTTGCTGCTGACTAGGGGCATCACTCCCGCTTGCAGACGTATTAAGTGTGCCTTGGGCTTGGTTTCGAGACTCGGCATTCGGGGTAGTTTCGCGGGGAGCCATATCCTGCCAACGAATCGTTGTTCTTGAGTGCGAGAAATGAGGTAGAGATAAAGATATTTATATGGGTGGCATAAGATAAAATAATTCATTACATTTTGGAATTGATCAATACAAGAAATTAAATATTCTATTAATGATAACTTTTGATAGTCAACATAAAATACTGAAATGGAAGCTGAGACTAATAGTTACTACTAAAATATTAAAATCACGACATAACAAAATTAATCCTCGTCATCACTGCTAAGGATCTCAATAACAGGAACAGGGGGTGGGGACTCAGTCCAGGAGATGATATCCTCGTCATCCGAGTCAATCATCGGTTCGAGCTCTGGGTCCTCCTCTTCTTCTGGATCCTCCTCGAGATCCTCCTCAAATTCCTCCATCGGCTGTGATGGGGTATCATGCATCTCATATATCCTGGGGGTCTCTCCCCTCGAAAACAAGTCGAGAATTCTTCCAGCAGCATACTGAAAGTCATCTACGACTATTCTTTCCTACGGGTTCCTGCGGTTCGCCTCGTGCCACAGGCGGTATATGGTGAGACTCCAGTCATTCGGCAGAGTGATGATCAAGTGCTCGACTTCTTCGACCGGATCTCCCGTCTTCCCGGACATGAACCATTTCTGAATTCTCTCGACCACGTAGTACGGGGCATTCTCGGGGAGTCCTGGATTTCCCCAAGAGTCTCTATGTGCTAGGGGGCGCGAGCTGGATCCCGCCTCGGTCCTCTTACGTGGAGTTACTGTGAAACCGGCCATACTAACAGGATACATGCATATTTGCGTAAAATTATTAAGTTTTACGATATTAGTCTAAATGTATGATATAAACATGATTTTAAGCTTTTTACCTTGGAATGGAGTAGCGAAGTAGCGGCAGTCGAACATATGATATTTCCTTGAAGATGAAAAATATTTTAACTTTAAAAATCTTAGGCGTACGGGAAAGTAGACCGGATTTTCTCGATACCATCTTATGTGACCCGATTTTTCTAAGGTATTTTATGAATAAAATATTAATAATGAGAAAACTTGTAGAAATTTCAAGTCGTTACTAAACATACATTTTCTAAAATATTTGCGGAACTCGAAAGGATTTCAAATCTCTAATACGATAGTATAATTTGACAGCGGAAAATAATTACTAAAAATAAAGTAATTGTTTCAGAGTAACTTGAGCGGAATTAAAAGAATTAATTATAACATTAATCATATGTCGGCCTGCTCGACAACCCATCCTCTCCATTCCGAATTAACCTGAAAATTTTACATAAAAATGGGGTGAGCTTTCTATCGCTCGTGGGAACATCACAAGTCAACAATAATCACAATACATAACGGCGGCATAGCATGAATATTTGTTATATCAACGGCGTATAAACGTGATTGCGTGTAAACATATATCGATACTTGGTATGAAAAACATGTACGTGCATGTTAATCATAAATCGATACTTGATACGAAAAACATGTGTGCGTATGTTAATCGTAAATATAACATATCACCTATACAGTCCAAATAAAGCAATTAAAATTGACAAGTAATAATTCCCACCTGAAATTGAGATGACTTGAATGCAAATGCTTGAAATGCTTATGAACGTGTTAATCGTGCCCTTGATTCTCGTAGCCTATAATTAAAGAGGCATGTATTTTAATATATGTGAAAAAGTAAAAATAATTGGGATTAGAAATTAAATTTATCTGGGCTGAAATGGAGGAAGAGGAGATCGGACTATGATTAAAATAAAGGCTGATTTTGGAGTTGATTGACTAAAATTTAAAAGTGGGCTTAGAAATGCTGAGCTAGGCTTGAAATGGGCTTGAGCTTTGGGATTAAATTCCAAAGATAGAGATGGTTTAATAAGGGGTGCAATACACGGCTGGAACTTCTTTTAGAATAATTCCCTTCTTCCCAAGTCCGCGATTTTCATCTCGCCAGGAACCGTTTCCCATCGGCTCGCTCACCACCAAAAACGAAGGTTCCCTGCTCGACGGAGGAGAGAAGAAGTAGCGCGATTGAGAAATCTGGAGTGAGATTCAGTAGCACACTGAATCGGGATATGGGATTTTCTTCAGGCGGAAGAATTGAATGGGGCGGCGGAGGATTGCGACGGCGGCGGTGGTGGTTGCAGCGGCGGTTAGTTGAGAGTCAAAGGATTCCCAACCGAAACTCAGGTTCGAAGGCTGTACCCGATTTGGATTCTAATGAAATGGTTTTAAGGGTTGATGGTAGGTTTTTTGACTGGCCGATTCGGGCCAAATGGATTTGAGTTGGAGAAATCGAGTACGATCTGTTTTGGGCCTCTTCAGAATCAGGTTTCGTTTTTTCTTTTGTTTGAGGACTGGGAATTGATCCACAAGGACAGTGTGGGTTGTTGAAAAGATTAGAGGAAGGAGAAGAAGATAAAAGAATCTATAAGTTCTTACCTTTTGTGAGTGATGAATGAACAAATAAGTGAAGAATTGGTGTTTGTTGTGTGTCTATCGGGTGTTTTGGAGACGCTGGAAAGATGTTGTGTGAGTTCTTGTGATTTTAGGCTTCCTGTAAAAATAAGGTTTTTCTGGTGTGTGTGTGTGTGTGTGAGATTTTTGTTGTGTAGGAGATTTCTGAACTCCAGATGGTATTTTCTTTTATAGGTTTTTGTTAACTCTCCCCACAATGTGTAACCCATCACCCCCACTACTCCCTTCCATGATGTCCACTCCCCCCCCAACTACGGTGGTTGCAGAAAACTTCCTTCCCACCCTCTCTTCTTTCTGATCGTGTGGGTGTGTCATGAAGAAGGATTTGGGCTGGAAATTAAAATGATAATTGGGCTGGTAAAAAAAATTGTGGGAGTTGGGCTTGGGAATTACTAGTAGTTTATTATAAATTTCAATTGGGCTGAACATTATAATGTTTGGTTGGCCCAAAAAATGAGTGTATTAAAATTAATTAAAATGAACTTATAATATTTGGGCTCGATAATTAATTAACTTGGGTCTATAGTTAAATTAAAAATTCATGAATTGGGCTCACTAAATAATCATAAGCCCAGCTGATAATTTAAATTGGATTATTATTTAATATTTACTATAAAAAGATAATTAATAAATAAAGAATAAATTTCTAAATTTAGCGGGTGTTACAAAATACGACTCAGTAGACCGATTTGGCCTTTCATCAATGACATACAACTTAAGCTTCATATACATCTCTATCCCAACTCGTACCCATGCAAGGGTCAAAATACAACGACAATCCCACACAACATGGTAAACACTACAGCGAAAAAGAATAATACAATACGGCCAACAAATCCCAATACCGGCCTTCACGTGATTAGTATCATTTGCCTTCCATCATCCTTTGTACTGATCCCGTGTCATGCTCCTTAGGAATCTGTATGTACCTGAATGCAATACAGACATCCACCCCCGATCATTCGGGGGTTAGCAAAATTCCACTATTTTGCTAGTGCAAGTATAAAGTGCAAATACGAGTCATACATAATATATTCTAAGAGTATAATAATCTGGACTAAACAATGGTAAATAACTGGGAGTTACATGTAATCGATAATGAATAAATGTAATCGTATAATTCAAGATCAGTATTCTGGAATAACTAAATCCCATAGCGTCACATTCAATACATACATGATTAACCGCGGAACCGCACCAGAGGCTACGGAACCCTCAGAGGACCCGTCGGTCCGTCCTAGAGTGGTTAACCCAAAATATCCACGGAACCGCACCAGAGGCTACGGAACCCTCAGAGGACCCGTCGGCACATCCCAGAGTGGATATATATAATCAATCGAACTCAAGACTAGTATTCCGGAGTAACTAAGTCTCATTGTATGTCACGTTTCATTTATATGCGTGATTAACCATGGAACCGCACCAGAGGCAATGGAACCCTCAGAGGACTCGTCATTCCGTCCCAGAGTGGTTAACCTAAAATATATTCGTGGAACCGCACCAAAGGCTACGAAACCCTCAGAGGACTCGTCAGTCCGTCTCAGAGTGAATATATGGATATGATCACAACCACGAGGTGATATAATCCCCAACATCACCGAATAGTACCACCTCCTCACAAGGGAGTCGACAAGCAATACAACACAACATATGCGCACTCATCAAACGAATACACATTCGAGCATACAACCCTTAACAAGGGAAAAAGGGCTTTTATAATCACGTAGCACGAAGGCAATATATTCCAATTCGCAACCACAATACACATATCCATAGAACTCATTTATTTGCAAAGCACTCAGGCATTTTGAAAGAAAACCGTTAATGGGATTGTATCAATCCTCTTTAAAGCTCGTTAAGAGTAATCCAACTAAACACACATAGTCTATTATCAATTATTTCATCTACGAAACATGAAAAGTATGGGCAAGATACTTGCCTCGAAATTGGCACACAAATACTCCAACAAACACAGCTCGATCGAAGTGCCTCGAAACCTACAACTTCCGTAAGAACAACGAAAACACGATCACAATGAGGAGAAAGACTAATAGCAACGGAAATCGCCTCAAACCAACGAAAGAAAACTCATATGAACATTTAATCGAGCATTAAATCTTCACGGTTCCTCAGGAACACAAAAGTCATCAATCGGGTTGAACGAAACAATGATATGGATATACAATCCATAGAACATGATCAATAATAGCATTTAACATTAATCGACTCATCAAAACCGGATTGGATTCGAAATTAAGAATAAAACTCCCAAAAGTCAACACTAGGGAAATTAAGAAAAATACCTCGATCCGGCGAAGAACAACGGATTAAATGATGTTAAACACACATAAATCCATCCCAAGATGAAGCTTGATAATGTAGATCGCCCAAAATCGCTCCAAGAATCGCCCACGGAGAGAAAGAAGAAGAAAATAGAGGAAGAGAATGAAATCCTCTCCAAATCTCGTGGATAAAAGGGCAATATGACTCGCGTGCCGCGGCACAAACTGAGTGTGCCACGGCCCACGGCTAAAATACAAGATCAGGTCTCCAGTCCATGCCGCAACACAGACTAAGCGTGCCGCGGCCCGCGGTATAGCCGCGCCCACTGTGTAGTCTTAGCTATTTCGACCATAACTCCTTCGTCCGGACTCCGATTAACTCACCGTTTGAACCATTGGAAAGCTAACTGGATGCTCTATAATACTGAAAAGATTCAGAACTTTTGGAGTTTCCAAGAATTGATGGTGATTTTATAAAGTCGAATTTATACGTGGAAAAGTCGAAATAATACGTCGATTAATCCGAAACAATATCAAAACTTGCTCGAATGACAAAATGTGCTGAAAAAAATATGTCCAAATTGTGTCAATGAACACAAGCAAGTCACTAGAATATAAAACTATAAAAATAGAAAGTACGGGTATTACAGATCTAACCATGTCTAATAAGGTTTGATTTCTCCGTTCCGACACACCATTCCATTGAGGTATTCCAGGTGGAGTTAGTTGTGAAATAATTCCACAACTTTTGAGATGATTGTCAAATTCATGGCTCAAATATTCACCACCACGATCTGATCGTAGTGCTTCAATAGTTTTGCCTGACTGATTTTATACTTCATTTTGAAATTGCTTGAATTTCGTAAACGACTCAGACTTATGACTCATTAAGTAGATATATCTGAATCTGATTAAGTCATCCGTGAATGTTATGAAGTATTGGAAACCTCCTCTAGCATTTGTATTCGTTAGTCCACATACAACAGTATGTATTAAGCTCAATAAATTTGCAGCTCTCTCAGTATGGCCCGTGAAAGGAGCTTTGGTCATTTTGCCTAATAAGCAAGATTCGCACGTATCATATGATTCAAAATCAAATGTGTTCAAGATTCCATCTTTATGGAGTTTGGTTATATGTTTCTCGTTTATATGGCCCAAAAGACAATGCCAGAAATATATTTGGTTTAAATCATTTGATTTAAGTCTTTTGACATTTGTGTTACAGACAGATTTGGAACTTTCAAGATTTATGGGATAATCTCCCACTCATCAAGGCATCTCCATAAAAAATACATTTATTAAATATGGACATTACACTATTCTTAATAATAAAGTCATATCCTTCCAAATCAAGGCAAGCAACTGATATAATGTTTCTACCCATAGCAGGAATGCAATAACAATTATTAAGTTCCAATACAAATCCACTTCGTAGTTTTATATCATAATTCCCTACGGCAATAGCAGCAACTCTTGCTTTATTTCCAACACGTAGGTCCATTTCACCTTTTGCCAGTTGTCTACTCCTTCGCAGCCCCTGCACATTCACACAAATGTGAGCTTCACTACCAGTATCTAATACCCATGATGAAAAAAATAGATAAATTGACTTCTATAACAAGAATACCTCAAGCAGCAGTCTCACTGCTCTTCCGTTTCCTCATTTCTTCCAGGTAGACCTTGCAATTCCTTTTCCAATGACCAGTTTCATTGCAGTGGTAGCAAGTCTTTTCTTTGGGTTGTTTCGATGACTTCTTGAAAGTTTTAGGTTTGGGTTTAGGCAACATTTGTATTTTACCCTTACCTTTATCTTTAGGGGCCATCTTATTCCCTCTTTTTATTCCATTTCTTTTGAACTATTAAAACATTAGGAACAACTTTCTTAATGTTTGTCTCAGTTTTTTTTAGCATCCCATGCAACTTAGTAATAGTTTTCTCCATATTGTGCATGTTGAAGTTTTCTACAAACTGATCGTACTCTGAAGACAGTGATTCTAAGATCATATCTGTAGTGAGTTCCTAACTAATAGGAGCTCCTAGCCTTTCAAGATGCTCAATGTAGCCCTTCATCTTAAAGACATGAGCACTCACAGAAGTACCTGAAGATATTTTACAACCATTCAATGCCTTTGTAGTGGCAAACCTCCCCTGACGGGCTGGATCTTGGAACATTTCCTTAAGTTGACCCATCATTTCATAAGCTTTCATGTCCTCAAACTGTATTTGCACCTCCGAGTTCATGGTTGCTAGCATAAGGCATGTCACATCCACAGAATCATTCATATGCTTACTATGAGCATCTTTTTTAGCTTTGGTGGCGGTTGATTCCGGTTCATCAGGAATTGAGTTTTCCTGCTTCTTTTCAGCTTTGAGAACAATTCTTAAGTTCCTTGACCAATTAAGGTAATTAGTGCCAGAAAATTTTTTTTTGTCAAGAATTGATCGCAATGAGTTTGTATTAATTGACGCCATTGATTCTACAATATTAATATGCAAAGTTATTTGTGAGATATATTGATTTTAAAATCTAACGATCAAGTAAATGCAAGCACAGCTATGACATGTCCCTCGCAAATAAAAGAAGTTTTGTTTTTATCAATAGAGTTGACATCTTATGTCAACATGTTAGTCTCAAATATTATGTATCACATACACATATATGAATTATAATCTAACGATCAAATAAGCACAGACACAGCTTTGGCATGAACTCTGTATTTAAGCAATGCTTTAGATTATCATTTGGGATGACATCTTATGTCATTTTAATCGTATTAATCCCAAATAAGCCATAGGTCCAAAACCCTTTTGTATAACCAATATAAGTCTTAACCATTTAAAACATATGTATAAGCTTTTTTATCCATCTCGCCTCCTTAAGATAAAATCCATATACCCTGTTTTGGCAGGCCCATATTAGAAATGATCGAAAGTTTGACGAGTGTTTTGAAAATGGTTGGCTCTTGAGACTTATGTTTCATATCAATTGATTTAATAAAACTATTTTATCAAAATTTGATTATCTCAAAATATTTACCATGTATCACATACATGTAAAAGTTTTAATGAGTTAGATTTATTTGGAAATAACGATTATTAAGCAAATAAAAAATATGATGCATCTCATACAATCATATGCTAATTTAAATATGATGCATCTCATACAATCATATGCAATGTAAATATGATGCATATCATGTATTCACGTGAACAATTTGGTGTGGTGTGGTATAGCCATAGATCCTATTATGATATTCGTTAATATCAATAGGTCGTTCGGTGTAATCTTCGATAACGTCTTTCTTCTTGAATTCCTTATAAGTAGCTCGTCTCCTTCGTCTTCCACTTATAGCTAGAATTATTCTAAACCATATCTTTACATTTAGTAATAGAAACCTCGAGTTACATTCGAGGGGAGTAAGATTAGAAGAGAAATTACAACAGGATAATAAGAAGGCATGACCTACAAGTCGTATTATGAATATTACAACCATAATCGAATCATCAATCTAATTGATCTAGTACGGCTATACCAACCACGATGCATTAACTATTTAAGCATTCATAAGCACATATAATATATAAAATATACCAAATATCGACCATCGATAAGTTATATAATATATAAAATATGCCAAATATCGATAATCGATAAGTTATAAAGTTCTGAGGGCCAAAATATCGAACTGGGTAAAACAGGAAATAAATTTCCAGGAATACACGAAGTAAACGAGGCCGAAACGGGTCCGGAAGTGGCCTGGACCGCGATCCGAGCAGCCTGGATCGCGGTCCCTAGGGGCAGATCGCGCGGCACACAGGCGAGGACACAGGCCAGTACCCAGGCGCGGATCGCGATCCGCTGAGCCAGACCGCTCGGCAGGGGCCTGCTCTTTTCTCAGGTATTTTTTTCTTTCAGTATATATCTTATGTATACTACATGTATACATCTTATGTATATAATAACTAATACCTTTTGAGCAATATAAATGTATAAATCAAATAGATCAAATTTATATTTATACAACCTCGAAATCAAAATATAATTATGTTTATATGAAAATTTTAAAGAAGCATAATCTTTACATAAACAAATTTATGTTCATATGCACCTCTTAAAATTCATAACATAAAATTATATGTAGATCAAATCATATGTTATTATTAGTAGAACTAAATCATCACATTAATCTCTATATATCAAAGAACCATATATGTCAAGATCAAACATATAAATCAAAATATATATATATATATATATCACCATATAGATATTAAGATTAGAATCATATATATATATATATATATATATATATATATATATATATATATATATATATATATATATAGAGAGAGAGAGAGAGATCGAAACACAAATCTATTAAAATTTTATATATATCACCATATATATCATATATATAAACACCATACATCATATATCAACATATATGAAAATCAAAACAATGAAAATATACTAGTCGCTCCGATACCACTGTTGGGTTTTTATCAAACTAATAAGATTTATGATCTCATCATATATCGAAATAGTGGAGCAGAAGTATAAATATAAATATGTAAAACCCTCCGAGAATCTAAGTATATTATCAAAGTACGAAGAACAAGATTGTTACCTCTTGTAGCGTGTGTTCGATCGAGCCTTCTAGAGACGTTGCAAGAAGCGAGCGTCCTCTACGGTATCCACACAACGAACAAGTACCGAGTGTCTAACGGATTCCTAGCTCCGATTCAATAAATATTTCACTTAAATCAGTTTTGAATATAGGTATGTTCTTGATTATGGTAAGAACAAGAATACCAAGAATATTATTCAAATGTTCTTGAACTTTGATCTAAAATAACAACTATGAATCTTATTCAATATGCATAGAGATCAAACTCACAAGATTAGATGAAGATAAAATGAGTATTCTAAATACTTTTCTTGATCAAAGAAACAATCTTGAAAGATATGAAGATATATTCTTGATCCTTTTGATTATTCAACTCTTGAATATTATCTTTAAGACTTTTGAGAGAGAAATATCAAAATCAGACTTTTGATTCTCTCTACACGAATATGTCTTCTCTTGCGTTTGATCAAGTGCGAGGGCTATCACAAGACACTCTTATATAGTCCTCTAAATGGCTAAGGGTTCACGAGCCCTTTCACCAACCATAATCAACGGGAACAAAATATCTGCTCTGCTCGTTTAAGTGTGTGGCATTGTAGGTTCTAATTAATACGGCAATGAGTATAAAAAAATAATTTTACGACTCAAAAATCATAAGCGGCCTCTAGCTAGACATTATGACTACCCGCATTTAAAAGAATTAATTCGACGGCACGAGCGAAATTCCGTTACTGTATAATATTTAATCCTCTCGTCGCGCGATATCCTAATTAAGCATAAGGCATGGATAAGTCGACCTTATATAGCTTAATTAATATTCTTGATCTCAAGTTATAATTGTCCAATTCAAATATTTATCAATAACTCTTTATTGATCAATTTGAGCATGACCATACATTTAAACAATTTAACTTATCAAGGGCCCGTGGATATCTTCTACGTTTTATAGGAGGGACAAGTCCCCTCTGGACAAACTACTTCCCTCTGCATAAATTGTACCATATCCAATCACAAACTGTATGGTCCCTTGTTACAGAAGACGTTGGTATTGTGTTAAAATACGATACTCATTATGTAGGAAACTGTAATGTCTTTAGGTACTAAGGACTTAATAATATATAACAATCAGAGGAATTATAATGACTTAATCCATATATAATTCTCTTTGTTAGGTCATATCCAATATGATGTCTCTACATGTATCTATGACGTGATATAACATTTCATGTTCATAACTAGTAAAACATAGACATCGTATCATTATCGTACCAATAATCATATTACTAGGGATATCTAGAATAAATATTTTTTAATGCTTTAACGAGCTTTACTATCAGGTCATATACTTGATGATCGTCATCAGAATATTAATTTAATAATATAATCAATATTATAATAATAAATGTCTTTATATTATATTATTAAACAGTAGACTTAGAGCGTAATGATAATACATTCCATGTGGGAGTCACTGCTATTGTTGGGGTGTCTAAGCCATACTGTAATTGATTTTTTCGCTTTTTTAAATTCAGCCATGGGGGAGTCTGCTAGAGAGAAAAGGCAAAGAAGAAACGAAGGAAATGATGAAGGATGAGTATGAGGGAAGAGAGAGAAGAAATAGAGGTGAGGGAAGAAGGAGGAGAAAAAGAATTAAGGAGAAGAAAAGAAAAAAGAAAAGAAGATGGGCGGAGCAGAAATAAGAAATAGCTATATTTTGATAATAATTTTGACTTAATTTAATTTTTGGGGCTAAATATATTAATTGATATAATGAAAGAAAAATATATAAAAAATAATGTACTTGTTATAAATATGAGAGAAAAAGAGAAAAATTGAAAGAGAAGAAAAATAATGTGTGTATTCTTATGAGGGCCAAAGACCTTTATTTATAGGTACACATCTAGGGTTTCAGGGGTATAAAGGTTATTCATTAGTAAATACATTAATTACAACACTCCCCCTTGAATGACCTTTAATACATGCTGCCTCATTAAAACCTTGTCGGGGAAAACCCAGTGGGAAAAAACCCGATCGAAGGAAAAAGAATACAGCTACTCCCCCTGAAGTCGATTACATAAGATCTTTGAGTTAACGCATTCCGATCTTGTGCACTAGTCTTCTGAATGTTGATGTCGGCAACGTCTTTGTGAATAAGTTCGCCAATTAATCACTTAAGTGAATATTTGATGTATCTACCTTTGAGATACAAGTGATATCGTCTTCATACAATACTTCCTCTTGAATATTATGATGTTCATGCCTCATCAAAACTCCTTCGGAAAAACCACTGGGAAAAAACCGATAGAGAAAAAGAGTACACAGTATAAATTTGCTCATGTGTTGCATTGGTTGCCTCGTTAAAAACCTTACCTAAGAAAACCGGTGGGAAAAAACTTAGAAAGGAAAAAGAGTACAACCATTTGGTCTTCGGACCTTTTGACCTTCGAGTCAACATAATCTTCAAGTGATTTAAAAGTTATCACTTCTCCCCTCAAGATAACAATCTTGCACTCCAATACCATGAATATAATTTTGGACATGGAGAGATTTAGTGAATAAATGCTAGATTATCATTATTGCTCTTACGAAGCTCGTGTGGAAATAAATTTCATCTTACTTGCCCAAACATTATATGCAACACATAAATGGAAAATATTTATCATCATAATAAATAGGCAGTATGAGAACAAATATGAAATCATAATCCCTAATAGCCACCAATATCGAATCTCGATCTCTTTCATGTAATAAACCAATATGGTTAACACCATTCCACATTCTCCTTCTTGGAGAAATATTAAATTTGCTAGCATGTTAACTTCAATTTGTATATCGGGCGATGATGTAATGCTTCAATAGCATACAAGTACGGAACTTGGTCCTCTTATATCTTTGTTATTTTCTTGAGATCTATATGAGTCGGTATCCACTTCAAGTGGTAAGACAACCTTTAGGTAGCTAAATGGATAAAAACTTTCCATCATATATGCTCGATCTACAAGTCGAGACAATACTAATACTTAGTTTTATCTAAGTTTTTCATTTTGAACTTGTATTTAGACACGAGTTCAAATATTTCACATATATCCTCTTCAGGAGGAATTCACTTAGTCGGTTGATCCACCAGACTATTTCAAAATGTATAAATATTTATAACTCAAAATAGTACATGTTGCGAATTTCGCGTTCCTATTACTTTAGGAACCTCAAGTCCGTCAGGGACTTTCATATAGATATTCGCGTCCAATGACCCCTAGAAAAATGTGGTGATGACATCACTAATTGAATATCTATATTCATAATAATTGTCATATGTATATTAAATGACGAAATTTAGTGTCAACGGGAGAATATGTTTTGGGTATGCGCTTAAACCCTTGATATACTAATCTCGCTTATCTTTCACCACTTTATTTTATTTTGCGAGTTAAGCTTTGTCTCAATTGCTTATATTTTATTTAGTGCTTCACGCACTCCACTAGCAATTGTTGAGACACAAAGTGTTGTCGACAACTATCATTCTTATAAACAATTCTCTCATATTCATAAAGTCAATGACAACTTCAACAAAATCAAATATTCAACATTTCCCATAACATTTGATTTGGTCGTCCCATAATCGATCTTGTAATTATTTAGTGCACGTGCAAATTAAGGTATTGAGATTCTCATCTCCGGGACGATCCTCTTCAGGAGGTTTTTGAAGTGATGTTGTAGTTTAATCTATTTGTATTCCGCGGATTTTATCTTTAATACCAATAAAGAATACGTCTCTCACGCTTCTGGCGTCGAGGAGTATCAACAAATATATTTTGTTCACATTCGACTTTAATTCTTTATGGTACATATACAACTGGTATATGAGATTTCATCACTCATTTGGCAATCAATAACTTGTTGAACTTCGAGTTCATAGTGCGTAAATTTAAATATTCAACCCAATGAGAATTTTCCGACTTTCTCTTATTTATATTTCATTTATCCCTCTAATGTCGGAGATAGTTGGAATTGGATTATAAAATCAATCCTCTTCAGGAGGTGCACTAATAACAGAGGGTGTGACCCAAATATTGTGCCTTTGATATGGATACTTGAATTTGAAATTCATCGCAACATGATCATTGGATAAAATATTATATCGCTTATAATTAATTCGATACTCATTGAATAAAGCTCCTTTTAGAGCCGACAATAAGAATATTGCCATATGAAATTATACCAATCCTTCGGGGATTGTCTTTCCATTCCTCAAGTAGAAATTGAACGAATCAATATGACATAAAGTTATGTATTTTTCATTTGAAATAAATACATGCAACTTCAAATGTAAATTGCTCTCCAGGAGCATGTATTTTTCTTCAAAAATATTAATTGTGCTAACTCAGGAGCAACAATTTAAATCAAAGATAATCATATATTACCGAAAATATGAAGTACTCATCAAGAGTATGTGATATTTTTCAAAAGTATCAATTATGCTACCTTGGGAGCAACAATTTATAAGCATATAACACCCAAAATATAAATTACTCTAAAGAGTATGTAAATATTAATTAAAAGTATTAATTGTGCTACGTCATGAGCAACAATTTATATCAATGTGGTGATAATAAAAGCAATTCAATAACACAAGGCCATATAGAAAATATTCAAAATAATGCCATTTTTTTTTGTTTAATATTCTTCAGGAATATTAACTTTAATTGATGTGTTTATTATAAATACTATCATAAAAATATGACTATATATCGTTGTGTTTTATCAAGAACATCAACAATTTCTTTTTAATAATCTTCTGGATTATTAAAATTACAAATTCATGTTCCTTCATGAAACCATGAAAATATATTAATGTAATGTATTAAAAGAATCATTACAAATAATTTTATATCAATGATACAAGTATCATCATCAATATAATATGTAATAACTATCGTTATTACTCTTCTTCCAGAAGAAAGTGCAATAATTATTATGCAATTAATCCAACATCTATAAGATGTTGATGAAAATTGGTCAACTCAAAATAATAAAATTTTAAGTGTATAAATGTATTTGATGATATTTACTAGTAATTTATGATATTTATCATACAATATGTGTGAATTTGTATTAATATATCTTCATGATATATATCATGAATAAATATATAGTTAAATAAAATATAAAAATGATATAAATAGACTTTAACACCAAACACGCAAATTTAAACATGTAAATATTGAAAGTGTTGGGATTAATAGACTTCTGGTCTAAGTGGTGAATATTATTTACATTGATATTTTTTCTAATACCAATTTCTTTTCTTCAGAAATTGTATATGTCATTTGTCTCACTTGTTATCGCGGAATCATAAATATTTCAAGCGATAGTTTAGAAATCCATAGATTTATCGATACTTAGAAGATAATAGTGCATAATCTTCGACCATGTAGGAAGAAATTTAGTAGTTCTTCAGGAACTGTCAATAAATTTAGCACTACCCTTTTTTCATACGAAAAGTATCATTCTAAAGATATCATGCATATTTGCACTTTGATGTGACAATAAATCATGACCACTATTTAATCCAATAACTTGACATTCTATTCACAAAAAGAAGAAACACGATAAGCCAAGAATTTGAATGATACAAATATCTTCAGGATATTTGACCATTTTATCACTAATTATATAGCAACGATCAATTCAAATCACACTCCAGGTATGACATCATATCTTATATTGATAAAAACTCACAATATATCATAAGAGATAATAAAATATTAAACTATACAATATATAAGATTATATATTGACATATAATCTTAAGATTATCATTTTCGTGTCCTTATCATTAACCGTTGATATATCAACTCCACGAGATAAAATTTATAAATAATTATCCTCTACAAGGATAAACTCTAAATTTTATCTACTTCGGGAGATAAGATTTGAGCCATGTAATATTGAAGTTTTTAATTTAATATTGTTCACTTCCGGGAACAACTTGATAGGAATATTCGACCACTTACTAATATTGCTATCATTGGAGCACAGTCGGATTATGATTGTGGAGTATATCATATCTTGTACAATCTCGATAGAGGATATTCTCAAATCATATTAATATTTTTTATTTGAGATATAAGTTATATTTTCCTTCGGGGATAATATCATGCTACATCAAGGGCATAATGATTTAACTATGCTATTATATTTATAAATAACAAATCAATATTCTTCAGAAATATTGTATCATCACATAATTCATATATAAATAAGAATTATTCATTTAGAATAGCAATATTCTTCAAGAATATTACAATTAATTGTGCTACTTCGGGAGCAATAATTTTAAGATCCATAATTGAATATACAAAGGGAAAAAATAGTACGAGAATTAATCAAGACTCGAAATAACTAAACTAAATTAGTTGCTTCTTCAAGAGCACTTACAATATTCTTCAGGAATATTATTTTGTATTTTTCATTAGGAATTGCACAAATTATTAGATGTCATAGTGTTCTTCATGTGTAACACCCCCAAAATACGACCGGGAATGTCACACGCCGTAGACCCTTATCACAAGGATCTACCAGGCTAAACTCCAAAAGACTACTCAACGATTGACCGACCGGGGTCAAAACTAAATACAAGGTAGACCGACAAGGTCTTAAACCAATTCATAAACTAACGACATTCATACAACAATGACAACAATAAACTTGAACACAGAAAAGAATGACAACTCAATTTAAAAATCGATAACTACACCCATGCAAGGGTGAATACTCAAACGACAAAGAAAATACCGACCAAAATGAAACAAAAGAAAAGACTCTGACTCTGGTGTGATTAGCATCGTCATCTTCCATCTCCTTCCAAGCCAATCCGTGATGCTCCCGAGCCGCCAAAACTCGAGCGCATAACAGCACCCACCCCGAAAACTCGGGGTTAGCAAACGGAATTTTGCTAGTGCAAGTACATAATATACAAGATATACGAACAAGAATAACACAAAATTCAACCATCGTGAAGCCATTAACACAAACCATACATTCCCAAAGTTAACACAGTATAGTACTCGCATACACAAGGTGAAAAATAATCACATAGTCATATTCTCTATATGGAACATAACGCCAATCAAACTTTGGACGAGCCCAAGGAGTCAAAAGATTAAGTTTGAAAATCCATTTTTATAAAAAAAAAAGGAAAAGTATTTTGATAAAATAGTTTGAAAACATTATTAATGACTCGGGTCGTCTTGGGGTTTTAAACAAAAATCGAATGGGGATGCTTTTGGAATTAATTTCAAAAAAAAACTCTCGGGTCCTTGACCCAACGTATGGAAAACGATTACCCAAAAACCAAGTCAACTTATTTGGGGTTCTCGACCCAATTTATAGAACACCGTCACAAACGAAATCATTACAACATCTCACAGGGTTCTCAACCCATTCCAAATAACATCATCACGAAACCAATCATCTCAACATTCCACAGGGTCCTCGACCCAAAACACAGAATAGCACCACAATACAATCAAAGGTACAAAACTCTCATTCGACATATCCTGCTCAAGACCCCCGATTAACTAACCCTGAGATTTCGTCAAACATCCTTGGTTAATTAACCACGATACCAAACGCTTTAAAAACAATTTGAAACAAGCTTTCAAAAACACGGATTGCGATGCGTATCAAGACAAACATTAAAAGTGAGTTGAAAGAATTTGAGATACGAACATCGTTCGAACGGGGTCTTAGCTATCACTCAAATACCCGTAACCAATAAGCTGCCAGGGCGCCTCCACCGCTCACTGTGCACGGCGTTCACTCCACTATGTCGGCCGCTCCTTGAACATGTCACCGCACCGTCACTCCCGCAAGAGCCGCCCCTTGCACGCGCATTAGGTGACACCGGCGTTCACCACCCATATGGAGCCGCACATTGCGGCGTACACCGGGCGGAGTACACCGCCCCGCCCTCGAGGTTCCGGATATGACGTTTCTCACAACAAGTATCCACATTGTTCAAACATCAAGCACACGGACAATTGTCACAACAATTTTCAACTCGGTACATCAAGTCACACAATTTCTCCGCCAGTCCATATCATCACAAATAAACAATAACACGCACGTTATCAATCAAACTCAATCAACACCGCACATATATCTCTATGTTGCGACTCAACCGAATATATATACACATTTATATATATAGATATATATATATATATATATATAAATATATAACCTCACTATATTATATGGATAACTATAGTTCGCCCATCAATCCAAGTTGAGTACGTCAACTAATGGTAGAATTCAACACTCGTCGATCACCGACATAAACATATATATTAATATACGTATATACATACATATATTTAACATGTAACTATATATATAAACACACATATATATATACACATACATATATATATACCTCCATATAAACTCATACACTTCGACAACAATGATTTCACGCAGTTACAATTCTTATATCGAGGTACTTGCCTTGGTAATACGACGCGAAGGAGACGACGAAGGAATAGGTTCCGGTCCGAACAATCCTCTCAAATCCGACCCTAACACAATAATGATATACAATCAATCTCACATCATGAATACGAAGAAATCCCTCCTAGTTCTACCCGTTGGGACAATTTATCGAACACCAAGAGTGCGTAGGGAATTGAAATCGGTTAACGGTGAACTAACCGGATTTCATCCCAACCAAAAACAAGAAAACCAAGGGTCACGAGAGTACTATCAAAATCTAACAACATCGGTTAATTCGGATTAAAACACAAGATCACCACCAAACCCTCCCCAAAAATCATACTAGGGTATAAGAGATCTTACCTCTTGAAGATACAAACCCTATAATCCGATGAACACGTGCTAGATCCACAATCCGAGCTACACGATCGAAGGAAGATGAAGAAAAACACACAATCAAAAGGGTGGATGGAGAAGAAATCCCCCTCTCAACCCTCTCTCTCTCGCGCACGGGTGGAGAAAAAGAGCAAATGAGCGAATCTCGCCGAAACGCCGATTATAGCGGCCGCATCGTGTGCCGCGGCTCGGATAAAGCGTACGCGGCCAAAAATTGTGCCTGGTGGTGGCCGCTCGTTGTGCGCGGCTCATTCGGAGTGTGCGCGGCTCGGACTCGGCATGTGCCGCGGCCTTTGCCGGGATCTTGGGGCACGCGGCAGAGGTTTTAGCCGGCAGGTGCCACACGGCCGACAAGTGTGCCGCGGCAGCTGACTCGGCTGTGTGCCGCGGCGCACAATCCTTGTGCCGCGGCACAGTACACCTGCTCGGCCAACAACTGGGTAGTATGTGTGCCGCGGCGCACCATCCTTGTGCCGCGGCTCATACCCCCTCGGGTCCCAAAATGACGAAAATGATCCGGAAAGAGAATAAAAGCAATAGGAATCGATATTTGGGCAACAATAACACGAAATGGAAGTACGGAACCCCAAAACGATCTGAGGTACACAACCAAAGTTGAACAAGGAACAAATTCCCTAAATTTCTAGGAAATTACAAAAACGGCCCAAACATCCGAAAATCACGATACAACGTCGGATTAACAATCCGAAACTCACAACATGTTCTACTCAATCATACGAACTCATGGAAGTAAGAAAATGACGAAATCGAACGAGTTTAACGAGAATCAAATGCACATGAGACAAAATATAACACAAGATGAAATTACGTAAAAACATCATCGAGACCCGTCTAAGCGGAGAAACTCCAAGAACAAAATAGGTTCAGAATTCCAAAACAGTGTCAAGCGAGTTGTCGAAACGGACCTCCGCCGGAAAAATGAAAATTACCGGAAATCGAATTTGCGGATATTACATTCTACCCTCCTTAAAAGAAGTTTCGTCCCGAAACTTAAAATAAAGAGCGGCGGAACAATCAAGGAAATAGCTACTTGCTCAGCCCCAAATCATCACGAGCAAAGCGCGAAAGCAAGGTTCCAGAAATACGATGAGTTGAGGTGAAGGGGTATGAATTTGGATACCAAAGCTCCCCGAGTTAAGAAAATCACAAAATAGTTCAGACGTCCTGAAAATCATGTTTCGAGCTCAACCAACCACAATCCAAGTTCATAACACATTCAGAAGTGTCAATTGCACGCGAGGGAATATTAGCTTCGAACAAAATTTCTGCAAGAATTAGGTTCAGATATGGAAAGACCACAATAATTCACGGAGTCTAACCACACGGTTCTGAAATTCGTTCGGAGAACGGTAGGCTAAGTACAACAGGGTAGTTAAAAAAAAATTATCGAGAGGGTCATAGATGAAGTACCAGCAATGAAAGTCACCCAACACTGAAAATACTATGAAGAGTACGGGTAGTACATTTCCCCATACTAAGAAAACATTTCGATCCCGAACTTAGAACAGCAAGAGTTGGTAACATAAAGCAATGAAATGAAGAACGATCAAAGTCACGATTGTCCAAAACAGCAACGATTAGGGCATATTACAAAATATTCATCCTCCCATGTTAGGTTCTTCAGAAGGAGACATAGGGTTTCGGGACATTCTCCAGTCACTTGCTCTGTCATGATAGGGTAGCATTCTTTGCCGTTCGGAAATTATCTCACAATGCTTCTCCCGATGACCTTCACACCCGCACGGTAACAAGTCAAGAGTGGAAAGGGACAATTTGCACGAACATGTCCCGACGATTGCGTTGAAGCACCCTCCCTTCTTACCGAGAGTCACCGTCTTGGCTTGGGATTCCAAGCGTTCACTCTGATCGCGAAGACGACGCGTTCGAGCAGCGTTGGGGTTTGGGAGCCTTAGGCTCTGCACCGCCCAAAAACTTCCCGGATATCCTCGGTCTCTTGGCCGCTCGTGGGCTCGACCGAGGAGATTTCATAGGATATCGATTGATCTGGATACTCCTTCACCGTAGCATGGATCGTGGTCGTACGAACCACCTTGCCGCTTCCATTTCCATCATCACGTCCACGTCCGCCGAGGCTTGACATACTAATACGGATAACACCGATCAACAGTATTAGTTTATCAGTCGTACAATATACCACAATTATCAACCCGAGTTTTAGTTAGCATCCTTAGAATAACGGTACTATCGTAAAGCATAGAGTTTTATGAAGTCAAGTTCGAGTTCCTCGACGAGGACGATCATTATATGTATGCACTTAATGAAAACAAATTATTGAAAAAGGGGCTAGTCACGTTGCGCCCAAGACTTGTAACCACTGTCTTTTATTTCGGAAGAGGAAGTTTACATAATGACTCTAAAGATTATTTTCGAGTGATGAATAAAGGAAAAAAGAAATCGAAATTTAATTCGTAACTAATTTGAAATATTTCAAAAATGTTGAGTCCCAAATACCACAATTTTGAAAATCTTTCCTCTTCTTCAAAAATGTTTATTCGAAAGAATTCTCCACCGAGATACGTGACCATTTAACATGACGGTATTAAATCATGGCTTTACACAATGTTAGAAAATTTCAAAGCATTGCTTTAAAATATTCGAGATACTACAGCGCCGTGGGCCCCGTGCCGGAACCCACCAGGCAAAAATTCCTTTAAAAAAATGATCTAAATGCCAAAAAGGCCGAAGTCGGGAACATTCTCAAATACTCACAAAAGTCATTTATGAAATATCAAATACCGTCATAAGAATACTATCAAAATATGCAAGACCAAAATATCAAAACTCGGTTTGCAAGATAACAAAAACCATCTTAAAATACTCATGCGGTGGATAACATTATCATTCGTAAATTCATTCTAATAAAGTACCGAAACAGATAAACATGCTCGACTTCCGAGGCATACTACGTAACTATTTATGCTCGGACCGCATGCGCATGTTATATCCTATAACGATAATATCACCAACAAGTTCCAAATCCTAGTTCACATTAAGCATGTTAGCACAATGTAATCAAATACGTATATAAGGGGACTTACGATCGGGAGGCTTACCATCACGGATTGCCGGAAGATGATGTCGGAACCACGATACTAATCACGACTCTGATGCGCGCGACTTACACAAGACATGGACTTGACCCAACGGCCTAGGTTTTTCGCAAACCTAAGCTCTGATACCATAAATGTAACACCCCCAAAATACGACCGGGAATGTCACACGCCGTAGACCCTTATCACAAGGATCTACCAGGCTAAACTCCAAAAGACTACTCAACGATTGACCGACCGGGGTCAAAACTAAATACAAGGTAGACCGACAAGGTCTTAAACCAATTCATAAACTAACGACATTCATACAACAATGACAACAATAAACTTGAACACAGAAAAGAATGACAACTCAATTTAAAAATCGATAACTACACCCATGCAAGGGTGAATACTCAAACGACAAAGAAAATACCGACCAAAATGAAACAAAAGAAAAGACTCTGACTCTGGTGTGATTAGCATCGTCGTCTTCCATCTCCTTCCAAGCCAATCCCGTGACTGCTCCCGAGCTGCCAAAACCTGAGCGCATAACAGGCACCCACCCCCCGAAAACTCGGGGGTTAGCAAACTGGAATTTTGCTAGTGCAAGTACATAATATACAAGATATACGAACAGTAACAACACAAAATTCAACCATCGTGAAGCCATTAACACAAACCATACATTCCCAAAGTTAACACAGTATAGTACTCGCATACACAAGGTGAAAAATAATCACATAGTCATATTCTCTATATGGAACATAACGCCAATCAAACTTTGGACGAGCCCAAGGAGTCAAAAGATTAAGTTTGAAAATCCATTTTTATAAAAAAAAGGAAAAGTATTTTGATAAAATAGTTTGAAAACATTATTAATGACTCGGGTCGTCTTGGGGTTTTAAACAAAAATCGAATGGGGATGCTTTTGGAATTAATTTCAAAAAAAAAACTCTCGGGTCCTTGACCCAACGTATGGAAAACGATTACCCAAAAACCAAGTCAACTTATTTGGGGTTCTCGACCCAATTTATAGAACACCGTCACAAACGAAATCATTACAACATCTCACAGGGTTCTCAACCCATTCCAAATAACATCATCACGAAACCAATCATCTCAACATTCCACAGGGTCCTCGACCCAAAACACAGAATAGCACCACAATACAATCAAAGGTACAAAACTCTCATTCGACATATCCTGCTCAAGACCCCCGATTAACTAACCCTCGGAGATTTCGTCAAACCTCCTTGGTTAATTAACCCTGATACCAAACGCTTTAAAAACAATTTGAAATAAGCTTTCAAAAACACGGATTGCGGTCTGTATCAAGACAAACATTAAAAGTGAGTTGAAAGAATTTGAGATACGAACATCGTTCGGTAACGGGGTCTTAGCTATCACTCAAATACCCATAACCAATAAGCCTGCCAGGCGCCTCCACTGCTCACCTGTGCACCGGCGTTCACTCCACTATGTCGGCCGCTCCTTGAACATGTCACCGCACCGGCGTCACTCCCGCAAGAGCCGCCCCTTGCACGCGCATTAGGTGACACCGGCGTTCACCACCCATATGGAGCCGCACATTGCAGCGTACACCGTGCCGGAGTACACCGCCCGCCCTCAGAGGTTCCCGGATATGACGTTTCTCACAACAAGTATCCACATTGTTCAAACATCAAGCACACGGACAATTGTCACAACAATTTTCAACTCGGTACATCAAGTCACACAATTTCTCCGCCAGTCCATATCATCACAAATAAACAATAACACGCACGTTATCGATCAAACTCAATCAACACCGCACATATATCTCTATGTTGCGACTCAACCGAATATATATACACATTTATATATATATATATATATATAAATATATAACCTCACTATATTATATGGATAACTATAGTTCGCCCATCAATCTAAGTTGAGTACGTCAACTAATGGTAGAATTCAACACTCGTCGATCACCGACATAAACATATATATTAATATACGTATATACATACATATATTTAACATGTAACTATATATATAAACACACATATATATATATATATACACATACATATATATACCTCCATATAAACTCATACACTTCGACAACAATGATTTCACGCAGTTACAATTCGTATATCGAGGTACTTGCCTTGGTAATACGACGCGAAGGAGACGACGAAGGAATAGGTTCCGGTCCGAACAATCCTCTCAAATCCGACCCTAACAAAATAATGATATACAATCAATCTCACATCATGAATACGAAGAAATCCCTCCTAGTTCTACCCGTTGGGACAATTTATCGAACACCAAGAGTGCGTAGGGAATTGAAATCGGTTAACGGTGAACTAACGGGATTTCATCCCAACCAAAAACAAGAAAACCAAGGGTCACGAGAGTACTATCAAAATCTAACAACATCGGTTAATTCGGATTAAAACACAAGATCACCACCAAACCCTCCCCAAAAATCATACTAGGGTATAAGAGATCTTACCTCTTGAAGATACAAACCCTATAATCCGATGAACACGTGCTAGATCCACAATCCGAGCTACACTATCGAAGGAAGATGAAGAAAAACACACAATCAAAAGGGTGGATGGAGAAGAAATCCCCTCTCAACCCTCTCTCTCGCACGGTTGGAGAAAAGAGCAAATGAGCGAATCTCGCCGAAAACGCTTGATTATAGCGCCGACCGCATCGTGTGCCGCGGCTCGAGATAAAGCGTGCCGCGGCACGGGGCCAAAATTGCGCCCGGTGGTGGTGACCGCTCGTTGTGCCGCGGCTCATTCGGAGTGTGCAGCGGCCGGAGCTGTGCTTGGGCACGCGGCAGAGAGGTTTTAGCCGGCAGTGCCACACGGGTGTGCCGCGGCCGGACAAGTGTGCCGCAGCTTGACTTGTGTGCCGCGGCGCACAATCCTTGTGCCGCGGCTGCAGTACTGCTCGGCCAACAATTGGGTAGTATGTGTGCCGCGGCGCACCATCCTTGTGCCGCGGCTCATACCCCCTCGGGTCCCAAAAATGACGAAAATGATCAGGAAGAGAATAAAAGCAATAGGAATCGATATTTGGGCAACAATAACACGAAATGGAAGTACGGAACCCCAAAACGATCAGAGGTACACAACCAAAGTTGAACAAGGAACAAATTCCCTAAATTTCTAGGAAATTACAAAAACGGCCCAAACATCCGAAAATCACGATACAACGTCGGATTAACAATCCGAAACTCACAACATGTTCTACTCAATCATACGAACTCATGGAAGTAAGAAAATGACGAAATCGAACGAGTTTAACGAGAATCAAATGCACATGAGACAAAATATAACACAAGATGAAATTACGTAAAAACATCATCGAGACCCGTCTAAGCGGAGAAACTCCAAGAACAAAATAGGTTCAGAATTCCAAAACAGTGTCAAGCGAGTTGTCGAAACGGACCTCCGCCGGAAAAATGAAAATTACCGGAAATCGAATTTGCGGATATTACATCATGAACACATCATATTCAACTAGAATATGACGAGATAACATTGTCCTTATTCAAGGACTACAACAAATCTTTTATCTTAATAATCTTCTGGATTATTAAGTATTGTTGAATCGTGTTTCTTCCGGAAACAAAGAGGAATATGATTTGATAATAAAGTTTGAGGTCATCATATATATTATTTATATATGATGCACACAAAAATATAAAATTTAATAACTAAATATAATATATTTTTCCTCAAAATCATCATATGCAAGAAAGTTTTTGAAGGAGTAAATAGAATTAATACCTTTCACCAATGTAAAAAAAAAGACTATTTCTGTTCGGACTTTTTTTTTATGCATGCAATACGTTTTAGAATCCAATCTCCACCGTTGAATTTGTAGATCTGCTTGTCAGTAAGATACTGTAAAAATTTCATGATGATCCGATGGTTAACAAAACGGGAATCGCGATTTTAGCGAGATCTCGCAGTGCAGAAAAGCTGCTCGCGTTTTTTTTTTTTTTTTTTTGAATTTCGAAAATCGGAGAGAAAAAAATTACTCGTAGAGTATAGTGCTGATAACGTGTTATAAATATGAGAGAAAAAGAGAGAAATTGAAAGAGAAGAAAAATAATGTGTGTATTCTTATGAGGGCCAAAGGCCTTTATTTATAGGTACACATCTAGGGTTTCAGGGGTATAAAGGTTATTCATTAGTAAATACATTAATTACAACAGTACTAAAATTATAATACGTGGTTAAGATGTAGTACAATCATTTATAATAAATCTAGTATTAATCCAAAGCCTATAATTGAGTACAATTAAAAGTAGTGTATGTTAACCAAATATAAGAAGGGTGAACCATAGAATTCCCCTTCATATATAAGCATTTATTAGTACATGATGAATGTATTTAGGGGGTGTATTCAATCCATAATTTTAAAGACTTTTAATAGTCTATAGACTTTATAACGACCGTTAAAGTCTATGGAATTTTCTAATTCTTTAGAGATTCTTATGGATTTATATGGAATTACTTAAGAGGATTTTAAAAGTCTTTTATATTTTATTTTATTTTTACTAAACAGAGCTTACGAGTTCTAACATTTATGTTGTGCATGTATGACCGAAGCCCAAGTGATATATATATATATATATAACCTTTATGCAATCAACGACCCAAAAAATATGTGCATATCAAAGCGATTATTATATTTTTATAAAATAATATAGTAAGTATTTCTTATGAAAATAATTCTTTACGGACTGAGAGATTAATATATCTGATACCTTATTATATAAATTAACAATAAAAATATATTTGTAATGATTAGAAATCCAATCACCTTACAAAGCACAAATAATTAAATTAACAAAACAAATTGAATCATATTAGCAAAACACACACACACACACACATATATATATATATATATGTATAAAACAAGTTAATCAATCTCATCATCATTAATCTCCACATTCTCATCATCTATGTGTTCTTCATTCTCATCATCTTCATCGGTGTCCTCTTGAGTTTCATTATTAACATCATCTCTTGGCCTATCATTCCATAAAGTATTAGCAATGCCCTGTCTCCATGTACCAACTTCCTCATTTTGTTGTCGTTGACTTTGAGACAACAGTTCAATATTTTCATCATCCAAGCCCAGATTTGGTGTAGCTTCTTGATCATTTTCTGGTTCAATCGGAAATTCATCGGACCGACATTCCTTCCTCAGAAAGTTGTGTAACCCGGCACATGCTAATACTAACTCTGCTTGTGTCTTAAATGGGAATGGAGGAGCAACTTTGAAAATCATAAATCGTGATTTAAATATACCAAATATTCTCTCAATCACATTTCTTAATTTTGCATGACGGAGATTGAATAGCTCACTTGGATTTCTAGGGTGACGACCTTGACCACCGAAGTCTTTTAAATGATATCGAACACCGCGCAATGGCGCCAAAAATTGACGCCGGTTAGCAAAGCCGCAATCCACAAGAATTTTTTTTCCTAAAATAATTAAACCCAAATAAATAATATTGGCATGTGATATAGAAAACTACATATAAAATTAAGAACTAGTACAAACACCATTACCTATCGGCACTTGAAGTCCATTTCTTCTTATCAAAGCATCATTTAATAATCTTGCATCATGTGCTGAACCTTCCCAGCCGCTAAGCACATATATGAATTGTAAGTCGAAGTTTCAAGCTGCCAAAATATTTTGAGAATTAATACCATGACGATTACGAAAGCTGCTCACATATCGACCTTTTATCATGGCTGGAATATGAGTTCCACCGATAGCACCGATACAATCCTAATATAAAAAAATATTCTGTCAAATAATGGTACAAAAAATATATGTCATATATTATTATTATTATTATTTAAATAGTATATGTTATAATCAAATATGTTTAAGAAAAATAAATAAACGTACCTTAAAATAAGGATAAAACCTTGTACTATTCCGAATTTTCATGGGCACACCTCCAGGTTTGACCATCATTTGTGGTGCTATACCATTCAAGGCCTTCAAAACTTTGTTGAAATTTTAACTTGTAGTAAAGTGTGATCGAACAAACCTTTGATGAACATTACAATATCGATCATTGTGACCGACGATGAGCAAAAATGTTGCTAACATTTCCTCAACACAAATATATCTTGTGTCTTCCAAAGGAGTTTGCTCCCTCAAGATAGCGCACAACTTTAAGAACACGGACGGATACATTCTATGTAACTCTCGAAAATTTTGTGGGTCTTCTCTCAATATATTTTGTATATATCGATGTCCAATATTAGTAATCGGTCGTCGAGGAAGAGGATGTTCAATACGTCGAGGGACAACCATGATCTCTCTTAACACAACCATTAACGCTTCAATTGCCATTAACAAATACTTCACGAAAGCATAAAGTTCTCCTTCTATTTCATCTTCTATTTCATCCTCTACTTCTTCTTCATCCATCTCCTCATTCCATATTTCTTACTCTCTTCGCGTCCTTTCCATTATTTCTGGAACACAATTATAAAAGTATGTAGGTAATTATATTATATTGTTGTGATTGAAACTTATAAAAGTCATACCCTTATACATAGACAAGAATTTCAACTATACTAAACATACTTATATACTAGCTAGCTTGCATATATTTTCAAATATAATTACAAGTTACACTTCTCTGTATTCTTTTTTATTTTATTTTTATTTTTTATTTTCTTTTATTATAATATCAGTTCCTTCAGTGAAATAAAAATGTGAAAGGAGAAGAGTTAATTGAACTAGAGCAAAAACAAAGCAATAAAACGCATGGAGTCATGAGCCAGAGCCCAAGAGCTATCAACTTCCAAGTAAGTAATTAAATGCTACTGTTTAAAGCGAGTAAAGCAAAAACATAAGCTCGAGTCTGAAGCAGTAGTGACACCAAACAATAATAATCTAAACATAATAGTTCAAACTCAATAATACGAAACATAACTTAAAGACCGAGTTTTCTAAAAAGTATTATATCAAAATATAACACAAACAACTAGCTTCTTGCAATTTATCGAATATCCAATTTGCTCGTTCTTGAGGATCCATCTTAACCATATTTCAATGTCTTGGTGTCAAGCATGTTAAATGCTTTCATCCGAGTCCTTTCAACCAAATTTGGAATCTCTTTGATAGCATCCCAACTTGTATAGGACCTATCTCTTTCTCTTTTCTCCAATAGGCTATCTCTTTTCTCCAACAAACCATAAACTCCTTGAAAAGTAGCGGTGAGTTTATTAAGTTGATCAATGATGCCGTTTGGAGCAGTTCCATTTATACTAGGATTTCCTTCATTCTCGGTTCTACACCTTTTGTTTCGATTTCGAACAGGAGCCTCTAAATCTTCAGTGGACCCTAATGGTGTTGTAGGCATAGTGGAGCTAAACAGTAATGGATCATTTCTAGTTGGTCTTACAAATACACTGCTATCAACATCATAGGGGATGTCTTCTATGCGAATTTCATTATCTTCATCGGCTTCGGATTGTAATGTACTTGCATCTGTACCACTCTCTAACCCAATAGAGTTTTTCCCTATGGCAACACCATTGCCAACTGCAATTTCCAAGTCTTCATAATCATTAAAAGTTCCATAACACAAGCTAGCATCCCCGGGGTGTGCCTATAATCATTAAGAGGTTTTAAATTTTGTTATCTTAAAACCTAAAAAAATATTTATTTTATAGATAAATGAATTAAACAAGCATAAATTTGAGGACTCTCACCTTTAGGTATTCGTCCCATACTTCATCTGGGGCAGTGAATTTCTTTGTAGTAGAGTCAAACCCAAAACCGGAGCTAAACTGGAGAAGCGTGGAGTAAGATAACCATTGTTTTTTGAAATATTTTAGCCGGCTTAAGTACTGACCATGTGTCTTTTGAAATCCAAGTTGTGAGTTTAATACTGGATGTATTTTTTTCTTCAACTGTTAATTTAGAAAGGACACCACTATTATCACGCCATCCTAAATTCGCCGCATCAACCATAAGTCGCAACAACACATTACTCTCTTCAATTGACCATTTGTCATAAGTCTTTTTCTTCCCATTTTGTTCTGAATCTCCCATTATAATTATATCTGTATCAATATATAAATTTATTACTAACCATAAAAACAAAAATAAAATATATCGATTGCGTTTCCGACTAATATATTCAAACCCTAATAAAAAATCTATTGTGCTTCCGATTAACATATACAAAGCTTATTAAAAACCCAAATCAACAACATGTATACCGTGCTTCGGATTAATATATATATATATATATATATTTATATACACACACTGCACATCATATTCTCCAAGAAAGAAGACAAGATCTATATATATATATATATATATATATATACATGCTGCACATCACATTCCCCAGGAAAGAAACAAGATCACATATAATATATGTAATACCCGGATTTTTAGTATGAATTTTTCGCGTTATTTTATCTGAGATATACTGCATAGCTTGATGTCTATACAGTATGGATAAAATAAATTGAGAACTGAGACAGTTGTATTTGTACTGGTATAACTGTCGTAGTGGTTCGACAATTTTTTTTGAGGATATCGTGTATCAGGTTATCGTACTTTTGATATTGGGTATATCATATGATGATGTTATTGGATTCAGTACATGTATTCAGTATGCCGTATGTTCGTATTTGGTATGTCAAGACGGACGAGGAGAATTGGAAAATGGCTAAGTATAGCCTGATTAGCGCGCGCTAATGTTCAAGTATAGCGCACGCTATCGTTCATGGTTAGCGCACGCTAGAGGCAGAATGGAACGCACGCTAAATGCAGTCAGATCGGAAGGAATCTGCATGTGGACCCGGCTGCTTTCGGCGCACGTTCTGATAAGTCAACGGTTGTTGTCCTGAAGTATTAGCGCACGCTAAAGCATATGGCTTAACGCACGCTAATTGTAGATCGGTCAAATGGAATCTTATCCTCGTCAGATTGGCATGTGGAGGCACATGCGGTACGTAGACTGTAGCAAGTCAACTGATATTAGCGCACGCTAAATGCAAGGACTTGCGTACGCTAAACAGTGTAAGTTACGTACGCTAATGCATGGGCATTACGTACGTAAGCTCATGTACGAGGCAAGACAGTGGCCTCTGGGCTGCGATAGCGCACGCTAACAAAGTGAGTTAGCGCACGCTAGGGCAATAACGCACGCTATTTTATGAGAGTAGCGCGCGCTAGTAATGTTTATTATATAAGGGGACAGACGGATTTTGAGATGCATTTAGTCCATTCTTTCTCCTTCAGTCGATAGAGAGAGCTTTGGGAGGATCTTGAGGTTCCCAAACACTCTGAGATGATGATCTTTAACGAGATTAAGATGGAGAGCATGGATTCAAAGCTTTGTTCTTGAAATTATTAATGAGTCTTGGAATGGAATTCATAGAGAGAGAGTCTTGAGGTTCAAAATACTGGATTATGATGGAGTTGAGCGTCCTTATCAACATTTGGAGCTTGGAAATGATTGGGAGTGGATTCAACCTTGATAATCCATCCTTTTCTTCAAAGAGGTAATTAATCTTCACTTTGTATTTCGTTTTGGGGATTGAATCTTGGTGTTCTTAAGATGATGATTATCATATTAATGAGTTGATAAGTATGATTCGAGATGCCTTACTGAGTAACATTGATGTTATTGTGGGTATGCGGATATTGATATGTTTCGTATGGTTTTGAATGGTGTTCAGGAGATATGTCGATTTATATCTCCCTTCATTTCGGATTTGATGTTAAGATGATATACGGATATATATGGCTTAGGTGATTAATTACATGTTAGCATATCGGATTATGATGGTTGTCATGAACATGATTATGGAATCATGGTATTCGTGGTATTCTTGGATATATATCACATCAAAGAGGAAGGATATATGTTGGTTTGGTTATTAACATGGATAAGATAATTGAAACTAAACATTATGTTGATTGTAGTGATTGAGTTCGTATGATAAGATATGGATCATGATGATGAGATTGAATCTGGAAAAGTTATTGTTAATCTTGGAGTATGATTTCCTTTTCATTCGGATTTGTAGTCGCAAAGTGTTAGTCGATGCTTGGAATGCATGCAACTGTGTAGCATTAGCGCACGCTAAGCTTACTGGCTAGCGCACGCTAACGGGAACAACTTAGCGCACGCTACGTTATGCGTTTAACGTGCGCTAAGTAGGCAGACAGTGTAGTATTTTCGTGTTGTGATTATGAACTCGTGATGGTTTGAACTGGATTGTTTAAGACTGTGTTTAATCGAGATATTGTGGAACTGTTGGGTTTATTGATCGGTTACTGATTGATAATTATGATTTATCGGATTTCGGCTTCTATTGTTGATATGAGTTCGTAATTGTTTGAGTTGTATTGTTCGGTTTTGGAAATGATCAAGGTATTGTTGAGCCGCTGAGTTTGATTGGTTGGTTATACCGGTTATTGATTATTATCGGATGTGTCGTCATTTGATTATTGCATTAGGTCGCGATAATTGAGCGTTGATTATGGCCGTTGTGTTGCAGTCAAGGTTGGAGAGTTCGTAGGTTGCTTTTGGTCGGGGCTGAGGAGCTCGGGGACGAAGGCAATGGATTCTGTAATGCTTCACAGTATCGGTATCGAGGCAAGTTATACTTGTTCAGTTTCTAATATTTGATGAATGGTTTCGCTTTCATTTCATTTATAATTCATATAGCAATGATATTATAGATGTAAACTGTCGGGATGACGATTCGTTTATCATGCTGTGGTTTGGGACAAATCATAATGTATATGGTTTAATTAAGTTTGATTGAGGACAGAGTTGTGAGTTATCTTTGATATATGATATGGAATGTCGGATAACGAGGATAGTTATCGTGATGACATAAGTATCGGGATAAAGATTTATTGGTATTGAATGGATGGTACCTTATTTGAAATTATTCGTATCACTGTGTATTCATTCAGAAATGTTGTTCGTGGAAAGAATATTGTCTTCGACTTTGAGGTAATTCCAGTATTGTTCAGTTATGAGAATAATTGTTTTGAGGAATTATTGTATATGTTCTATGTTGATTCGTATTGATTATTTCGTTGAGGGATGATGATCCCAGGGCTGATTGTATTGAGATCGTTGATCGTGTTGATCATTTGTCGGGGATGATGATCCCAGGATTATTGTCTTGAATATTGATTAGTCGTGTCGACTTTTCACTGTCAGTCTATTGTTTCACTTGAGTCTTTTGATCCTTATTAGATATGTGATTCTTTGAGTTTCGTTGTCATGTTGCATCGTGACATATATGGAATCATATCTGCGTTCCGATTGGTTATTGTGTAGGATTTTTAGCCAGGCGCATGATGGTTATGCGTGGATATTATTTCCGCATTGAACCGTGCACACGAGACGTAGTTCGTGAGGCTAATTAGGTACAAGACCGCACGTGTATTTGATCGATACCCGGGGTGGCTTGTACACGGACACATTTTCGGATCGAGCGTACTGTGATGTCCATCTTTGGGCCATACCGTTTGGTCGTTCATACTTCCATGTATGATTGGATATGTTCGACGGTTTGCGACTGGTTGTTCATACACCCGAGGGGTATGTTCGACAGTCAGAGTTATTTCTTTGAGATCAATTATTGTTGATCATTTGGAGTCTACCTTGTTGAGGGTATTCTCGGTTATTGTTGGTCCTTTGTTGATCATTTGGAGTCTACCTTGTTGAGGGTATTCTCGGTTATTGTTGGTCCTTTGTTGATCATTTGGAGTCTACCTTGTTGAGTGTATTCTCGGTTATTGTTGGTCCTTGTTGATCATTTGGAGTCTACCTTGTTGAGGGTATTCTCGGTTATTGTTGGTCCTTTGTTGATCATTTGGAGTTTACCTCGTTGAGGGAATTCTCGGTTATTGTTGGTCCTTTGTTGATCATTTGGAGTTTACCTCGTTGAGGGAATTCTCGGTTATTGTTGGTCCTTTGTTGATCATTTGGAGTTTACCTCGTTGAGGGAATTCTCGGTTATTGTTGGTCCTTTGTTGATCATTTGGAGTTTACCTCGTTGAGGGAATTCTCGGTTATTGTTGATCTTTGTTGATCGTGTTTGGAGTTTACCATGTTGAGGGTATTCTCGGTTATTGTTGATCCTTGTCGATCGTATTGGAATTCATCATGTTGATGATAATTTCGGTTGTACTTTGACCTTGGATTGGTCATATTGGAACTCATCATATCGATGATATTCTCAGTGATGTATTGGTTGATCATTGTTATTGATTGTATGAGCATTCGGACTGTACGTCGATGCTCGGGATTTGTTATCATTATCATGTGGTAGTTGATCTACAGATATGTTGTGTATTATTGGTTTATCTAGGTTGAGATTTGATTGTGTTATCCGGCAGACAGAATTTGGCACAGATTGGATTATTTCCGCACTTATGAGTTAGGAGGACGATATGAGGACACTTGGTATTGTTTGAATACAGTACAATATAATTGTTGTTGAGTTCTTTTCGTCATTTGAGAATGCGAAATGTGAATTATGGTAAGGATCGATTTGGTTTGGATTGCCATGAATTGGTAAGGTTATAATGGTAATATTACGTTGGTAGTATTCTTACAGTATTATTACATTGGTATGTAATTATTTATGATGATGTGATCGATATCATTATTGAGTATTGTGGCTGACCCCGTCGTGGGCTTTATTTTTAGGTACTCGGAGATCGAGCTAGTAGCGGTCGTGAAGGGATGAGCTTCCCGATGTGATACTGGCGGTGGCATGTTTTGGAGTATCGAGTATTTCTTTTCTGGTTATTCATTTCCGCTGCAAATGTGTGTTTTGAACTGCATTTATCCGCCGTGTGTATATTTCAAAATGACTTTTCAGTATTTTTATCCGCTGTGTGTGTATTTCAAAATGGCCTTTTTGGCATTTTACGAACTTGGGTTATTTTTGTCAAACTCTTTTCCCCAAATTATTTTATCGGTACGTTTAAGGGGTGGCTTAACGTACACTTTGAATTGTCGAGATTTGGCATTTCGCCTTGTATTTTCAAATGGTATTCTATGACGGTATTTCAGAATTTTGTTTTTGAAAATATTTGAGTATTTGCAAAATATTACCGTCATCAGCCTTTTGGCGTTTTTGAATTGGTTTTGTAAACGGTTTTTAGCCTGGTGGGTTCCGGCGCGGGACCCACGACGCTGTAATATCCCGGATGGTTTTGGGGGTGTTACAATATATATATATATATATATATATATATATAAACAAAGAAGCTGCAAAGATTAGTCGTCTTCTTCCTGATGAACTGTCCATATATATATATATATGTGTGTGTATGTAAACCGTAATATTGAGAAAAGTTTACCTTGTGATTGTTTTTTTTTTTTGTCGGCTCCTTTCACGGCTCCTTCAGAAATCCCATCTATTTTGATGAGATTTGGAATGACTCTTCTATTTGTATCTAAACCCTACGAAATCCACAAAGTCATGGAATTAATAAAATCTTAAAAAGTCTTGATACTTTTGGATACCATCAAATTTGTAATGACTTTTTAAAATCCTAATCGAATATCATTAGACTTTTAAAGACTTTTCAAAGTCTGAATTGAATACATACAGATTTTATAATTCATTAAAAGTCTTTAAAAAAGTATGAATTGAATACACCCTCCTTAGTCTATATATGTATTTGTACAATAGATGTAAACTAACAAATCGTACGAAAAAAATAAAAGTATAAAAATAATATCTAAATAAATAAAAATTCATTTATCAATAAATAAATAATATATTCATTTATCAATAGGTAAATAACCTCACTAAATGAATATTTTTTTTAGTCTCAAGAGTATTTATTTATCGAGGTTTTATTGTAATTTGTAGAATGTTCCTTCATTTTGAAAATTTCTTTTCAGAATTTCCTTGATATTTCAAATAATATATTTCCGTAAAGATGCATCATACTACCTCTGTCAATAATAGATGCAATATGGAGAAATTCTTTTTGACAATTAATACACTTAATTATATATAATGCAAATTTATATAAAATACCATTTTAAAAATATATATTGTGATAAATTCAACAAAATATTAACATTATTTTTATATTTTTTTAAAAAATATGAATAAAGATTTAGTATGTAAATTACGTAAAATTATGAAGCGTTCCAACTAAAATTGACATGGTGGAGGGAGTGGGTGAGCAGTGGCGGATCCAGAAATTTTTAAGACCGGGGACACAATTTTAGCATAATAAAAAAATCAATAACGCAGTACAATATCATTATAAAGGTGAAACAAATTATGTTTTACAGTTGTTCTCTACGAAATTTCATATTTTGAAAGCGATTCATTACATCTTCATTCGTAACATGGTTGGGAAATATTATCTGCACTTAAGATCCGGGTGTCGATATTTTTTTTTAAAAATCTTTTCATTCTTTTTTATGAACCCTAAAAATTAAAATCAACAATAAATAAATTAATTTTGTACACATTCTACTACTGATTAATATTAACAATTAACAAACAAAAAATTTATATAAATACCAAACTCAAAGAAAAAAAATTAGCAGCACACTTCGATCGGAAAGGAGAGACAAGAGAGAGAGAGAGAGAAATACCTCAAAGTGGGTATGGTGGGTTGGGGCGAGGCGGACGGCTCTTCGCTGGGTGCTGGATGGCAGGATGGACGTCCGGGTGTGCGGTGATTTTTCGTCTGAGCGTGGCTGGACGGACGTCCGTACTCCGCAGTCAATCTCAAAAAGCAGGTAAAGAAAAGAATAAAAGAAAAGAAAAGAAAAAAAAAAAAAAAAACGATAACTAGAGGATAAGGAATAGAATAGTTATATATATATATATAAATATAATATAACACGCTTTCCGAATCCCTCTATCCGCTCGGGCATGTCCCAAGACTGGAAGTTATATATATATATATAATATAGTACTTTTTTTTCACTGGGGGCATGTCCCCCCTCCTGTGAACGTGGGTCCGTCCATGTGGGTGAGTGAAAGAGTGGTGAGGAGTGGAACCCCGCACAGGAATACTGCCGCCTCGAAGTAAATGCCGTATGGGGAGGGATTTTGAGTGAGTGAATTACGCAGCGGGGAAGAAGAAAAAGAGACGTTGGAGCCAAATTAAATAAACATTACAAAAATATACGGAACCCATACTCCACCACTGGTGTGTGACAGACCTCTTGTCCTCTTCTTTTTCTTTTTTTGTTTTTTTCTTTAATTAGTAATTTTAAAAAAGGCTGTCTAAAACTTATCCAAAATCCCCACGATTAAACAAGAGTTGGATAAATTTAAAGACAGTGTTGGATAAAAAAGGCGAACACATATTTTTTTAATAATATTATGTAATGTTTATTTAATTTTAATGAAATTTTTAGTTTTTAATAAATTTTAATAGAATTTAAAAAAGAAAAAAGAAAAAAAAAGAAGTGAGTGAAGGGTGAGTGAAGTGGCGCCTGTAAAAATATGAGTGAGTGATGGTGGAAAGCACTAGGAAGAAGGCTTTATGTAATTATTTTTTTTTAATTTTAATGAAATTTTAATAGAATTTAAGAAAGAAAAAAGAAAAAAAAAAAAAAGTGAGTGAAGAGTGAGTGAAGTGGCGCCTCCAAAAAAGAAGTGAGCGAATAGTGAGTGATGAAAAAAGTAGGAAATGATGTGGCATAATGGGATTGATTGGGAGTGAGTGAAGGAAATGAGAGTGAGTGGTGCACTCCCTCCACCCTAATGTGTATATTATACTAATCTATCATATGACCACATTGAATACAACAATAAAATAATAAAAATACTATACACTAAATCATACTATTACACAGTATAATAATATTTGTATGCAATCGACCCACCACCAACGAGGGACCTCAACGACCATTCTGGGGTGCAAAGGAAATGGGGAGGGACTCTATTTTCTATTGGCTCCCAAATTTCAGAAGAATTTTTTTTTAATATTTTTTGTATATTTTATTCAAAAGTATCAAAATTTGTATTTTTTCATTCTCTATAAATAAAAACCAAAATTTACTCTAGTTATACATTCACTGAAAATTTTCTTTCTTCTTTACAAATTTTGCTTTAGTTTTAAGTTTAATTTTTCCTTGTTCATTTAATGTTCGACAAAAAATTAATGTTTGAGTTTGCCGTTTAATTCATCATAAAATTCAAGTTTGTTCATGTTCGATTTTTTTATTTAACGAGATTGGTAAAGTTGATAGATTAACCCCAATGTCAGAACAATGGAAAGAGAAAAGATGTTATATTGAAATTTTGATATTTATATTAAAGATAGTAATTATTCTTTATAGATTTAAGATCTTTTGAGGACTAAGCTTTTTTTACATACCAAGGGACCAATCTCCACCCTCCATCTTCACTTCATCTTTATTTAATCTAATGGATAAGATTAATTCCAACAATTTAAAAAACACACTTTCATCATTTTTTTTTTCAAATATCAATATCCCCTTCTCGGCGGGTCCCCCTAGACCTCCATGAATTGCCTCGCGCTGGGTAGGGCAGCGCATCTGTTTCGGGTACAGAGGCCCATGGTCACTCGTCTTCGTGTCGGTATTAGGGCCCGAACAATATCCGAAAAAGTCAAGACCGTGTGGAGAGAGAGCCATTGATTCACTTCTTATTATTTTCCTGGTTTCCTTGGGACTTCTTTTCCGGTTGGTAAAGCCACAAACGTTAAGTGAAAAAAAAAATATACCGTTACGAAGAGTATTTAATTATCTTTCTATAAATAGGCATTTTAATATATTTTCGATATTTTTTTTTTCGCTTTTTTCATGTTTTTTTTTCGTGGCCGAAAAAATCACATGTGATATATCATATACATATCATATGTGATATGTAATATGATATTACATATCACATATGATATATGTATATGATATATCACATATGATTTTTTCGGCCACGAAAAAAACGTGAAAAAAATGATTTTTTTTGTCGAAAGTATATCAAAGTCTGCCTATGTAGAAAGATAATTAAATGCTCGTCGCGATGGTGTAATTATTTTCGCTTAACGATTAACGGTTTAAGAAATATTTAAATTATAAAAAATGTGTGAAATATTAAATGTTTTTAATCTCAATCATTAATTTCTTTTTAAATGGATGGTGGGGATAAATCCCTTGATATGTAAGAAAAATTTGATACTTAATATAACTGTACTCTTCTTTATATAATATTATATGTTATATTAATGTTCGTGGATAGACTCGTATTCTTCAATTAATAAACGAGCTATTCTTTATCGAAGTCGGCTAAAATATTAATCATTCTCAAACAAAATTGACGAACGTTTGATTTACTTGCAGCTCTAATATAATCCACTCTAGGGCATTAAGTTTTTTTTTTTTTTTTTTTTGAACCATGACTTTCATTCAAAAAAAAGGCAAAGTCCTCAAACTGAGGACCGCCCAAACAACCCACAATTACAACATATACAACGGAAAAATACATCAATACTTCCACTTAATGTGCTTATGTCTAGATCTATGTTTAAGTCATAAAAAGGAAACGGACTTCACGCATGAGACCACTTCCGCCACTTTAGGAACCTTACCCCTAAAAATTTTATCATTTCTCGCTTTCCATATTGTCCAACAAGCCGCCAAAACAATCCCATGAGCTATTTTTTTACCTTCCTTTCCCATCTTCATTTGCTTGTAGAGCTTCAAAATATCACGAAAATCAAAAGCGAAAAAAGGGCCAATCTTCAGCCAATTGGAAACCGAACTCCAAACACCATAAGAAAAAGCACAGGCCGTGAACAAGTGAATAGCAGACTCCTCCTCTGTATCACATAACCTGCACAAAACGTTTTCCACTCGAATATTCCTTCTAGCCAAAGCATCAGTTGTGGGAATTCTGCTCATCTCTGCCCGCCACGCTAAAATATTACATTTTAGCGGCACCCACGACACCCATTTGAATTTAAAAAAGGTCCCATAGCCTCTCGCTTCTCGAATTAACTGTTTCATATTCTTGACCGAAAATAAACCTTCCTTGTTAGCAGCCCACTGCCATGTATCTGGGCCTGACCCAATAACCGTGGATTCAAGTTTGGAGGATAAAACAAACCACTCGCCCATCTCTTGCAAAGAAAAAAGTTGACCAAAGTCAACCGGGGCCCAACGTGTATCGGACCAGCAGTCCACGACCAAGCCATCTTTTTTTAAAGCTCTTCTAAATAAATTTGGACACATCTCTTTTATCGGAACATCGAACAGCCAAACATCCAACCAAAATCTAATGGAGCACCCGTTACCTAGCTTCCCTGTAATGAATGCAAAAAAACTTTTTTCACCAACTTTGAGCTTCTCCACATTTTTTACAATCTCTGCCCAACACCCACCCACCCGAGGTTTACATGGGAGAACCGACCATCTAACTCGGCTCGAATGACACGCCTCCACAACTCGTTTCCATCTAACTAGGGCATTAAGTTTTAATGGAGCAAATCAATCGACCTCGATACATTTATTCATACATAATTTATTGTTTTTTATTGAACGAGCCTTAATCAGTCTCTTTTAAATTTATTTTTTCTATATGTACTAAATTTTATACAATATTTTATAGAATGTGTTTACGAAAAATTACTATTTTTTTACCGGGTTAACAGATTTGGTTCTAACGTCGGTACCAGCATCCGGACCACTAACGTTTCAGGTGATTATCAGTCTGAGGTATTATCGAGCGGTTCTTGGGCGGTTCTCGGGTATACTTAACAACCCTAGAGGTGCCCACAGAACTCGAACTTATCGGGTTGACCCGTCGACCGAACCCGTGTCAGATTCGGACCTGTGCGACCCGTGGACCTGGAACCGTGGTTTACACGGGGAGGGGGGGTCCGGAGTTTCCCGACCCGGCGAGTAGATTCAAATTTCAAA